>CARXXK010000001.1:176261900-176770711 GCA_949089665.1 Macrosiphum euphorbiae | reverse complement strand
GGTATAATTAAGTTTACAGTAGGCGAATCTCTGAAAAAACTAGTTTTTTTAGAAATGACTTCAGAAAATTTAAAGTCATGGATATTAATTTTGAGTACCTAATCTACATATTTGAATTGCGACATTTGATCCCACTTTTCTTTTTAAACTGTTTGACGGATATATTATATTATTAATAGGTACTCGTATTTTCTTTATAATACGTATTATGTGAGTTTTGGGTTGTATATTTTCATTCGGAAGGTAGATAAGAAAATAATGTAACAGATCACACACATTAAACATAATTATTTTACAAAACAACACACACAATTCCAGTCATGATTTAACTACCTACCTACAAAATAATTTAGAAAAACCGATTTAAATGTTTTTTTTTTTTTAAACACGTCTCATAAAGTAATACAACGAAATAAAAATTTGCAATCCAATTCACATGAACAAAATATAAATAGATATCTATAATAAAAATATTAAAATTAGAAGTCCATAAAATACTAATGACTAAAACAAGCTCATATACCAATAAGACACAATAATATATTATTATAAACACAATGTTTGAAAGAAGGAAAAAACAAACTTTTATTTTGATTACGTGCTATGGGTGGGTGAAAAAAAATACATTAAAAAACGTTCCATTGCTGGAGTCGTTTAAAAATGATGATACAATGAAAATCGACTAAAATCGTTATAATTTTTGCATTTGAAAAGTTTCTGTTCTTTAACATTTTAGCAATAAAGTATACAGTTTATGTCTTTCTTCCATTATGAAAAAGGTTTTTTTTTATTACTGTGTATTGTCGAAATTGCCTGTGGAAAGGAAAATTCTGAGTAAAAGGCAATATTATATACATGGACACATCTTACGGTCAGTATTATTTTCAAGCAAACTCGCACTTATTTGCCACTCACATTAAAAAGCTACAAAAATATCAAAATTATAGTTTTTCTTGTATTATAAAAAAACAAAAATCCACTCTGGATATTAATTCAAAACACTACAACTTCCTATAATAGGTATAATAATAAATAAAGTAAAACGTACAAAGTGTACTAATTTATTTTCCAATATAAGTCTTCTGCGGTAAAAATATAAAAAAAATATATAATAACTTCGCATTAGGCGGTTCGATGAAAAATGCAATTAGTCTTTTTAGTTCACCTTACATTCATTAATATTATTGATTAGTACTAGCGATCGTCTACATTATTAATTACTATTATTAATAACAAAAAAAAAAAAAGCTAAATACTAATGAGTTTGTATTCTATATAACAACCTGTTATATTATTATCTTATGGATGTCGAATAAATAATTTTTTATACGTGGTAAATCCTTCAGAGCCATAGATATTATGTACCTATATGTTTAAATTATATAAGCTTAATTAAATCGATTTCCATTTAACCATTTCCATTCAACTGTCTTTGACAAACATTTCCGAAGAAATGAGATGCCATGCTGAAGATATTAAAGTTAATGACATCGTTTTCCGTTTCATTGTTCACATTACATTCTGTATACAGCATCTATATTTCATTGTTACTTAACAATAACACCTTGATATACATACCTACTTCAAAACTAATTGTGTGAAGCTAACCTTACCTAAGTATAATACACGTAAGTAACATGGTAAACAAATTCAGTTTAAATAAAATATAAATTCAAATATAAAATATACAATAATAATAATGGTAATAAGTTACATGCACTAATTAATAATTACATTTTAATATAATGTACGTCAGTTTGACACTTTAAATTATTAGTTTACACTATATTGCTTTGAGGAATTTTAAGCGTATTTCTGTATAAACTATTATACCATTAAGGGTTAAAACTATATAACAATATTAATGGTCATAAGACGCATGAGCACTTGACAAGAGTAAACTATATAATCACAACGTATTTTTAATATTCTTTTATTTTTTAATCATTTTATACAATAATAATATAGACTAGAAGTAACAATTAAAATTACATTATAAGATAAACATTGTTTATAAAAGGAGCCAACCATTGATGAAACTATTTATATTTGTTGTAGCTTAATTTCCCTATTTAAATGTCACAAAATATCACTACACCAATGTACAGGGTGATTCACTAAGCGTACAACAGTGATTATCTCAAAAAGTATTAATGTTTTTGAAAATATTTTTTTACATAGTTTCGAGTGGTTAAATAAATAACGTTTTTATTAAAAAAATATACTTTTTATCCTTATAGTTTTTTGAATGACAGCATAGAGTTTTAGTTTCATTTTCCAAATCAGAATATTTTTCTAAGTATTTTGATACATAAAAATCGAATTTATGACGAGTAGCTTATGAGTTATAAGTATTTAAAGTATAGACAAGCAGAGTAGTGGACAAACATTTTGCGGGGTAACCCCATAGCACTCCACTCCGCACATCTAAACTTTAAATACTTACAACTCATAAACTACTAGTCCTAAATTCCATTTTTATGTATCAAAATACTTAGAAAATATTCTGCTTTGGAATATGAAATTAAAACCCATGCGTCATTCAAAAAAGTAAAAACTTAAAAAATTATAAGGATAAAAAATATATAATTTTTTAATAAAAACGTTATTTATTTAACAACTCGAAAGAATGTAAAAAAATATTTTCATAAACATTAATAATTTTGAGATAATGAGTGTTGTACGCTTAATGAATCTGCACTCTGTATATATTATGGTATCGTGGGAGAGGGTAGATTTCGGATTAGATTATGATTTCTATAAGTTCCTAGGCGGTTGTGAAATCTTTTATAAAATCATTTGGTTTCATCGTTTATTGTGTTTTTTTTAGATTCTGAGTGGAACGATCAATGTATTGATTTTACAATGATGGTGTGTTTTTTATTTTTTGTCATGACCTTTTAGGACAGTAAAAGTGCTTAGATTTTCTTCAACAGTATCTTTTATGATAGGAAAGTGAATCTAGTTGGTACTTTAGAGGGTCAAAGGTAAAAATTTCCCAGTAGTTTTCAAAAGCACCATAAAAAACAAAAGAAAAACTAAGGAAAAACGGGAATTTTAGGCAAATCTGTTTTCGAAAAAATTGATTTTGGTTTTTGGACCAACTCTTAAACAAATGAACTTAGATACATGCAATTTGGACTGAATGTTTATATTAGCATTTTCTATATACCATAGCATTTTCCAATATTTGACTTATTTTGAGCTCTTTACGGACATTTTCAGTTACCATTTTTTTTAGTTTTTTTTCTATAAATATCAATACAATTTTATTCGTTGGGTACAAAAGCTTAAATATCTAATAGAAAGCTTTTAATATATTGTTTCAAAGACAGATAAAAAATATTAAAAATCCATCGTCACATTTTTTTTTTAAAGCATTTAAAGTTCAAATATTGACAAAATACGTAAAAATGACGACAATTTCCAAATTTTTTTAAATTGAAAAAAATTGACAAAATATGGAAAAATCACTAAAATTAGCAAATTATTTTGAGTTTAGAATTCGTAAAAATTTTTCTTTTTGAATCTAAGATTTGAAAATGTAATATAAGATTCCTCATACATTTGTCTGCCTTCATAAAAAAAATGTCTACAAGAAAGTCAAATTAAATTTTTATTAGCGTTTGAAATTCATATTTTTACAACATTTGATATTCACTCGATTTCTCATGTAACGATTTTCTTATTTTTTTGTAATTAAAAAACGAATGACTGTAGATACTTGAAAATTTCTCGAAATATTTATATTAGTATTTTCTACACACGATAACATTTTGAAAATAATTTGACTTTTTTTAAGTTTTTACGGACATTGTCAGTTTAAATTTTTTCTATAAATATCAATTAAGTTTATCTGTTGGGCCAAAAAGTGTAAAAATGTAATACAAGGTTTCTGATATATTGTTACAATATCAGTTGAAAAATATTTAAAATACAAAGGCACAATTTTTTTTTATAAGCAATTAAAGTTCAAATTTTTACAAAATGTATCAAATTTAAAATATAATAATTATTTTGTAGTTAAAAATGTATAAAATGTCCTACTTTTAAATCAAGATTCCACGTACATAGGTTATACATAAATTACTTTATTCAACTGTATCATCAAATATACTTTGTAATATCATAGGCTGACTGACCTATTTTCGCTCAGAATTATTTTTCTTGATATTGTATCATTGAATTCAAATTTAACACCATCCATTACAGTGACCCACTTGTAACCTACTGTACAGCAGAGCGACTTTTTAAATCCATATTTAAGTAAAACATAGTTTGGCACGTATAGGACACATTTGTAATTTTCTGAGTGCAATACTTTGGATGGTTTAAATCTTATTAGTATTATTCTTTTCACAATACCCCGCAAATGAAATCCATATGTCTAATGTGGAAATGTGCCAATGCCCATACTCCATATTTATTTTTACTAGAATTTTGAGCGTAAGTAGATATATTCCAGTGGAGGTGTATTAATTATTTAAAAAATCAATTTTGATAGTACACACTATCTACACTTTATGGTTTATTTGATGTAATAATTGTAATACATTTATATATTAAATATAATATTACTTGATACCTAGATAAACGTATTTCAAACTATAAAGTTCATTACAATCAAATTATATGAATGTAAGAAAACGATAGAACATAATATTAACCTTAATAAATGGTAAAACTAATAATGTTAAAAGTATTAAAAAGTCGTAAGTAAATGTGGGAAAATAAACTTAAGAATTTTCTTTTCGACTGTCCTTATTCTCTCTCTGACTCCAGAGTCCTATACTTAAAAAAAATGATTTGCTCTCAGTGCTTATATATTTGTAATTGTTGGGTTGATAGGGTTTTTTTTTAATAATAAATGCTCTTAATAATAATGTTAAAAAATAAATAGATAAAATATGCTCAGAATAAAAATTTTTCTCCCGTTTATAATATGTAGGTAACTACGTGATTCGAATACTTTACGGTATTTGACCGGTAGCCAGTGATGTAAATGTACATAAAATTATATGTATATACCTACATATTCAACTTAGATAGGTACATAACTAAACCTATATTGTTGAGACAGACTTACATAAATTACGTCATAATAAGATAAAATGGTAGTTAATTTTTTCGAGTACATAAAAATAAACAATATTAATACCTATATAATTGCTCCAATTTACTCGGATCGAAAGAACTGATATAATATTATAATATGACTATAATTCGCAAAAAAACAAAATATCCGTGATAGATAGGTATTATAATAATCTGTTACGGTCACTTTTCAAGATGAAACTTATTAAGTATAATATTATGTTTTAATTATCTTTTTTTAATTTGCATAGATAACCGGCATTTTTCATGGTTTTCGTATATTTTGTTTATACATTGATTTTACCATATAGATACTATGTAATAATATAACAACACGTAATTTTCACAAATTATTCATTTTAAATTAATTCTTTTGTATTGTACTCTTTTACGGATCGATCAATGGGTACGTTTTTGATTTACCGTAAGCCCAATGGGCCTGGGCATAATGCCATAACATGATAATGATATGTACTTAATGATATAATGTATAAAATATTATAAACATAAATCAGGTAGGTAGTCACTGTAGTATAATATCGACAAACGCACAGGTATACGCGCTATATCATATTATAGTCCGTTGCGCCGATATCCCTCCAGGGAAGCCGTTAAGTTGTTATTATTATTATTATTATTATTAGGGCTCGGATTTAAAAATATCAAAAAAATGCCCTTTCAAAAAATGCATTTATGACCTAAAAACTCTAAAAAAGCCCTAAAAATATCAAAAAATGATGTTTCAAAAAATGCATTATTTTAAAAAATGACGAAATCTGCTAAAAAAGCAAAAAAAGCAAAAAAAATGCCCCAAAAAATTATTATGGTTAGATTTCGAAGTACTTGAAACATATTTGTAGCTTGGAAAACATCGCGTAGGATATCCCAAAAAAAAAAAATGCAAATGCATTGAAATCCGAGCCCTAATTATTGTTATTATCATCATCATTTTTTTTCTATTATATTTTTTATTCACAATGTCTGTATTCATATTCGTTTCCGGTTTTCCCGCACAGGTGAACGCGTGTGCGTGCGCTGCGACACACAGGTGATGCGCCAGTCGCTGGGCTTCCGGTGCCCGGGCCACGGGACAATGGATCGGGCGACGAGATGGACCGTACTGTCGGCGCCCCATTGTCACGGAAAATGGGTTCGTCTCGAGTCGGCCGGACAACAGGACGGGCACTCGTGTCCGATGTGTAAAAAAGGAGCGCAGTTCGTATTCGTATAAGACGGCGGCCGCTGCTCACCCTAAGTATAAAACATATTATACGAAACCCCTTTCGGTTTTTTTTTTTTTTATATACCTACCTACATACTTACCCCGTCGTCGATCCACTTCACACCGCACACCGCGACTACCCCCCACACCACTCCTTCCACGGCATTTTCAGGTCCACGTCTTCGTACCACCATATAATATATATACATATACGTTTGTATGTGGGTGTATACAAAGCCAGACCGTACACGTAGCGTATACGTTTTCTAGAAAACAGGAATACGACATAGTAATAATAGTATAACAACAACAACAATAATACTTACATATTTTTACGACCGTATTATGTATATTATATAAATACACAGAGTGATCCATTAAAAAAAGGGAGCTTCACTGATTTTTTACAACGAGTCTAAAATGTTGGATGGTTTTACAGTCGGAAGCTGAATACTTTTCTAAAAAATATTGATGTTAAATGTGTAGAATATTGAATGAATGTAGTTATTTTTTAAGTGTTAAAAACTTTGGTGAGCGGACAATAACTTTTCCGAGTACCTGTACCACCGTACTCCTTACCATTTTACTCATCGGAAACTTCAAATGCTTATCAATATTCGATATTTATAAGTAGGTACATACATCAATGATTTCATAAAAGTAGTTTGATAAACTTTTAAAATATAGGTGGTCGTTAAAATAATTGAAGACTTTAAGAAAGTTTCTACCATTAAAAAAAAAAAATTTTAAAAATTGGAGTTTTTGGAAAAGCGTTGTGTTGTGAAATTACATCACACTAGGTAGGTATTTAAAAACATTTTATTTTTTCAAAAACACAAAAACTAACTTTGAAAATCAGTGTAACCATTTAAATGGATATCACCTCCCTCGTAATGTATTGTATTATAATGCGGTCGAACTTGGTTGACTCGAAATTGTCGATACCTCAAACTTTTTCCTGGACCCTAAAATGTCCTATTATTTGGACTATCCTTGGATAATACGAACTTTTTGGCTGGTCTTTTCAACTTTGAGTTAACCAAGTCTTACCATAAACAACCGACTTACATACTTACGATACACATATTATTACACTCGTGTGTATTCCAAGACGTTACGTACCTACCTTTTTTCAGGTGCTAATTTTACTCGTACATATCCTTGTCGTCGGGTGTTTTCATATTTTCATTATTCTCTATAACCTATTATAATTTTTCATACTATCCTGCAGTCCAAGTCAACCTCTTTCCGCCCACAAATTATTCATAATATTTTCTATATTCTATATTATTATTATTATTATTTTTAATTATTTGCAGACGAAATTATACGCTGTATGTGTTTCTTTTTGTGTTAATATAGTATATTATAAAATATATAGTTGTAATCGAATCCACGCGTTCAACTCGAACAAATTTGTAAATATAACATAATAATACCATAACATAATAATATAGTAATTATATAATTTTGATTTTGAACACAACTTAATGTAATAACTATATACATCATTAGTTACAAATATATTAGAAGTTAATTAAATATATTATATTTTTATTTTCTGCTTTTTTCATTAGGTATTATTATTATTTAACTATAATTATAACTACACGCAAAAATTATTAGCTCATAATATGTTTTTTTTTCTATTTTTTTTTTTTTATTTTATTTTATTTTATTAGTTTACTTTTTGATCGGTTTATCATTATAATTGTTTATAAAATCACAGCAAAATAAAAAGTAAAAATCATGTAATTCTATTTATTATATATTAAGTTTGCAGGCTCTTATCAGTTATCCTAAAATAATGTCAATGATATAATTTATTTGCTTACAATATATTATTATCTATTTTATACAAAAATAATTTATACAACTATTTTTTAATTATATTTATTTATGTTTTCAGCTAAAGGTAAGTTTCAATGAATTAAATTAGGTAAAATATAGTAAAGTAATAACAATTGTACAGATGAGAACAATTTAAAAAAATGAATTACAATAAATATAAAATGTATTTGATGTATCAACATATGATAAATGAATTATAAATTAGTATAATAAATTAAAGTTTATTAGATAATATAATTCGTCAGTGCATTAATGTAATATAATATATAGTGTTATTTATATTGCAGCAAAACAAACAAACTGTGGATTATTGTGGAAACTAATAATTTTCAATAATCGAGTACTTAAAGGTTTTTACAAAATCAAAATGTACCTATACAATTCGTACTTGATTATAATATTATGCTGAAAAATAAATACCGATTTATTGATATTTATTGTGTTGGTGGGTGTACGTTCGAACATTTTCAAATATGAAATACATTGTAGGTAAGTAATAATTAATTTAATTAATTAGGTATAATTTGGTTCAGAGCTAAACTTGTTCGGTGACTTGTTAAAACGCATATTCCACTGGTTAAGTATAGTAGTCGATTCTAAACAATGAGAATATATTGTATTTAAGCCCTGGCGGTTTTGGCTGTAACCATTAAAACTTATCTAGGTCAACCACAATACAATTCTTCATTGTCTCGCCCTAAGGAGCTAGATTGTACTTTTCTGACATTCTTTGTTTTAGGATTTTTTAGGAATCAAATTCTTTCAACGAGAGTTCTAACTACAGTGCACTTAAATATATTCTAATACAACTTGTTTATTTTATTTTATTACTATATCTAAAAAAAACAAATCAAACAAATGTAATTTCTGGACTCTGCAATTAATGTTTGTCTACCAAGTTCGTGGTCTCATTGCTTAAATCAATTTATCTTTTATTTCCTATGGAATATATCATTTTAAACAATGGGTACTATAGGTACTATATGAATTTTTTGAAATGATGAAAAATAGTGATATCGATGATTTATTCTGTCAATAAATCATTTAAAAAATAAATATAATATGATTCACGATAAGAAGAAAGTTCCTATTAAATTTTCATGTTCATAAGAAAACCCACATAAATAATAGATATTATTGATATCAACATATATTGTAAATGTGGTAACTGGTATGTAATGTTTTTTTGATTAATCGCATGGTAATAATAATGAACGAAATATAAATTACTAGAGAAAAATAAAATATATAATTCACTTTACCCCAAACCGTAACATGTTTTCTGTGTTTATAAGACGTAGTATTATGAGTGCCTATAAATGACTCATCATGACATTTTCACAATTTACGAGTGTGATTGATTTAATTTTGGAAAAATAATCGGTCGAATAAAAATAATTTTAGGAACGCGGAATTTTCGCAAATCACAGAGGTGCTAAGGTAGCACCCTGAACTTAAATACTAGAACAGCAGCACCCCGAATCTTGTAATTATATTAAACAATAATTAAAAATCTTGTGCATGTACAATTACCATGGAAAAAGATGGACTATCGGACCCACCAATAATTATCCACATGAAAAAATATATGAGTAGGTAGTATTTAATAATTAAACTGTTTTAAATAAAATATATGCTGAAAAACAAGTGTTCATTGTAATTACATTTCTAATATAATTATTATTTATTACAGTAAAACTTCCATGATAACGAACTTCCATTCAACAAAATGTTCTTTTAAATAAAATATTGTCGAGAACCAAACCAAATTAGAACCAAATTTATTTAATTCTATATTTCTATCTAACGAAGTTTTTTATAATACGAATTTCTTTTGTTGCCCGTGAGACTTCGTACATGGAAGTTTCGCCGTACATAACTTATTAATAAAAAAAAAAAAATTTGATTTGCATAAAAAGTTCCAGTTGTGGAAGTGAATGTAGTGCAGTAGAAAATCTTAAAATAGTGCATTTAATATATCAAACAAATTCACAGCCGTATACAGTGTGATCACGATTTATGGTAACACTAAATATCTCAGGTGCATGACCTTGTATTGAAACGGGGTTTTCGGGAGGTGATAGGGAGTACATAAGTACATATTTTTGGATAAATTTTTAACTCACTCGGTATGCGCATGCGCAATACAACTTACTTTTTTTTTAAATGGCAACCCCAGTTTTTTTCTGCAGGTTCGGGTAGAGTATTTTTTTTTAAACATTTATTGTATAAAAAGTTTTTTTTATTTTCAAAACTGACCAAGTTAGAGTAAGTCAAAAATTGGATTTATGCATAATATGTGTTTAATGCAATTTTCATTTATAACCACTGGAAATAATAAAATAAGTGCCAAATAAATGTTTAATGGGGGACGGAGTGGCCGAGTGGACTAAGGCGTCGGTTATGACGCGCACCGTCGCCGGTTCGAACTCAGCTGCGGGCGGCATTTTTCTTCTGGCAGTCTCGGTGTCCGGAGAGAGAGGCCGTCATCCACCACCCGGGCATGGCAGATACCTACGTGTGTGTTTGTTTTGGCAGAATTTTTAAGTGGACACCCGTATAGGTATCTGCCAGGCCCAGGTGGTGGATGAAGGCCTTTCTCTCTCCGGACACCGTGACTGCCAGAAGAAAAATGCCGCCCGCAGCTGAGTTCGAACCGGTTAACGTAACGGATAATGAAGCTTCTCGCGGATTGTTTCCTCTAAAAATTTGTCGAGTGCTCAATCCCCCCCCCCCCCAAATATTTTTGAATGATTTGCGCCCATGGCACGTGGAGACTTATAACTGTTAGTTGTTGGTGGCCTTGTCCGAACAGTGAGCTGTGCGAATAGATTGGTCCGCGCTAAATATTCCAAAGCATTTAAACTTTGTTTAAGTTGTTTTTCAACTTTTTCCATATATATAACAACTCAAATCAACTTGTCAAAAAGGAATATCATTATCGATCACTAATATAATTACGTAAGTATATACTTATAACTTATGTATGCTATTTGCACTTTAGTTGAACTTTAACTAATTTGGATTAATTATAATATCGTCGTATACTCACTGTTTTAATAACGTTTCAAACAAACTCGACAAAGTAATACAATTTGTTGTGTATTATTTTAATTAATTTTCACTCGTATACACAATATGACGTGAGTATCACACAATAATAAATGGGTACGTCCTATATAATATAATATATTATTATAATTTACCTTGCCGTATTTTTTAGATGATTTTCTTGCGTCTAAATATTATTATATTTTTATTTAAGTAAGACGCGATTGGCGAGAAACCGAAAAAAATTTCCAGAAAAATCCAAGAAAATTCGACATGATGCCTAATCAATATAATAGCTCCAACGGTCAATCGAAGATTTTGCGCATCTCTGCATAATATAATATATTTAGCAGTCAGTAACACCTGCGGCTGCGGTCTATGTTTATATATTATTATTAATTATTATACCCAGAAACGCGGTTGTCTGTCTGGGGAAACTGCGAGAAACCCCGACTAATTTGTCAGACATTTTGGTGTGGCCTATTTATTTTTTTTTCTGAACTTGAAATTACCTTTTCTGTTTATTAGCTTACTAGATATCAGTTGCACATTATCTGTATTATTGAAGTTATATTAAAATTTCAAAAATGGTTGAAATACAGACCAAAGGGTTATTTTAAGTGTTAAAACTGTTAAAAGCATACTGCAGCCTTGTAAATAATACCTGCTTTTATTTTGTATTCGGAATACGTATTATTATAAACGATTATTAAAATATTCCAAATACATTTTGAAAAATATATTCAAAATACATTCGAATAGTTTTACAATATACATATACTTTTTCTCCCCTAATTTTTGTGAGTGTTGGAATGCGGGTTTGAAATTAACGTGGGTCAATCATATTTCATTCAAAGAGAATGACTATTGTTCATGATTTATAATGTGTCCGAATTTTAATAGAAAATTTCGGTTTGTCACAAATATAAACTATTTTTTTTGAGTTAAAAAAAAAGTATTTTTTAATGATTAAAAAAATTATTCAGAATACTTATTTGAATACTTAACCAGGGGAAAGGAGGTGTAGCCCCTCACAGTGTATACGATTATTGTAATAATATTATGCGTGGTACAACTCAAATTTTTCTGATTTAAGTTATCGAGTATACAGGGCGTTTAAAAAATATGGATGACTATAATATTGTTTGTTGAAAAATTTTATAGAAAAAGTAACTACCTATATTCCACGAATCCTTACATTTCTACAAATTTTTAAGTTGGCCATCCACACGAATTCAAACTCCTCCACATTGTCAACTTTAAGTTCGCAGCTTCATAAATCACCACTGTTCACAACGCTGGATAGGTCATGTTGCAGGTAACCACATAGGCGCAATTTGGGGAGTCCTTGCAAATTTCATATTACAGCATCCCAAAATGTCATATTAGCACCTCAACATTTTTGATAGCATCATCCAATTTTTATTGACTATACTATTATGCCATAGGTATTTGGATACATTTATTTCTAAGACCTTATCATTTTCATAATAATAATAATACATGTATTACCTATGCATAGGTACCTATCAGAATAATAACATAGATAAAAGTGTATTATGTTATGTTTATATTAAGATTAATGCGAAGGTGTAAAAAATTAAGTTGTATGAAAGGAGGGGGGTATAGGGGGCAGAGTCCCCTCTGACCATGTTAGTCGACATAAATCTAGCACCCCCATAAATTTAGCCCAAATTGCGCCTATGGGTAACCGGTATCTCAATTCCTGGTTCCAAAGATCGTCACTAGACCTCGCACACCATGTGACTTCTATCTTTGGGGATGTGTGAAAGATGAAGTCTATTTGTACCTATACTTGCTGGTAAATCGGTGCATTATTTTTGAAATGCTTATAATTATAATCACCATATTTATATTCTCTAAGAAACCTTCAAATATTCTCATAATATTCTCTTAAAAATTTTAAAAATATGCTAAAATATGCAAAATATGCAAAAATATGCAAAAATATGTGAAAATAATCAATAAACATCATTATTTGCTTTAATATGCATCTAAAATTGTTTTTATTTCAACATTATTTTAATAGTGAGGTATTAATTAGGTATTGAAAGTTTCGTATTCTAATGGAATCCCATTGCACTTTAGTATAAGAATTGGAAAAAATTAAAATAAAAAAATTTGTAAATGTTCAAAAAAAAATTTTCTAGATTACAGTAATATTAAAACTAAAAATAAATACAATTTTTTTCTCACAGTTCACGAAATATTCTGAAATATGCAAAAAATGCTTTTTTCTACGCATTCAGAATTGATCGAACCGTTCACACTTTTTACCCTCACAAGACTGCATAGACCCAGTAACAATAATATGTAAAAACATATAAATCCTGTCTTTACTTATAGCGTTGCATAATTAACGAGTTTTCCACCATGTTGAGATCGGCGAGGTGCAGTACACAGTATAAAACACTATAATACGCGGACATGCGGTACATGCAGGTATGTATGGTATATGGGCAGCGGTATAATTATTCAATTCTTTTTTGAGATTGAAAACTTATAATTTAAAATTGGTCAAAGTCCGAGACAGGTAGCTGCAGGTACTTATAATCAAGCCCGGATTAAGGATCAATTTGGACACGCATACACTTAGTGTTCCCTCTTTCAACTTTAACTTCAAAATAATTGTATCATTACATATTAACGACTTTATATTATCGTATAATTTTTTACTATACAAAAATAAAAAAATATAAAGGGTGTATCTTATGTCATTGTATGCTGTTTTTTTTTTAACAATTTGGTATGGATCGATGATATGGAATTTCGTTAAAACAAAAAAAGACAATCGTTTCTTTATTTTTAACAGTCAATTTATTTTATAACATATTCAACATTTTTAAACACGCAGTTGTACCAATAATAAAATCGAATTTATTTTTTCAAATGGTAACCACTATGTTTTTTTATGGATTCCAATAAAGCTTTTTTTCTAAACATTTTGACAGTGAAATGATCAATTTTGGTTAGCTAGGTTATTAACTACGATCTTCTAAAGTATGCATTAGTGACGATCATAATTGGTCTTTTTCTTGCGGTCTCGCAAGACTCTTGCTGCAAGACCAAGACCAAGATTAGACTTGCAAGACAAGACCATCACTGCAAAAACGAACAAACAAACAAAATTATTGGCAAACATAGTTCATTATTTATATTAATTTTTGGTATTATAAAATTGAGAAAATATTTATTTTATAATTATTAATAACTAGCTGATCCCGTGCACTTCGTAGCCCGTTAAATGTATCAACTCAATATGACTCAAACTTTGTTCAATTCGTTATTTATAATATTCGGTGTATGGTGTTCAAAATTTATCTTATCTTTTCCGTTGCCCGGAACAAAAATTCTGAATCGCAGCAGTACATTATCAGGTAGGCAATCTACCTGCGGTAGATCGCGGACCACGTGATGTTTGGGGCATGGACCAATTGCGCCTAAAACAAAATTTTTATACTAGGGTCAGTGTACCAATTGCGCCTCTTATATTTTAGGGTCAGTGTACCAATTGCGCCTCTTATATTTTAGGTCAGTGTACCAATTGCGCTCTTTATATTTTACGGTCAATATACCAATTGCGCTTGTATTTAAATTATATTATTCTAAATTGTAATGCCATGCTCAAATTATTATTTAAAAAATTATTATTATTCTTAAAACATGCAAAATACAAACATCATGATTACCTTAAACTCAAAATCTTATTATTATTATTATTATTATTATTATTATATCTTTATGATTTAACCACCTATTCTATTATTATTAATATTACCTATTTTATTTTAGTTTTCATTAACTAAACTGTATAGGCTCGTTTCACCGAAACAAAAAAAATCGGTTATTAACAAACTAATAAGTTTTCCTTAGGTAATGTATTGAGCGCAATTGGTCTATCGGCCCTAAAATGTTTAGAGATGATATGAAGAAAAAAATTGTTTATTTTACTCGCAAAAAATCGGTTAGTATAATAATGTATCATATGATTATAATTAATAACTAACTAATAACTTTTCCTTAGGTAGTGTAAAATGTTTTGAGCGCAATTGGTCTATTGACCCTAAAATGTATAAAGCGCAATTGGTCTATCGACCCAACAATTTTTAGAGCGCAATTGGTAAACTCCCGATGTTTGTACTTAAGTGTATGATTTAACTCATTAATCCTAAGTACCTATTAAAGTTATACCAAGATTGTCGTATTGCCCCTATGGTGGATTAATATAATCAGTTAATACAAAATCCTAACAGTACTAATATCAGCTGATGAATAGGTAAAAAAAAAAACAAATTTAACCATTTTTAAATTAGCTTATCTTCTTCCCAGAGGTCTAATCTACACACAAACATTCATTTATTTATATATATATATTGACAAAAAAACAAAATAAAAATCAACAAACATGCTCGATTAACCAATATTAACCAATATACAATACACTATTATTATTTTAATCTGAAACTAATTTTTGTTATTATTTAATTAATTTTTTTTCTGGACAAATGACACCACTATGGGTTATAGGTATTGGAATAGCCTATCCTCTATATATTATCTATGATCGCAGCATACATTATCAGGTAGGCAATCTACCTGCTGTAGATCGCGGACCCCGTGCTGTTTGTACGGAAGTGTATGATTTAACTCTAAAGTATCAAAGTTATACCAAGTTTATTTTGATATAATACCGTAGATTTAATATAACAAATTTGGTTGCCCGTAAAAAATCGCATTTCTTAAAAAAATTATGATTGTTGAACTCCTTTTGGGTGTGACTTGCTGCGGTAAGTGCACCTCAGCCACCCTGGTAGGCAATGTTCAATAATTCGATTTGATGCAAGCTTGTACCTGATCTGCGCCCGAATAACCAATGGCAACCAATAAATAAATGCTAATTTCTAATGTAGACTGTAACCAATGGCAACTATAAATAAATAAAAATAAAATTTCCAATTTCTATCGTGAATCTCAATGTCCCTGTTTCAGCACCTATTTAAAATGCGAATTTTGGCAAATCCTTTCTTAGCGCACGTCTACATCATAATAGCTATCTGTATGCCAATTTTCAGCCAGATCCGTCCAATGGTTTGAGCTGTGCGTTGATAGCAGTCAATCAGCTTACTGTTTTATACATACAGATAACTAGCTGATCCCGTGTACTTCGTTTCCCGTTAAATGTACCAACTCTATATGACTCAAACATTGTTCAATGTGTTATTTAATATTCGGTGTATGATGTTCTAGATTTATCTTAACTTTTCTGTTGCCCGGAATAAAAATTCTGAATTGCAGCAGTACATTATCAGATAGGTAATTTACCTGCGGTAGATCGCGGACCCCGTGCTGTTTGTACGTAAGTGTATGATTTAACTCAAAAAGTACCAAAGTTATACCAAGTTTGACGTTTTTACTTAATTCCACCTACCTATAAATCCTAACCTAACATAACCGTACTAAAATCCGATGAATAAAAAAAACCAAATTTAACCGTTTTTAAATTAGCGTATCTTCTTCACATAGGTCTAATCTACACACCGTCATTCATTTATATATAAGATATATTTACAAAAAATAATAATACAAATCAACAAACATGCCCGATTAACCAATAGCAACCAATATAATATAATACACCATAGAGTAAATAAAGATAACTGTATCGAGTTCAAATCCCAGACATCAATAAATAGTTTTTGCAGTTTTTCTAATTATTCGGTTGACTTTTTAAAAATTTTCTTTGATAAAAACCTTCACCTGGCATTGGCTGGCAATTACGAACATCTTAAAAAAAATTTGAGCAAAATCGGCCCAGCCCCGCGTTCTCAACTGATGCAATTTCGAATTTTTTGTCTCCATTTTCATATATACCTACTATATACCTACCTACTTAAATATTTTTTTTTTTTTTTTTAAACTATTGAACGCGTTAAAAAAATATATTTTGGTGATAAAGATGGGCCCAAAAAATCAATGGGCCCCTTGCCCCCCCCCCTTTAATCCAGGCTTGCTTATAATATACGTATAAAGTCGGCATTGCACAGGTATTATACTGTTATCATATTATTGTAATCTTGTTTGTGTTTCTTCGACGCGCATCGAAAAAAAAATAACCGCTGAATGCATATTCATGGGCGCGTTTCAGACCGTTTCGCGTTATTATTTTTTTTTTAAGCCGGGCGCGTTACATTTTAATGCTTGCCGCCATATATTATATTATAACCAAGCCGCACAGCTCACACTTAATACTTATTTATATATATTATAAAACGTATATACGTATATTATCATCATACATATATAGCTGGTATACACGAAATAACGAGGACAGCGAATCACAGCGGCGAATTCGCACCGAGGCGCTATCTAAACGCGTCGCCACTTGCGGTACGATATTATTATTATTATTATAATAGTATGCTTTGCCTTTGTTTTCGGCTCTGCGTATTTACCCGTGGATTCGTCTTTTGTCTCTTGGCAGGTACAAGAACAATAATATATATATATATATATATAAGTAAGTACAGTGTAATTTATGGCGGGGCCGCGCTCACCGAATATTTTATTTTATTTAAATAATAATATTATATTACACAAGCGGCGATTCCATTAAAGACGGCGGCGAACACTCTCGCATTGTCTCCGCAAAGTTTTAACGTTTACGAAAATATTTTTTTTCTTTTTTTTTAGTAATAACATAACTATTGAAAAAATCGCAGCACGCACCACTTATGAAAAAAAATTATAAATCGCACAGTCCTTTATGTCTGTTACCTACCTTTTAATTTTTTAATGACAGCTTACCTTTTGTTATTTCATATACTGGGTGATTCTTTTATCAAACAACACTCATTATTTCAAAAAGTGTAAATTTTTTTGAAAATATTTTTTTACATAGTTTCAAGTCGCTTATAAAACAACGTTTTTATTAAAAAATTATATTTTTTTTATCCTTATAATTTTTTAAGTTTTTTACTTTTTTGAATAACAACATACGGTTTTAATTTTATATTCCAAAGCAGAATATTTTTCTTATTGTTTTGATACATGAAAATCGAATTTGGGTTGAGTAGTTTATGAGTTATAAATATTCAAAGTTTGATGAGTGGTGAAGTGGACAAACATTTCGCGGGGTAACCCCGAACCACTCCACTCCGCTCGTCTAAACTTTAAATACTTATAACTCGTAAACTATACTAGCCTCAAATTCGATTTTAATGTATCAAAATACTAAGAAAAATATTCTACTTTAGAATATAAAATTAAAACCCTATGTTGTCATTTAAAAAAGTAAAAAACATAAAAAATTATAAGGATAAAAAATATTTAAGAATATAATTTTTTATAAAAACGTTGTTTTATAAGCGACTTGAAACTATGTAAAAAAATATTTTCAAAAAAATTTACACTTTTTGAAATAATGAGTGTTGTTTGATAAAAGAATCACCCAGTATATTTCAATGCAGAATAATATATTTCTGTGAATTTCAATCCATGAAAATCGAATTTCGGAAGAGGAGTTATAATGTTATAATATTATAAGTAGGATTTGGATTTTGAGACAATAGAGGCGTGTATGATCAATAAAACAGTAATTAAAATAAAAAGCCAAACAGTGATTCCGAGTGTAAAACAAAGCGATAAAAAAATTATTATTATTACAAAATGTTTCCACCATATTACGGGCAACATTTTTTGACAAATGGTCTTCTGGAAAACGTAGACGGTTCGAACATAAAATGTTCAGATACATCGAAAATGAATTTACAACGTCCACCGAAGTAACGAGGCGATAATGACACACGTGGGTCCTATTTCTGGTTTCTTCTATATTATTTTAAACACAACATCATCGACAATACGTCGTCTTTGCTAGCTCTAATCGATTTATACCGTAAATTCGTAAACAATTATTGTGATAAATTGATATAGGTAGTTTAACACGAAATATCAAAACAGAGAAAAATACTAAAAAAAACCCTATAGGTATATAGTGGAGGAATGAAGTTTATTCCATAATATGATTTTAAATATCAAATAATATTGTGTATAAAATTTGAAAATTTTCCTTTTCATCAATATTTATTTTTTGCAGAAGCATTTACCTCCGATTCGAACCTTAAGTTCAGATGAGCAGGATAATAGGTAAGTGGACCAATATTTTGCGGAGTACGATAAGACGTAAAAATAGTAAAAATTATAATTTTTTTTTTTACTTCAAATTATCTTCTGTGTGTTTAGATGGTAGTAAGTATAAGAACTATCATAATAAAATATCTATAAGCTCCGATTTGGAAAATACTGATATTATTTTTAGTGCTCATTTCGCTTAAAATATTAACAACAACTGTATAAAGAAATAAAGGTGAAAACGGAATGTGAATACGAATAACACTGGTCTACAAGAAACCACATACAAATCATTATTCAACAATTGTTGTTACATACTTTTTAGAAACTCTTTGAGCGTGTTATCTTCATAGCTGACTTTATAGTAGTTTTTGTACGTTACAAAAGAAAATATTACATAGTTGTTGGGTGAATAAGTATTATAAGTTATATTGAAAAAAAAAATACTTTAGTAAATAATAAAATATATTTTCCTCACGGAAGAAAACAGGTCGAGGCCAAAGAAAAAACCATAGACCTATTAACTAGAAAATTAGTTAATAGGTATATGATAAGAACTATTGACTCCAATTTATATTGAATCCAATTGATAATAAATATTCAAATAATAACTGATCGTTCCATATAGCTGCTATAATAATATGATATATTGATATTCCTTAAAAATAGTAAATATTAGAAATGTACAACTTTTTAAAGGAGTTTGGAAATTATTTTATTGTCTGACGACAACATCTGACGACAGCCCTCCACCATCCCCAAGGTCACCGCTAATTTATCCTTGGTGAATGGAGATATTAATATAAATTAATTATTCCCGTTCAATAAATCAGAAAAAAAACAACATTTATTTGATTTTGAACGACAATCTTTTAACTATATTACCTAAATTCCAGTATTGTCCTTTCCATTGTACCTACCTAAAAAAAACTTAAGTTCAGTGTCTACCTATTTGTAGCACAGTAGAAAAAATGTGTCCTACAATTATTATTAACTAATTGCCAATTATTATGTCAGAGGTTGACCACAGGTCCGCAGCTAACCTTTACAAGTAGCATTAATGTAAATCGAAAGTACCTAGTTACTAACCTCATTGATCAACTAGTGGAGGAGACTTGGGGCAGCCACTAGCCCTTCTACCAAAATTTTTTCTTCATACCTAGAGTATACTCTATGAAATGAAAAATATATATATGTAATATATATGTTAGCTTTTCCAAAAACAATTTTAAATTTAATTCATATAAATATCCTATACAATATTTTCCAGGTACCAATGCCGCAGACAGGAATTTTATATATTTTTTTTTAGGCGGGGGTCATCAAGGTAAAAAAAAAAATCAGGTAAGTGGATGTCGCTCTGCTGTACAGTAGATTACAAGTGCGTCAATGTATAATGGATTGTATTAAACTTGAATTCAATGATATTCCATCATTGTATAAGAAAAACGATTCTGAGCGGAAACGGTTTGTCGGACTAGATATTTAATATTGTCATTAATTATTATACAATGTAAGTTGAATTAATATTATAATATTATTATTTTTTATTCGTTTCTATGGTAATAGACAAAGCGTTAGAAATTAAAATCCAATTTTTAGCTGGTTTTTAGTAATTTTTCGGTGGTTTTTACCGTGGCATTAAATAACTATTGATAAAATCGAAAAATGACCTCTCTAAAATACCATTTTGATCCAATTTGCTAAAAGATAAGGTACTATATGTGGAAATCGAAGGATTCCTTCTGGTAGAAATTTTGTATACAGGATATAAAAAAAAAAATAAATAAACAGCATTGTAAGTAACTCTCGCTCCTCTCAGAATCTAAAAATACTTTAAAATATTTTAGTACTTTTAAATGTTTATAAATACATTATTAGCTGCCAACATTCCATTACAACGAGTTGACCAACCCCCCCGACCTTATCCAAGTACTTTTCTCATTACCCCCCCCCCTTCCTGGTAAGGTACTAAAATCTATATTAGGTATCTAATAGGTACCTTTTATTTTTATATTTTTCCGTATACAAATTTGTTTCGCCCTGGATATATTTTTTGATTTTTTAGAGTATAAATGTTATTTTAAATTTAATAGAACGCGTTGCCTTTAAATGAAGAATTCGGTACTAAACAAAATAATTCGTATTTTGCACTTAATAAATACCAAATTAAATATTAAATTTAAAAAAAATTTACATAGTATAAGTCTAATATAAATTATTGTTATTTTTAACAATGTCTTCGACATCAATATTATTTAATATTATATTCCATTTTGCTCATATTTTGCCATAAGCAGGAATGTCTTTAATTATTATTTATATTAACAGCCCGAGGCTCACCGGGAAAAGTCCCGATTTCCCATCTTCATGTACGTCGATATGCCGTCAGCGTTATAGTCCGACACTGAACGATAAAACGGTAAGTACTGAAAATATAACGTTAATAATACTTAGCAAAACTATTGTCTCGTATAAGACAAAAAGCCAAACTTCGTTTTCGATTAAAAATCGATCGACCCGAATAATAGTGGCGCCTCGTGTAAACACTCTTATACACGCAACACGCCATTTCCATGAATATTGTATTGTATATTAATTATACAATTAATTAGATACGTCTAATATCCAGTGTCGGACTGGCTCGAAAAAGCCCAGTCCACGATTTGGAAAAAAGGGCCCCCAACATGGCGAATGTTTTGATTAGCCCAGAAAAAAAACTCGCTTCGATCGCAATCCACTTTTCATGCACCTGGTAAAAAGTCACATGGAACATTTTTTTTTTTCAATACAATTGCCATCTTTCATATTAATTATCATACAGCCATATAGGCAGAAATAACTAAATACCTAACTAAATTTCAATCATTCGATATATTAACCGGTTTTACTATATTATTTTCAATATAGAATTTATATTGAGCATATTCTCAAATACAAAGATTTTTTCTGCAGGTTCTAAGTAAATTGAATACAAGAGACCCATCTGACTGTTTTGTTATCAGACAGGGGAAATCCCTCCTATCCAACCCCCCCCCAAACTAAGCCACTGGGGCGTAGCCCTTATATTGGCTACACCATGTTCTGTGACATCAGACATTATAAAGACAAACACCAATTCAAATTGTGTCAAATTGTGCACGACACAATACTTATCCAAAATATAATAATTCAGTTAAAATCAGTGATAATGCTAAATAATACCAATTACTAAGCAGAGATATATATAATAATATATATTATATATATCTGTGTTACCGAGTCATACTCATAAGCCCGCATAAATATAATATAATATAATATAATTTAATAGTCACAACAGTTTTACACTATTCATAATCAATGATACATACTTGTATATAGACACTAGACAGCTATTAAATTCGTAGAATGATAATGATATAAGGCCATTATTTAAATGTTTTCCTTTCATATTTCATTATTTTAATATTCATTAAGAACGTCTCAAGATTGTAAACAAAAATATGTTTCCTGATTTGAAAAAAAAATGTTTATTATTTCGTATTTCTATTTACTCTAAACGAATAATAATAATATTAATAGGTACAAAATCAGGGGCCTCCAATTACCATAATTAAGCCAGGGCCCCGTCCGAAATTGTGGACTGGCGGTCCGGGCCATAGACATAATATAGATGGACTGCGCGTTCCTCCCCCCTCGCCATCAATAAATTCAGCCATAATAACAAGACATGAGAAGGTAAAATAGCATGGATAAAACATTTTTACTGTTTTTATTCCAAGGTATATTTTGGTTTAAATAAGAGTGATAACTGATAAGACTTGTAAAGTGTATGTCTATGATTGATTCCGTATTTCCGTATCATGGAGGAAAGCTGTTAGATAAACATTTTTCCATGATTATTTACCTTCTACATAAGTTTATTATTGCTGACATGATAAGGGCTGAACGTGCAGTCCATCTATATTATGTCTATGGTCCGGGCCAGTCCGACTCTGCTAATATCCATATAATATACTAAAGCGGTCCTTATTTTTTAACGTTCAGATTTTTGATTTTGTACACTTGTTTTATTTTTTAGTCATTGCTAAAAGAAAATTATTTGTTATGATTACTCAACAAATTCGAACGATTGCACTTACCTATCAAAACATTTACAACAATGGTAAATTACAGATATTTATATTGTTAATACAAAATAAATGTATTAAACGTCTCGTAAATCTATATTATTTCCTAAGAAAAATTATAAAATAGGTAGGTACTTAATCTGAGCTTCTTTCTGAGGCCGTTGTAAGAAATTGAGCCCTTATATTAAGCCTTTAAAAAAAGGGAGAACCTCAAAGTTGGAAGTTTTGTTACTCACTCACTCGCTCACTCACTGATCCTCAAAATTATAAGATGGGTATACTTCCCGTGAATAGGTAGATACGTGAAATTTCGAACAAAGGTATAGGTCTTATAAATAGTGCGCAAATGAAGGGAAAAATCTAAAAAAAATTATTTTATCAAAATTAGTGTTACTTGGGGGAGAGTTGCCGCGCGTATGGGGGTAGGTATATGTATATATTATATGAGTACGCACAGAACGCGTAGATATTGTAGTTTAACGTTGTCGAGTCCGAGAAAATAGTTTAAAACGGTCGTTTATAAAGAGCAAATGCATTGTTTTACTGTTTATGACAAATATACGCCGAGACTTTGGAACGTGATCGTAAAGAGGACGCAACTTTTATAACAACAGTAATTCCGAAACGGAAGTTTTCGGACTGGCCGTCAATCCGGAGGACATCTGGCGCAGAGCGAAAACTTTTGGTCTTGTGCAATCTAAACGATTCGGTGAGGATTTTAAAACGTGTATTATATTATATAATATCGCCCCCCCCTCCCACGTACCTTAAACGTGCAGCTGCAGCTGCAGTATGGTGGTAAATCAGAGGTGCGTGACGCTGGCACCCGCAAGTTTGAATTTCAACTCAAAAACCACATCAGTAATTGTTATACAATTTGTACAAATTTGTAACCACAATTCCAAAATTTGTACACCCCTCCGTCGCCCGTAAAATCCAAAAACGATTTCCGGGTGCCAGCATCACGTGACGCTGGCACCCGGATTTCGATGTATTTGGCCTATCGACCCAAAAACCACATCAGTAATTGTTATACAATTTGTACAAATTTGTAACCCCAATTCCAAAATTTGTACACCCCCCAGTCGCCCGTAAAATCCAAAAACAATTTCCGGGTGCCAGCATCACGTGACGCTGGCACCCGGATTTCGATGTATTTGGCCTATCGACCCAAAAACCACATCAGTAATTGTTATACAATTTGTACAAATTTGTGACCCCAATTCCAAAACTTGTACACCCCCCCGTCGCCCTTAAAATTCAAAAACGATTTATAATCGTAATTAAACCTTTTATTGCATTCCTACTATCTTATGTTTTTTGTTTTAAATTAATGTTATTAAATGGGGCGCCCGTTAATTGATCCACATTTTAACTACCTACCTGATTCGAATAAAATATTTGTTTACATTTTACTACCCGGAGATTGGGCCACAAATTAAATCTATATTTTTAAAGTGTACCCGGAGATTGGGCCATAAAAGTATAGCACACAAATATACTATTATTACGAATATATAATAATGTTTATTAACTAATTATTATTGTTTTAACATATAAAAATACAATTCGTCAAATAATTAATATTTTTTTTTAAATACTTCCATACAGATTTAACTAATTTAATATACAACAAGGTCCATAAAATTAGTCAAATATGAAATAATTTTTATAAAGAATGCTAATACTCATTTTACAAATATAATATAAGGACCATAAAGTTAGTCAAAAAATAAATAATATGAAAAAACATTTTCTAATAGGTACATAAAAATATAATACAAGACATTTCGATCTATAAAGTCAGTCCAATAATAAATAATAATAAATAATTTTTATAAATAATGCCAATACTCATTTTACAAATATAAATAAATATATAAATATTATATAAATATAAATAATTTTTTTCTAATATAATAATTTTTTTTATTAAATATCATGATACAGATTGTACATATTATTCAAATCGGGTTTTTTCCCCTTCTTCATATTTTTTAATTTCATTAAGAATAAAATGTTGTCGAACTAAAGTTCCTTTTCTTGTTTTTATTGTTCCTATACTTTTAATCTTAATATAAACTTCTGATTGAAGTTGCAATAAAACATTTAAAAAATTATGTATATTTGGATGTGACATATAGAAATTATTTTTGAAATGTGAATGAAAAGACTCGACGGCATTTGTAGTTCGAGTATGTACCCATGTACGTACCCCAGGGCCGTATTTAGGGATTTTTCTCCCCCGGGCACAATATTTATGGCACCCCTTTCCAACACATTTTTTTTTAATACCATAGAAGTGGTGGCTAAATTTTATCTATTTTTTTTTGGGGGGGGGGGGCTTAAAGTTTATTAATTTTAGATTCTGAGTGAAACGATGAATGTATTGATTTTACAATGATGTATGTTTTTTTTTAATTTTTTTTAATTTTTTTTGTGTCTGTCATCACGTTTTAAGACAGTAAAAGTGCTTGGATTTTCTTCATCAGTAGCTTTTCTGATAGGAAAGTGAATCTATTTGGTACTTTGGGGGGTCAAAAAAATTTTCCCAGTAGTTTTCACAAACGATAACATTTTCAAAATATTTTGATTTATTTTGAACTGTTTAGGGACATTTTCATTTTCCATTTTTTTTCTAAAAATATCAATAAAATTTTATTTGTTGGTTGCGAAAGCTTGAAAATTTAATAGAAGGCTCCTAATATATTGTTTCAAAGGCAGATGAAAAATATTAAAAATAATTTGTCACAATTTTTTTTTTATAAGTATTTAAAGTTCAAAAATTGACAAAATATGGAAAAATCACGAAAATTAGCAAATTATTTTGAGTTAAGAATTCGTAAAAAATTTTCTTTTTAAATCTAAGATTTTAAAATGTAATACAAGATTACTCATAAGTTTGTCTACTTTTATTAAAAAAAAAAAATGTCTATAAGAAAGTCAAATTAAATTTTTAAGAGCGTTTGAAATTCAAATTTTTACAACATTGAATATTCACTCGATTTCTCATGTAGCGATTTCCTTATTTTGTTGTAATTCAAAAACGAATAACTTTGAATACATGAAAATTTCACTGAATATTTATATTAGCATTTCCTATACACCATACAGTTTTGAAAATATTTTGACTCTTTTTGAGCTGTTTATGGACATTTACATCTTTCAATTTTTTTTAGTTTTTTTTCTATAAATATCAATAAAGTTTTATCTGTTGGGCCAAAAAGTGTAAAAAATTAATACAAGTCTCCTGATATATTGTTACAAGAGCAGTTGAAAAATATTAAAAATACATAGTCACAGTTTTTTTTTTATAAGCATTTAAAGAAATTATCAAAATCTCGAAAATGATCAATGGTTGTAATTAATAAATTATAAAATGTTCAGTTTTTATAGCTAAGGATTGTAAATTTAAAACAAAGGTTCTCATAAATAATTCATACTGTAACCAAAAAATCTAAAAAATATATGAACACAGTTATTTTTTACAGACATTTTAAATTCAAATTTGGACGAAATTAAATATTAAAAAACTTAGAATAACTATTTTAGTTATTTTGTTGTGATTGAATAATATTATTCGTGGGTACCTGAAACTTCTAAAGTGTACTATTATATATTTTAATATCTATGATAGTATCACGGTTTTTGTTGATGTATAACGCTTTATAAGTACCTAATGGATATTGTGATATGATTAATTTGGAATTTATTATTGGTACCTATTATAGGTCAATTTTTTGTTTTATACCATAGGTATGTATATAATATGTCTTATACATAGTCTGACATACCGTCTCCGCTCAGAATCGTTTTTTTCTTATACAATGATATTATATCGTTGAATTCAAATTTAATATCATCCATTATACAGTGACCCACTTGTAACCTACTGTACAGCAGAGCGACACCCACTTGCCCACCTTTTTTATGTTTCCCTTTCTCATTGAAATTTAATTTGCAGTTAATTTTTAGCAATTTTAACTAGGTACCTATGCATTCCAATATTAGATTTTTAATAGTTGGTAAACTATACAAAAAAACATAAGTAACTAATTTATAACTTAGGTCTTAGGTACTATATCTACCTAGAATCTTCCATGATACCTAGTAGGTACCTACCTACTTAGTTAATAAC
The DNA here is from genome assembly GCA_949089665.1 of Macrosiphum euphorbiae. Lineage (NCBI taxonomy): Eukaryota > Metazoa > Arthropoda > Insecta > Hemiptera > Aphididae > Macrosiphum > Macrosiphum euphorbiae. Next base: position 176,743,092 of record CARXXK010000001.1, on the reverse strand, counting down.
GTTTATTTTTCTTTATTTAAAATGATAAAATATAGGTAAAAAAAAATGTATGCATATGTGAAGTTAAAAAATAAATAGTAATAAAATATATCATTTTTTAGAAATCTTTCTCTTTACAAAAAAAATTAATTTTTTGTTTATTTTATTTGAGATAATTTTGCCGCCCCCGGGCAATTGCCCACCGGTGCCCCCCCCTTAAAACCGGCCCTGACGTACCCATTGGCCATTTGTATATTATTTGAAATTGTATACATTTTGGCTGGACATGTTTTCTTGGCACATCGCCAACGAGTTTTGCCACATTGACTCTCATGAGCAAAAGAAAATTTATAATTATTAAAAATTAATAAATTTTTTCCTCTTTCGGACATTAACACTTCCATTGCACCTACTTTATATTACGAAGTACGAACCACGCGTGTACTACTAGATGTCGATCGTATAGTTTGCTAAACAACTATAAACGATCACAATTTACAATGTTTCATAATCTTTGCACACTATACGCGTATGACTATTTTTATCCATTTCATTTGATGACAATTGATAATTCTACATCATAAGATATTGTATAATTTATTACCTTTTGATAAGGCATACGCAGTCGCTTCGAGTAAAGTTTCGTGTGCGCTGCAGTATTAGGAATTGTATCAATTTATATAAAAATATGTATACGCGCAACATAGACAAAACGCATTTACGCAGAATACTTTTTTTTATGATTTTAAGTAATCTTAGAGTAAACAAATAGTGCTCTGACATCCTAACCAAACCATCTGACTTCAATATTATTTTATTACAATTTAAAATGTAATAGTGGCCCAATCACCGGGTCTTCCTATTATAAATATAAAATTTTAGTGGCCCAATTACTATATACCTATGTAAAAAAAGGTGAATTGTGGCCCAATTCCCGGGCGCCCATTAAATGTAGGTACTGAATAATATAATTATAATTAAATAGGTACCTATAACTTTTACCATCTTTCTTATTTTTATGCAAAAATTATATTTAATATGTAGGTACCTACCTAGGTATATCTTAAATATAACATTTACCTATTTACGTGGAACCCTGTTTTAAATGTTCAATCCTTAGCTAATATATAACTATTATAATAGTTGAACATTTTATAAATTTTTAACTACAAAATAACTATTAAATTTTGTCAAAATTTGAACTTTAAATGCTTATAAAAAAAAATTGTGAACATGTGTTTTTAAACTGCTATTGTAACAATATATCAGGAGCGTTGCATTAAATTTTCACGCTTTTTTACCCAACAAATACAATTTTATTGATATTTATAGAAAAAAAAAGTAAACAGCCCAAAAACAGTCAAAATATTTTCAACATTTTATCGTGTATAGAAAATGCAAATATAAACGACCAGTGAAAATTTCATTTGTTTTAGAGTTAGACCAAAAACCAATATCAATTTTGTGGAAAACCGTTTTTCCGTAAAAATTCCCATTTTTCCTTAATTTTTATGCTGTTTTTCCCCTCGCTTTTGAAAGCTATTGGGAATTTTGACCTGCCCAATGCACCAACAATATTCACTTTCCCATCGAACAAGATACAGAAGTTGAAAATCTAAGCATTATTTCGACTACTTATCGTGTACACAGACACACAAAAAAAATAATCTTCATAAACATGTTTGAAGTCAAATATAATTGGAAGATTGTCAAAAAGTCTTGTAGGTATCAGATATTGTAACCTAATAAAATGTTAGGCCCCCGAAATGGAAATTGAGTTTTCTCGGAAACTGTTTGGTTACAAATTGTTTGATGTCAGATACAATTAGTTACTAAATGTCTAAATTGTTACTAAATTTTAGAAGAGTTCTGGATTCGATAGAAAAAATCCGTGGGGCAGCTTGAAGTAAGCACCATTGAAATTAATTTTTTGACATTCAGGGAGGTATACAAATGTTTAAGTTAGGATTACAAATGTGTACAAATGAAATAACAATCGTTGGTACCATTTTGGAGTCAAAAAGTCGATTGTACAAAAAGTGGGGTGTAACGCTTTTTGGATTTTAAGGGCGACGAGGGGGGGTGTACAAGTTTTGGAATTGGGGTCACAAATTTGTACAAATTGTATAACAATTACTGATGTGGTTTTTGGGTCGATAGGCCAAATACATCGAAATCCGGGTGCCAGCGTCACGTGATGCTGGCACCCGGAAATTGTTTTTGGATTTTACGGGCGACTGGGGGGTGTACAAATTTTGGAATTGGGGTTACAAATTTGTACAAATTGTATAACAATTACTGATGTGGTTTTTGGGTCGATAGGCCAAATACATCGAAATCCGGGTGCCAGCGTCACGTGATGCTGGCACCCGGAAATTGTTTTTGGATTTTACGGGCGACTGGGGGGTGTACAAATTTTGGAATTGGGGTTACAAATTTGTACAAATTGTATAACAATTACTGATGTGGTTTTTGGGTCGATAGGCCAAATACATCGAAATCCGGGTGCCAGCGTCACGTGATGCTGGCACCCGGAAATCGTTTTTGGATTTTACGGGCGACGGAGGGGTGTACAAATTTTGGAATTGTGGTTACAAATTTGTACAAATTGTATAACAATTACTGATGTGGTTTTTGAGTTGAAATTCAAACTTGCGGGTGCCAGCGTCACGCACCTGTAAATCAGTGTGTGTAATAGTATATTGTGATAACAATGAAATTTAAATGTCGACAAACTTATTAATAATAAATTAATCACTGGCAAATCAATCGTTCAAAAACGATTACAATACTATTACGATTGTAATATAACAATAGATATATAGGTACATCATAAACTATAGCTGTAAACGTTTCAATACATTGCATTTTAAAACGCAATAGATTTTTCGTGTAATAAAATGTTACCTATAGTAATGCCACATAATTCGCCATAATTCTGCCACATAATTTTAGTCTAATCATTTTTCTACCAAATAAATAGGAGACAAGTTTTTGTTTTTTTTTTTTAATCAGAACTAAAGTAAAACTTTTATAGTGTATACAACTACATAATCAGTGGCGTGCCCCAGGGGGGGTGGTTAGGGGTTATTTCCCCCCCATTGGCTTTTTTTTTGTTGACCTTCAACTTATTAGATATTACCATAGACATATAAAAATGTTTATTATATATTATATAATTGGAATATGGATATTACTTTTAAAATTATCAGTAATAAGTTATTGCTTATAAATTATTGCCCATTGGCTAATGTAAACATTCACTATACGGATATAGATCAGTGATTATGTATTCATGTTCATGTGCAATAAATCCTCTAAGTAATAATCAATAATTAATTATGTTTATGGTAAGATAGAAGATAGAATGATGGATCATGCTAAGCACGTAGACTAAAAGTATAAGGTCTATGGGTAAATCAGTGGTTACCAATCACTAATCAAATATAAATTATCAGCTACTTCAATGACCAGTTCTTATCTCTCAATAGATCATAATATAATTGTGATATTCTATTAATAGCTAATACTCTATTATTGTTACTTTGTGATATAATACAACAATTCAAACTAAACCAATTGCAGTGATAATATACATTATACCTACATACAACATACTTACAAAATTTTTTATTTATTATTTAAGTATTTCATATTTGACATTTAACAATTTTAAGTTCTTTTATTAATAATGGCAAAACGTGATGGATCGATTATGTCATTTTTTTCAAAGAAACCTAAAGCTGATCAGAAGGTAAGTTGGTATTGAAATATTAAGAATGTAAATAATATTATGAAAAAAAAAGTTTATAAAGTATTAGGTATACAATTATGTAGTTTAATTTTATATTATGTAATTTAATTATAATAGTGAAGTTTAATGTTTGCATTTATATTAAATAAATAATCAATGTATTTATTATTATTTTATGTTATAAAATATTGAATCATCTGAAGCTATAGTAAAATAGTAAAATAATAAAATAGTAAAATTAGCTAATCCAAAAAACGAATCAATTAAATTTTTAAATTTTTAATATAGCAAATTAAAACTCAACATATTGATGATGATATGATACCATTGATGATCCTGAACCTATGGTCTCAATCACATGTTCTAAAACAGAATCCGAAGATCCTCAAAATCATATTTCTAAATTGTTTTTCTGAATTATTTTTCTTTTGTATATTAATTATTTTAATAAAGGTTATAAATGTTTTTAGTTTAATGTTGTCATTTTATTTAAACAATAGTGTATATTGTGTTGCTATTTAAATTAATTCCAATTGTAGAACGATACTCAATATGCATGAATGTACATATGATTGGCAATTTTTGTGTTTGGATAACCATGATTAATTTAAATGTACTTTTACTAAAAAATTTATAACATATATCCCCCCCATTGAAATTTCCTGGGCACGCGTACATAATAGTAGGTAGATTTATTAGGTAAAAATAGTGAAATTACATACATTTAAAATATTTAAAATAAAATGTTTATTCATAAAATAAAAAATTTAATTTTCGTGCATTTAAAGCTGCAAAATCTTTGACGAGATCATCAATGTACAAGTCGTCAGCGATTTCATGTTCAATTAAATTGTTGCTAGTCCTAACAAACGATCTTGTGAAATTGTTGAACTTAAATACCTAGTTGTTAATAATTTTCAATTTAGAAAAGCTTCTTTCTGCTGAAGCTGCCAGTTACTGGTATAGTTGGCAAAATTCTCAACGCCACATTAGGAAATATTTCGATTGATTTATTTTTGCATATTATATATTGTAAGATCGCCTGTGGGTCACTCTTCCTTTCTTAAACGTCTCTTCAATGCGATTATTTCTTCACAAAGTTCAATAGCGTTGATGTCAGAACTTAATGAATCGTATGATGTAAGTGCAATTTGTAGATCTTTACAGAATTTCATTACATATTCATAATTATCAGTACTAGATATATAAATATATTGTAAGGAAATGAAATCGATCGATAAGTGACTGAATGTCAAAAAATGCCACCTTTTTAAAAAGTGTTCTTTATGCCGCCTTAGGCTTGTGCCTACGTCGCCTACGCCTTAAGCCGCCCCTGACCTAATCTGACAGTATGACAAAATTATATTATTACATTATAAATTTTAAATTTTAACTAAAAAATCCAACTACCTGCCCAAACTAAAAATAAAAAATGTTGGTACCTACGCGTGCACGTAGGTAGGTAGGTATATGATAAGATCAGTGTAAGTGATGACATTTAAATGTCGAAAAATAAAGCGTTATTAAACACTGCAAATCAAACTATCACGACTGCGAGTATACAACGATAAGTATAAACAATTAATTATTATGACTGTAAACGTCTCAAGATTGTATTTTAAAACAAGTTTTGGTGAAATAAAAATACATAACATATTATTATTATACAGTAGACTCCGCTTATAAGACTCACGGATATAAGGTTCAGTCGCTTATTAGACTCAAAATCCTCTGGAACAGTCCGGACGAATCCAAATACATAAAAAAAAAACGGTTATAAGACTCAAATTTGGTAAAATAAATAGTAGAAAGTAAACTTTTTTGGTTATAATTTAGAAATAAATTGGTATTGAAAAATTAAATAATATTCGTGTTCATTATTTCTAGTTTCTGGTGGTACCTTATAACGTATAATAAAATAATAAAAATAAATAATACATACATTATAATATGTACATACATCCTTTATAATTTTTTATTAATGTATAATTTTTATAATATTTGTATATGTAATATTTACCTATTATAATTTTAGTTTTTTTTTTTTTTATCAGGATTATTAAATTTATTCAATAATAAAGTATTTGATATGTAATATGTGTTTAAGTATTAAAACCAAAGAGAAATATTTAATAAAATAAAATTTATAAATACGTAATTAATTTTTTTTTTCCACTTCTTCACATGCCCTAAAAAATCTCGAAAAATGTCCTAAAATAATGCTTTTATGATCTGAACATTTTTTTTTTTTAATAATTTTAGTATAAATTACAATAAAAAGTTTAAAAAAATGCATTACAAAAATCTATTACAAGTGTAAGCTGTCAATACATAGTTTTAGTATAAATCTAAAAAAAAAGTTAATCTGTTATATTTATTTAAAAACCATGTTGGTGTAAAAATCTTAAAATAAAATTTCAAATTCATATTTGGTTTCCAAAAACTCAAAAAATGCTCCAAAAACTCTAAAATGCCCTAAAAAATTAAGAAAATGACCTAAAAACTAAAAAATCCCAAAAAATCCCAAAAAATGCAAAATAAACTTTCTTGTTCTCATTCAAATGTACATAAAACAAATTTGTGACAAGACGAGCATTGCACAGTAAGCTTAGGAAAACAATGCAAAGTGCATCGAAATCCCAGCCCTAGTCATAAGACTCACTTTGTGCTGGTCCCAAAGTGAGTCTTATAAGCGGCGTCTACTGTATTATATTAATTTATAGTTTTCACTGTTTCTAGATTCTACCGTCATACTCGAACAAAAATTAACGTTGGTCAGATTTTTTTGTGATAATATAGAAAAGGTGGATATTATTATAGCTAAAGTTCAAAAGTTAATTTTGTACATTAATATGCTTTTGGTATGGACACACATTTTTTTTCTGTTCTGCAAGGCCAAATTTCGTATTCGTTGTCATGGTTACGTATTAACAAAAACATATTTATAATTCATAGATTTTTCCTTGGAATTTCATTGTAAGTACAAAAATATCTAGTAGCGTACTACTGAGGGAAAGGGTTTTTTTTTAACTTTTAAACTTAACTAGTTATGGTTGAATTATTAACTTCCATGATATCAACTAGATTAATTAACTGTGAAAAAATCTTAAGATATCTTAACTTTTGTCGGTTGGTTTCAAATTATCTTTGTAGGGTGAAATATCAAGTTAAAATTAAAAATGTTTTTGGCATTTACTGCTCATACAAGGTTTTCAATAGAAATAAAAATCTATTGCTAAATAATAATTCAATATTATAATATTATAATTTCTGTTATGTTTCTTGATAAAATAATTCATTATTATAATTTCTATTATGTTTCTTGATAAAATAATTCAATATTATAATATTATATGGGCACAAAACACTATTTATGTGGCCCAAGCGTAGGTACTGATTACGTTTGAATGTAGATTAAGTTTAACTGATTTTAAACTGAGTTGAGTTGATATTTTTTTACATAATATTAACTTTATACTTGACGAGTTAAATGTATTATTTGTAAACTCCTCACCTAACGATATTGCGTAGTGTACACTTAACTTAACTAATCTTGAGTTAATTATTTCCATTAGCTTTTCAACACCTTTGTAGTAAAGTAGACACTGAATAATAAGTGTAAATAAGTTAAAAGTTTGTCAACTATATTGTAATAATTTAAGTTTTTTCTTACAACAAAAGATTATACTATAATGGCACTACAAACATTGCGGTTTTTGTTCGTAGTATATTATGATGACTGGTTTTCACAGTTTTCAACGAACACCTTTTAACATTACTTTATGGTGGTAGTCACTACCATGAGATTCAAGACATAGTAAAAAGTAATTTATTATAAAAATGATTTACCTATAACACTTTGCAGTGATTACTAATAATAAATAAATTATCAGTGAAATGAAATAGTGAACGATGTGATATGATTTTTTTCTACTTATTTTGGCTTTTAAAGATTTAAAAAGTGTTTATTTAGAAAATGTTATTTTGTTAAGACGAAATAAGAATCAAAAATTTTAAAATCTTCATTACTTTCTCAAATGATGATGATTGATGACCATTCATCTAAGATTAAAACGTTATTCAATGTAAACAAACAATAATATTGTAATTTGTAATAATATATATTATTATACTCTTGTAATATTTGAAGTTAAAATATTTCAATTATTTTTGATATCAGCTGAGGTGACGATGATATTGTACAGAAAGTAAAAAGTAAACGCAAATCAAAAAACACGGAATTGAATAATCTAATTATAGGATAAAAATAATCAGGAATCAAACAGAATTTCTGTTAGAGTGATTTGTAATTTCGTTCGGGAGAATTTCTAATCACTACCTACCTAAAATTGATAACAACGACCTCAATTAAAATGGTGGCTGATTTGTTTTTCCTATCATCTTACCATTTGATTTCTAGCCAGATTCCATTCTGATTATTCTATTCTGTAGACTGTACTAGTACGTACAATTTTCATGACTGTATACAATGATATTATACACAAGTACACGACTTTTGAACACAAATCAATGTCTCATCCTTGAGAGGATGTCAGAGAGCACTGTTGGTTTTTTCTGTCGATCAAAAAGGTGGGATTTTTATGATTTTATGATTATGATTTCTGTATTTGTATTTGCAGTCTGTGGCCAATGCATCGAAATGAGAGTAAAATATCTTTACGATTCATGAAATTCAGAATCCGTAGAAAAAATTATATTTTGCACAAAAATGCATATTATTTTAGTCGTTAGAAAACATTATTTTTCAATACGTTAGAAAATAATTGAGAATATACCTAAAACAATATTAAAAACTGAGTGTACGGAACGGCCGGGCGTTGCTAGTTCCCGGATGGGTGACCGACCACCCGGTATTTTTAGCAACGAATCCTTGCCACACATACAAAAACGTGTTTTAAACCGTTCCTCCCCTACTAACAACCTACAAACAAAAACAAAAAACCAACAGCTAAAGCTCAATTAAAAAAAAAAAAATCTTTATAATACATATTTTTTCGGAGAATAATATTATAGTACCTAATTATATTTTATGCACCTCCGTGGACACCGTAATTTATCAACAAATACGATAATATATACAATAAAGCGAGTTATACTTTCTTTCTAGTTTCTTCGTAAACACAAAAATCAATCACTATAGGTGTAGATATTTTTTATCGATTTTCGGTGCTATCATAAGTGGAACAATATACAGTAATTTAATTACTATTGTAAACAAAATTAAATTAAATTAATTTAAATTGTTATTTATCGTTTTTACAGAACATTTCACATTTTTAAGAATATAAAATATCATATATCTGGAATTTTAAAAGAATAAATTATAAAAATATAATAATACCAGCTGATCCCGTGCACTTCGTCGCCCGTTGAATGTATCAACTCAACATGACTCAAACTTTGTTCAATTCGTTATTCAATATTCGGTGTATGGTGTTCAAAATTTATTTTATCTTTTCCGTTGCCCGTAATAAAAATTCTGAATCGCAGAAGTACATTATCAAGTAGCCAACCTACCTGCTATTTGTACGGAAGTGTGTGATTTAACTCTAAAGTATCAAAGTTATACCAAGTTTATTTTGATACAATACGGTGGATTAATATAACAAATTTGGTTGCCCGTAAAAAATCGCAACTCTTAAAAAAATTATGATTGTTGAATTTCCTTTTGGGCGTAACTTGCTGCGGTAAGTGCAACTCAGCCACCCTGGTAGGCAATGTTCAATAATTCGATTTGATGCAAGCTTGTACCTGATCTGCCCGAGTAACCAAAGGCAACCAATAATAAATAAATGCTAATTTCTAATGTAGACTGTAACCAATATTAAATAAAAATCAAATTTCCAATTTCCATCGTGAATCTCAATGTCCCTGTTTGAGCACCTATTTAAAATGCGAATTTTGGCAAATCCTTTCTTATTGCACGGTGAAAATATGAGAAGAACCTCTATTCCAAATTTCAAGTCCGCACGTTTAGTAGTTTTTGAGATACAGCGATCAGTGAGTCAGTGGTATTTGGATTTTATATGTATAGATAACTAATCATTGACTAACATTATCGGACTTTATTTATGCCTGAAACATGCTTCGTGATATCCTCTTTCGTTTAAAAAAAACTGCATGACAATTGGACAAGAAGTTTCGAAGCCAAACCGTAACAAAGATTTCCTCTTTTGCTTGATTTCAGTTTTATAAATATAGATAATAAAAAATATAAATCTGACTTCTAGACTGATTACTAATAATAAATTGTAAGTGAATTGAGATAGTTAAAACTATCAGTAAATTAAAAATTCTAAAAAGGCCCGTTACTTCCTCAGATTATCCACCATTATTGGCTCAACGTTCGAAAGTTATCCAATATACTGTAGTAATATTTCATGTGAAAACGTTTCAACTATTATTTGTGATATCAGCAGAGGCGTCGACGACGTTGCACAGCCACACATACTCTTTCCGAGACTGTCGATTGTCGAATGATATTATACACAAGTGGGCACTACACGACTGTTGAACACAAGTCGATGTCATCCTTAAGAGGATGTCAGAGCGCAATTTTTTGTTTGCTCTCTCGTCCGTCTTTGATCGCCGAACCAATTTTCCGATGTCAGTTTTAATACCTACTATAGAGAGCCCTTCACGCGGACTTCAAACTTTTTACAATTAAAACTTACGTCAAAAATCTATAAATCAACTTTTACGACCGACTAAGACATGCAACAGTACGCAATATTTCCATCTAATTGACAAGCCTATATTCTCCGCCGTCTCAAATGATGCGTTCTCGCTCAACAACAGGTATAATATGTAGTGTTTGAAGTATGAGAAATATTTCATGAAATATTTCACTAAGTTGTGAAATATTTCACAAAAACGTGAAACATTGAAATTTTTTTTAACACAGATAAAAACACAATTTATTTATTTTTTTAACACAATGTTCAGTGTTCTAAATTCTAATGTCAGAATTCAGTAAGTATACAATATACATGTATAATATTGTATACCTACTTGTATTATTTAAACATTAAAATATTTTAAAATTTTGAATACCAATTTAAACGTATAATACCAAAGGTTAGGTATACATACAGGTACCATATAGTGATGAAGGTAATTTATGACAATTATATGTAAATATAAAACTTATTTAAAAATAAAACAAAATATATTTCACATATTTTGAAATATTTCATTTTTTTTAAATTTCATGAAATTTTCAAACACTAGGTATAGGTACCTATTTTAAAAACATTTAACTCTCGTATTGATTGTATCATCTGGACCGCATTTTTTATTTATTATTACTACCTAATATTTTTTTATATAATAACCTATTCTAGTGTAACAATAATATTTTTCAGTTTTTATAAATTTTTCTAAGCAATTGTATTGTCTTATATTGATAAAATGCCAAAAAAAAAATCAAAATATTGTAACACTTAGTTTAGATAAGTATATAGATGACCATTGTTAGGAAAACTTTAAAATAAAAATACTTACTAGGGTGACCTATAATAAAAACTTAGAGGTAAGATTTAGTAAGAATAATATTATCTAGTAGAATTTTATTGATATTTTAATTTTAAATCGAGTTATATGCTCATTTTAAAATCTTAATATTTTGCATAGTTATAAACACACTTTAAAAATAAAATATTAAAGCTGTTGGAGCACAATGTATTTTTTGTAGTTTTAGACCAATAAACGGAAGATTAGTTTATGTACTTCCCAATGTCCAATTATTGTTTTAAAAAATATGTATGAACTCATCGTCTCCTTTTCTAGGTTATGTAGGAAACAGATTTTTGATTTGTGTATTCAATAAGGCTTCAAAAATATGTTAAAATTAAAAAAAAATTACGAAAATGTTTTTATTTTATACACTTAAATTCAGTTTTAAAACATCAATTATATTCCCTACATAACCTAGTAAAGGGGATGATGAATTCATAAATACAGTGGAACCTCGATTATCCGGGGTAATGGTGGGGAGGGGGTCACACGGATAAATGAAAACCACGGTTAATCGAGACTTTTTATAATAATGACATTTTTTATTTAATTATAATTAGAAATACATAGGTACAATTTTATTCGTTAGTCGATCTATTTTATATTACGTCGTTCGTCGCACCGCGGTCTTTTTGTCCGCGCTATAATTTTTAAGAATATAATTGTGATATCTCGGTGATATGAGTCCTTTTCGAAATTGTTTGATTAAATATTATGATATTTTTATTTTTATTATTGACTGCTGCTGTTATTATCGTGATTATAAAGTAAACGAAAGCAATATTACCACTAGGGATGGCAAACAATGGCAAAATATCGATATATCGAAAAAACAACATTAAAATGATTAATTAAAAAAAAAATAATAAAATTAGGGCAAATCGTCCCTGTCAATGACGTGGGTTGAATTTAGTTCAATTTGTGATTGATGTAGCGACGCATATAGGCCACCAATCGTGACAAACCTAGGACTTTGGAGTCAAAACTATAATGTGGCGATGGAAATCACGACAATCAAACACGGATGGGGTTGCAGGTAACTGCGATCGTGGACGACAATTCGGTGATTGTTTAATCACTATTATAGTCCTCGTACAAATTTTGAATTCACGTGTCACGTGAAATACGTGTTTATTCAAAATATATATCCGTGTAACGGATACACGGGTGCAAAAAAACACTTGTTCCATTGAGACCTCTAATATCTACAGTCCATACTTATTTTTAAATTTTCGGAAGAGTGAGCACACGGTTAATCGCGAATACGGATAATCGAGTCACGGGTAATCGAGGTCCTACTGTATTTTTAAAATAATAATCGGACATCGGGAAGTACATAAACTATAATCTTCCGCTTATAGCCATTTTGTACCGATTTTAACGGTTTTTTACGATAACACGATAATGGCCCAGATAACCTAACCAAGGTTCATTTACTACCCACACAATGACAAACATTTGCCAACAATATTTTTGAGCAATTTCCTAAATTTTCTACTTAAAATATTCTATGCTCCAACAGCCTTAATAAAAACCTATGATATGAGGTTCTCTAGATCATGACATGCTAACTTTTAAGTCTAATAACAAGTTGATAAATTATTCACTCAAAAATATTAATAAGCAAACGACACCACAAGTTTGGTTTTTAAATAATTTAAAACCGAACACGGTACTAGGTTATAGTATCAGGCTAGACCCATTTGTCCGTTGTCGTTTTTATTCTTAAGGTCATATTTTTTATTTATTTATTTTAAGTCTTAACGCCCCAAAAGAGTAATGCAGTAGTTACATATATAGTTACTATAGTTTTACAAAATATAATATAGCATAGACCTAAATATTAAGTGTTTAAACAGTTTTTTGAGAGAAAAAAATGAAACGAATATATGAATAACAAATAGGTACATGTAAGTTTAACAAATGTTCGTTATCATAATATTTATTTATTGAAGTGTTGAGTCAACTACATAATATAGTTACAAGAACTTTTAAGGCGATACTCCGGACAATGTTTAATAATATATTTGTCAAGCATTGTGGTACTATACAGTATGTCCCAAAAGTCCCGTATCACCCTTAATATCTCCATGTAAAATCACTATATTTAAACGCGGTTTTTTTTTTACAGTACTAAGTATGAAAATTCTGATTAAATGGCATAAAATTCATTTATTTTTTTCTTTAAATTTAAAAATTTTCAAAAAATTTTTTTACCCATTTAATAATTAAAAATTTTTAAGATAGCCATTTTGTTGAGCATATTTTTTAAAACAGTTCAAAAAAAAAAATACTAAAATTAAATAAAAATTGACCAAGTTAGAGCAAGTTATGTTTTTGAATAATTGTATTAAAAAAAATAAATTATTGTTTCACATTTCAATAATGAAATATCTAATTTCAGCACACGACAATACTTTTGCATTCCTAATTTATTTTTTTACTACAATTATTCAAAAACATAACTTGCTCTAGCTTGGTCAATTTTTATTTAATTTTAGTATATTTTTTTTTGAACTGTTTTAAAAAATATGCTCAACAAAATGGCTATCTTAAAAATTTTAAATTCTTAAATGCGTAAAAAATTTTTTTGAAAATTTTTGAATTTAAAGAAAAAAATAAATGAATTTTATGCCATTCAATCAGAATTTTCATACTTAGTACTGTAAAAAAAACCGCGTTTAAATATAGTGATTTTACATGGAGATATTAAGGGTGATACGGGACTTTTGGGACATACTGTATAAGAACGAACGATTACTTCTTGTATTGGAAGTCGCAATTTTAAAGTGCAGTATCTGGAATTCTTGGCAACTGATATTTTACCATTTATTAGATTAAATTAACAAAAGCTACTTATATCGTTGTATAACATTCTAGAGATAACTGATTCAAAACCAAATTCTACATCTAAGACATCTAAGGAGACGTCCACTCGATCTAATTTGTATGCAATCATATCCTTCAAAAGCGTTGTTGGATTTTTTCGAGTTTGTCAATTGAGTTATTTTGTTTAGAATTATTCCGAATTACTGATGCAAATATTCTAATATGGACCAGACAACGGAGCATTATAATACCCTAAGACAATATTAATGTTATTAAATTCAGAACAGTTTCGATTTATAAAGCCAATGGCCCGTAGAGCTTTGCTATTGAACATATTGCGAATTATAACATTATGTTTTTGGGGTTCCGTAGCAAAAAAACGGAACCCTTATAGATTCGTCATGTCTGTCTGTCTGTCTGTCCGTCATGGTGTCACAGCCACTTTTCTCCGAAACTATGAGAGCTATACAATTGAAATTTGGTAAGTAGATGTATTCTATAATGAACCGCATTAAGATTTTCATACAAAAATAGAAAAAATAAATACATTTTGGTGCCAATGCCCATACTTAGAACTTAAACTCAAAAATTTCTTTTTCATCTAACCCATACCTGTGGGGTGTCTATGGATAAATCTTCAAAAATGATACTGAGGTTTTTCATATCGTTTTGTTTTAAACTGAATAGTTTGCGCGAAAGACACTTCCAAAGTGGTAAAACGTGTGTATCCCCCCCCCCATATAACTTCTAAAATAAGAGAATGATAAAACTAAAAAAAAATATATGATGTACATTACCATGCAAACTTCCACTGAAAATTGGTTTGAACGAGATCTACCTAATAAGTAGTTTTTTTTTTAATAAGTAAATAAGTAAATAAGTAAATAATAATAATAATAATAATAATAGTAATATAATATAATATATTATGTCTTTTTTTGTCATGTACTCATGTATATATTTAAAAATGTAATCTCAATCACGGGCTAAGATGGGCTATAATGCCATAGTGGACTGAGGACTTGGTAGAAGACTTTTGTTGGACCTGGTGGTAGGGCCAAAGTTCGTGCCGGCCGAACGAAACGACTTATTATTTATGTTACTTGCGGAACCCTTATAGATTCGTCATGTCTGTCTGTCTGTCCGTCATGGTGTCACAGCCACTTTTCTCCGAAACTATGAGAGCTATACTTTTTAAACTTGGTAAGTAGATGTATTCTATAATGAACCGCATTAAGATTTTCATACAAAAATAGAAAAAAATAAATACATTTTGGGGGTTGCCCAATGCCCATACTTAGAACTGAAACTCAAAAATTTCTTTTTCATCTAACCCATACCTGTGGGGTGTCTATGGATAAATCTTCAAAAATGATACTGAGGTTTTTCATATCGTTTTGTTTTAAACTGAATAGTTTGCGCGAAAGACACTTCCAAAGTGGTAAAACGTGTGTCTCCCCCTCCCCCCATATAACTTCTAAAATAATAGAATGATAAAACTAAAAAAAATATATGATGTACATTACCATGCAAACTTCCACCGAAAATTGGTTTGAACGAGATCTAGTAAGTAGTTTTTTTTTAATAAGTAAATAAGTAAATAAGTAAATAATAATAATAATGATAATAATAGTAATATAATATAATATATTATGTCTTTTTTGTCATGTACTCATGTATATATTTAAAAATGTAATCTCAATCAAGGGCTAAGATGGGCTATAATGCCATAGTGGACTGAGGACTTGGTAAAAGACTTTTGTTGGACCTGGGGGTGGGGCCAAAGTTCGTGCCGGCCGAACGAAACGACTTATTATTTATGTTACTTGCGGAACCCTTATAGATTCGTCATGTCTGTCCGTCATGGTGTCACAGCCACTTTTCTCCGAAACTATGAGAGATATACTTTTGAAACTTGGTAAGTAGATGTATTCTATAATGAACCGAATTAAGATTTTCATACAAAAATAGAAAAAAATAAATACATTTTGGGGGTTGCCCAATGCCCATACTTAGAACTGAAACTCAAAAATTTCTTTTTCATCTAACCCATACCTGTGGGGTGTCTATGGATAAATCTTCAAAAATTATATTGAGGTTTTTAATATCGTTTTGTTTTAAACTGAATAGTTTGCGCGAAAGACACTTCCAAAGTGGTAAAACGTGTGTATCCCCCCCCCCATATAACTTCTAAAATAAGAGAATGATAAAACTAAAAAAAATATATGATGTACATTACCATGCAAACTTCTACCGAAAATTGGTTTGAACGAGATCTAATAAGTAGTTTTTTTTTAATAAGTAAATAAGTAAATAAGTAAATAATAATAATAATAATAGTAATATAATATAATATATTATGTCTTTTTTGTCATGTACTCATGTATATATTTTAAAATGTAATCTCAATCACGGGCTAAGATGGGCTATAATGCCATAGTGGACTGAGGACTTGGTAAAAGGCTTTTGCTGGACCTGGTGGTGGGGCCAAAGTTCCAAATTTCGCCGAATGAAACGACTTATTATTTATGTTACTTGCTGCTACGGAACCCTTCATGTCCGAGTCCGACTCACACTTGGCTGCTTTTTTAGATTCTGAGTGGAACGATGAATGTATTGATTTTACAATGATGTGTGGTTTTTTTTGTGCCTTTGTACACGATAAGTAGTCTAAATAATGCTTGGATTTTCAACTTCAGTTTCTTGTTCGATTGGAAAGTGAATATCGTTGGTGGATTGGGGAGGTTCAAATTTCAAATTTAATTTTTTTTTTTTTAATTTAAAAGTAATTTTCAAAAGCGCCAAGAAAAACATAAGAAAAATGAAGGTAAAAAGGGAATTTTTACTCAAAATCGAATTTGGTTTTTGGTGTAACTTTAAAACAGATACATGCAATTTTTACTGGTTGTTTATATTTGCATTTTACACGATAACATTTTCAAAATATTTTGATATATTTTGAACTGCAGCTTAGTTAAATTTTCAGTTTCCAATTTTATTAGTTTTTTTTTATGAATATCAATAAAAATGTATTCGTTGAGTAAAAATACTTGAAAATTTAATACAAGGCTCCTGTTTATTGTTTCAAAGGCAGATAAAAAATATTAAAAATACTTTTTTTATAAGCATTTAAAGTTCGAAAATTGACAAAATATTGAAAAATCACGAAAATTAGCAAATTTTTTTAGATAAAAATTAGTACAAATTTTATTTTTAAATCTAAGATTTGAAAATGTGATACAATATTCCTTATAAGATTATCTACCTTTATCAAAAAAAAAAATGTCCATAAGAAAGTCAAATTAAATTTCTATGAGCGTTTGAAATTCAAATTTTTACAACATTGGATATTCACTCGATTTCTCATATAGTGATTTCCTTAATTCGTTGTAATTCAAAAACGAATAACTGTAGACACATGAAGATTGCACTGAATGTTTATATTAGCATTTCCTATACACCATACACTTTTGAAAATATTTTGACTCTTTTTGAGCTGTTTACGGACATTTTCAGTTTTTAATTTTTTTAGTTTTTTTTTCTATAAATATCAATTAAGTTTTATCTGTTTTGCCAAAAAGTGAAAAAATTTAATACAAGGCTCTTGATATATTGTTACAATAGCAATTGAAAAATATTAAAAATACATAGGCACAGTTTTTTTTTATAAGCATTTAAAGATCAAATTTTGACAAAATTTATCAAAATCAAAATTTTTTTTATAGGGTTTTAATGATCGAATTTTCACGAAATTTATCAAAATCTCGGAAAATTTTAAATATTGTAATTAACAAATTATAAAATTTTCAGTTTTTATAGCTAAGGATTGCAAATTTAAAACAAAGGTTCTCATAAATAGTTCATACTGTAACCAAAAATCTAAAAATAAATGTACACAAATATTTTTTACAGACATTTTAAATTCAAATTTGGACGAAATTACATATTTAAATCAATATTAACGATCTTGGTTGTAATTTAAAAATATTATTCGGGGATGTATGAAACTGAAAAATCAAAAAATCAAAATATTTTAGCCTATCCATACAATCTACCATAGTATAAGAAATAAGAAGTATGCTCAGGGTTTGTTAATGATGTATAACCTGTTATAAATACCTAATGGATATTGTGATATGATTAATTCGAGATTTATTAAACGTACAATGTTTTTTTAACACCATTGATAAGTATATAATATATCTTATACCTAGACTGACATACCGTCTCCGCTCAGAATCGTTATTTCTATACAATGATATTAGATCATTGAATTCAAATTTAATACCATCCATTATACAGTGACCCCCTTGTAAAATACTGTACAGCAGAGCGACTTTTTTTGCTTGCTATTTTTGAAAAATATTTTATACATAATATTTTAACGATATATTTTGACTTTTTTTTCTATAATTATCAATAAAGTTTTATCTGTTGTACCAAAAAGTGTAGACATTTAATACAAGGCTCCTGATATATTGTTACAATATCAGTTGAAAAATCTAAAAAATACATAAGCAAATTTTATTTTTATAGTCATTTTAAGTTGAAATTTGGACGAAATTACATAATAAAAAACCTAGAATAACTATTTTAGTTATTTTGTTGTGATTGTATTATATTATTCGTGGGTACTTGAAACTTGTAAAGTACACTATTATATATCTATGATAGTATCAGGGTTTGTTGTTGATGTATAACGCGTTATAAGTACCTAATGGATATTGTGATATGATTAATTTGGAATTTATTATAGTCAATTTTTTTTTAATACCATAGATAAGTATATAATATGTCTTATACCTAGACTGACATACCGTCTCCGGTCAGAATCATTTTTCTTATACAATGATATATCAATTAATTCAAATTTAATACCATCCATTATACATTGACCCCCTTGTAACCTACTGTACAGCAGAGCACCTTTTTATATTTAAAATAAACAATCTGCAGTGCACAGAAATGCATAATTATCGTTTATACCTACTAAGATGAGTAAGTATAGACATGAAAGGGGTTGATTAAGAAGTCACGCATTAGTGACGCTCAACTTGGTTACCTAATTATATATATATTTTTTTTTAATCTTTGACTTACATTTTTTTTCTATTTTTAACTCCCAATGTATTTATAGTTAAAGGATTGAATACCTATCATTATATTTGTAACAGGTCGTGACACTACGTTTAACTTTTAACCTGTGGGTTTCCTGGCAGTGTTCTGGTGGTAAGATCCTAATTACAAGGTAATTGGGATGACTTTGAAGTCACTCGTGAAAGCGCGTATACAAAAGAACCACGTACTTCTTCATCAAAAGTTTTCATATTAAGATCTTTGTGCAGAGTCATTTGAAGATATACGCTGGTGGAGCATTGGAGATTCGTCGAAGTGCAATGTTTTGGAACACTTGAATTTCATTTGTATTAGGTTTTTTCGCCGTGCTCCAGAGCTGAGGTCCACAAATCTAAATAGGCTAATGGAGAATTTTATGATTTAGTAGTGATAATTAGACCGGTAGGTACTATTATTTTTAGATTAAAAGGACTAATCACTGAAAGTACGCACGCGGGCATCAAATGTCATATAATAAGGGTGGTATTATAGGGTGGAGAGTTCCTTGTCATAACGGAATCGGGAATACTTTGAAGTCACTATAATGAAAACGCGTAAAAATGAAGCTTCTTCATTAAAATTTTTCATATTAAAATCATTATGACATTATATCCACGCAGAGATGAAGTATGTTGAAAATTTCCGAAGGAGCATTGGAGATTGAAGTGCAACACTATTGGATTTTATTTTTATTCGATGCTCCATATCTGAATAGTCCATATAGGTCAAATGGCGCATACCACTAGTTGCCTCATCCCAAAGTTAAAAAGGTCGATATAATAATTCTTATACGAATTGCCAATATATACGAGAAACAATGGTTATCGTAAACGAAAATTGGTCTACTACTAGTTGCTTCCCAATGGGCAGGTAATACATTTTTTAAGTGATTGCTCAACGATTTTAAATGTTCATAATTATTTATCACCTATAATATTTAATATTATGTACCTAATGTTTTTTTTTATTGACTAATTATAATATTATTATTTTTAATTGTTGCTTATTCGGTATTTGTATAAATGTTAATAAAATATACACCTCTATAATGGATAAGACTGATATTTTTAACCGTACAAATATCTAAAAAAAATGTAATGAATAATTTAATTTTAACATGTAGTTCTTCTACTTTGGTGTTTATTATAATATTATGTTAAATTTATGTTGCTGTAAATTACATTTTTTATAATTATAACACAATATTTGATGTATAATGTAGGTATACATACATTTCTCTATTCACGTGACACGTAGTATATAATATAATTTTATGAACCACTTCTTATTTCTATATGGGAGGCAACTGATTTGAATATTTTTTGTGAGGCAACTCGTATTTATAATTATTACGAACCTCCTGATCGCATCGGAAGCAAATAGTGCCTATATTATTCTTTTTATTTACGATAAGGTAATCGAGGGGCCAAAGAAGATAGTTATTAGTAGGGCTCGGATTTATATGTATTTATATAACCAAAGTATGTATTTACACAACAAAAATATGTGCTAAAGAATTCAAAATATGTATTATCAAAAAAAAAAAAAAAAACACAGTACAATACAAAATGTGACCTTCACTTTGTAAATGTTCATTTGGATATTCAGAAACATATTTTATTGCTTTGCAAGTTTTATAGACGATCGTACTTTTGAGTTTTGGCATTATTGGTAATATACACGTAAAATATAACGAACAACGAGGCCACGAAACACACACTATACGATGTCACATTAAAAAGTACACACTTATCGCAGTGTTCGCTCGTTCATGTTTAAAGTATTTAAAAATGAGTTAATCGTAATACTAATATTTCAATTGATAAAATCGTATCTAGAAATAATTGAAAATATAACAGGTTGAGTGTAATGGTAATTTGTAATCGATTATCATACACGTCAAAAATACGTCCGGTGGACTCCGCCGACATCACGATATTATACTAGCCGTGAACTATTAAGTATTGGCTAATGGCTTAGGTAGGTACTCATGATAACCTTTCAATATTTCTTAACTCTGAAAAAAGATGTTAAAACCGTAAAATTGTCTAAATATGTGAGAAAAAATTGAATAATTGTGAAATATGTAAAAACATGTATTTATGACAAAATATGTAAAAATATGTAAAATCAAATATAGCTTATCTTATCAAAAATATTGTGAAACGAATTTATCACTTGCCGAAATTAGTTTATCATGTCGCAGAGAAAATATGTATTTACATATAAATCCGAGCCCTAGTTATTAGATATGCACGGTGTTTCAAAAGTCTTCATCCGATTACGAACTGATATAGTTCGGTTAATCGCATGTTTGATGGCCAATGTATTAATGGAAAGATTAGATAACGAAGCTTATTTTAAGTTGTCTAGTTGATGAATTTGGCACCTTGATGGTTAGTGAACTAGGAACCCTTAGTTTATGGTGACTCAGCAACTGAAAGCGTTTTGCGTCCTACGTTTCAACAAGTGCGAATCGGTAATAAGTAGGGCCCGGATTTATATGCTCTAAAAACCTAAGAAGTATGCACTATAAAATATGCATTTATGCTCTTATTTTATAGAAATATACCCTATAAAATGAAAAATATGCACAAAAATTGATGAAAAAAGATTTTTATTTCATTATTTTTATATTATGTTCAAATAAATTATACTATATTTTTTTGATTCATTTTTTTAGTTTCAACATTTTGTAATTTCAATCTGAAAAATTTAAATTAAAATATTTTTATTAAATAAATGATGTGACTAAACGAAAATTAAAACATACCAAAAGCATTCGTATTGCATTGTACCACGAATGTTTTTTTCAGGTTTTCAAATGTGAAAGTTCGTCGATTATCAGCCAATACCTTTTTGTACCTTGAAAAACTCCTCTCTACGTCGACAGATGTGACGGGAGCGTAATTAAAAAGAGATACGTCGCTTGGGCTGAAATTTTGTTCCATATTTTCCAAAGTTTCATATTTTGTTCCATCAATACAAGCAGAGATTTTTTTCAAGGTTTCATAGCCTTTATTTTTCTTTAAAACAGCTTGAAATTTGTCTTGAATTGCTTTTCCGACGTTTCCGTTTGGTATTTTGGAAATATTATTTTCAACATTCTTCATCAAATTAATTGAATCGTTAAAAGATGTATTTATTTTTTTTTCTAATAAAGTTATGCTACTCGGCAAAAAATTAAAGTGCGATTTTATATAAGCAAGATCACTAGTTAAATTTGGATCTTGAACTAAATTTTGCGTAATTTGTATGGATACCGCCTCGTTTTTGTCAAACATATTTACTATGTGACCAAAATCTTGAAAATGATCAGAATAATAAATTGCAGCCTAATAACTTTATTACTAATGACCGTTCAACGTGATTTTCGAAGAACATAATATATGGAATTGAAGCTCCACAACTGCTCAAAGCATTCGACCGTTTGACGTGTGGGACATCTAGCTCTAGGCCTGCAAGACGTGTAGACTTCTGTGGTCTCCGAACGAAACTTCATCGAACATGCTTGATTTTTTCGTCAGAGGTCGATCCGGGGGTTTCTAAGCACACAGACAACCACTTTCTATTGGAACGTTCGGTGCCAACGTCGAATGCTTTGAGCAATTATTGAAACTTATTGCCCAAAACGCTTTCTGTTGCGGAGTCGCCATAACGAAACGGACTAAGGGTTCCTAGTTCACTAACCATTAAGGCGCCAAATTTATCAACTAGATAACTTAAAATAAACTTCACTTATCCGATCTTTCCATTGTGGTCATTAACCTGCAGCGATTAACCGTTGCCGAACTATATCAGTTCGTAATCGGATGAAGACTTTTGAAACACCGTGTATTAAACTTGGTATAGTAATAATTAGACCTGTACTATTGTTTTTAGATAAAAGAGGGGCTGCATACGAACTGAGTCCCAGTATAACCTTTTATGACGAATTGAGTCCCGGGTTGTTTTAGGGTATAAACCAATTGAGTCCAGTGAAATTGTAGGTATAATACTAATTTAGTCCGTGTTTTAATACTAACTGAGTCCCGTAAAATTTAAAAAAAAAAACATTTTCCTTCCCATTTTTAAAGACTTAGGACTGTCTGTAACAAAAAATTCTACAGGTATGGTTAAAAATGTTTTTTTTTTTTAAATATTTTATAATATAAATATATAATAATGTAGGGGTATAATATAATATGAATAATTTGTGTATAATTAAATAAATGTAGATAATGATAAAATAACATTTTTATATTGGTAAGAATTTATGGGATAAGCATTGTACATATTCAAATCTACTTATTGTGTTCGATTGAAACAGCTACATTTGATGGCTGATTTCTTTTTCTTTTTCTTTTATACAATTTCTTGAATTAATTATTAAAATTCCCGGCCCATAGTATAATATGTTACTATATTATCTGACGAAAGTCATAAAAATGATATGAATGTTATGTATATAATATATATAGGTATATCCGTGTGGACCGGCTTTTGACGCGCGACACGGCTGTGTGGTATAATTTTCGCTGTGTCTGGACTCTGGATGGTTATTTTATATTTTACTCAAAATAATCCTCGGACTCAATTAGTATATGTTTCGTTTGTACCCGGGACTCAATTAGTACATTATTTTTTTTCCCGTTCAGGTATAGGGACTCAATTAGTATACAGTGAAAAGAGGACCATAAGCACTAAAGGACGGTACCTACAACGGACATTGAATTTAAAGAGTCTGTCTTTTAGTCCGAATACGGTTATTCAATTTCGGTCCATCCATAATCTAAACCGAGTCCCGATCGCAGTCGATTATAATAAAAAGTTTAAAAAAAAAAAAAAGCTGAGAAGAATTTATCGCTACGGACAAAGTAGGTAATATATTATTATATTATACTATTATAGAAAATTATTTAATAATCAGTTTATGCAAACGGTGATTTTTTTTTTATATACCATTAAATTATTTACGAAAGATTGTATAAAACATTTAATTCGTTTAATTTGACCTGCCCGTTTGATGGATCGAATTATTTTATCAAATAATGAAATAACCGTGATAATTGCATTAGTCGTAAACTGTTACAAAACAACTAAACTCTGAATGGTCGACGAAAATGATGTGAATGTCACGAAATTTAACGAGGGAACGGATTAAAATATGGATATAAATGCAAATGAACAAATTAATATTAATATGGCTGCAGCACAAAACACTACGAATTACGAAAGCATTATAATATCATATTATTTATCAGCTGTAATTTATCAAATGGATACGGTTTTAACGTTTACAAAACAATTGAATACTTTTTATAGTTTTTTTTTTATACAATTTATACTCCGTCTCTCAATTACACATTTTAATATCGATATGATATTATAATATTATATTTTATATAGAATTATATCGATCCCCTGCATCACTAAATTCGATCAAACTATAAATACCTACCTTAAAAAGTTGAAATTTTTTTCGTTTAAGTTACATAATATTATGTAATATCATACGTCATACAATTTCATTAATTAAAGTCATTTATTTGATTACAAAATACAATTTAACAAAGTCACGCATTTTACATTTATTTTATTTAATGAGCAATTCGTTACAAAAAAAAAAAAAAAAAAAAAAAGAAGTTTTTCATTTTGAC
This sequence comes from Macrosiphum euphorbiae, assembly GCA_949089665.1. Classification (NCBI taxonomy): domain Eukaryota; kingdom Metazoa; phylum Arthropoda; class Insecta; order Hemiptera; family Aphididae; genus Macrosiphum; species Macrosiphum euphorbiae. Next base: position 176,718,240 of record CARXXK010000001.1, on the reverse strand, counting down.
GTACCTACTCAAACTGTGACACATGTTAATGTCCCCGGAAATTTACATCGGTTCACTTTCAACAACCAGCTTTCAACTTTTAAACTAAACACGGAGTAAAAAATAATAATAATTAAAAGTTGCATGCGACGAAAATTAATTTACACGTCTTGGCGCTTTGACAAATTAAGCAGAAAACTAAACGAACATATTATGAGAAAATTAAAAACATAATTTCGAGATTTACTACGCTTTGAGACTTGAAATATGTTTAAATAAAGTTTATATAATAATATTATGTTGTAAGCACTCTATTTTATAATTTACGCGATTTAACAATATTAACGGTCCTATTGAAAATAGCTGTTAAATTAATTTCATTGTTCTGAAAAGAAATGAGATTTTTATTTTACTATTGTTTTTAGACGTGTTGAATAGGTAGAAACGCCACATGAGTTGTTTCCGTCGTACAAACGTACCAAATGGCAAAATTTGGATCAGTCAATTGGATTTTGCATTGCAGCTCTGTTTAATATTAGAATAAGTCATTTGACCAATTTTAAAACTTAAAGGTTAGAGTATAGGTACATAATCATCTGTGTTTTTTGGTGAATACAAGTGGAGCCAGAAGTTGTGTTCAGAATATACATAATTTTAATCACGCTAAAAACTTGAGGGGGGGGGGGGTCCAATACACACGCTCCCTTTTACGCGACAATATATTATGAATATTTGTATCTACTTAGACATATTAATATCGTTAAAATTAATAAATAAAAAGCAGAGACGCTTAAAATTGTACGTAGGTACTTTGATTTGATTTTCAAAGTGTCACTATTGCTGTGAATTTAATACACTACGAAACTATAAGAAAAAAATTAATTTAAAATCTACAAACACCTAGTACAGTTTAAAATACACTCAGAAAACAACCAAATATGTACTAAAAGAATATGCATTTAGGTACTTGACATTTTTTGAAAACTGCAGTTTAGAAAGTTTCAATTTAAAATATAGAAAATAGTTTTTTTTTTTTTTTTGAAAAGAAGAAATCATATTTTTTTGATTCATATTTATTTTGGCTTGGTGCTGCTTCGTGATATACCCTGCACGCCCCGAGGCTCCTATTATATGGAGCTGTCTAAATCCCCTCCCCCCCCAATGTTTGCACCTATGTTACCTGTTGAATATACGGTAAAACCTCTGAATAGCGGACACTCATGGGAACGACAAATTTGTTCTCTGTTGAGAGGTGTCCGCTATTGGGAAAAATTAATAAAATAATGTAGTAAGCCAGTTACTACGGAGTAATACCAATTTCATGAGTACATAGTTATTACTATAATATACGATAGACCGGCATAACCAGGTAATAAGACAATTAGGGTTCAGAAATAGGCGTTGTAACATTTTACAGAAACACTACCAATTTCACGGGTGCATAGTTAGTTTAAATATACTGTAGAACGGCCTAAAACAAATATTACAAGAAAGTGGTTGGGTCTCCTTCTGTTAAATATAATGAGACAAAACCACTGAATAACTCAGGACGAGGGGTTCAAAAATAGGCGTCTATAATATTTTACAGAAACACTGTACACGACGAATTCAAATAAAAAAAAAGAGTAAAATGATTATTTTAATAATAGTCATAGTTTGGTAACACAGTCAATCGTAAATGCGTGGGCTAGGATGATGAGCACACAAATCACATCCGTGAGAACCGAGATATCGTATATGTAGGCGAGGGGTACGGGGAACCTCATATAAAAGGAAGCCCGAATAGGCCTGTTTTCAGACGTGTACTACCACCCATTAGAGCAAGCACCTTCACGTCACTTTGTACAATATTATTTTGGACTTGGAAAATTATCGAACGTTATAATAAAATTCACAATATACAACAACTGTCTTATTATTCATTCATCAACCACGACTTCAGCATCAAATAAAGTGTCTGCGACTTGCATCTATAACATCTTGGTAGCCACTTATATCTACTGTCAGCACTACGATAGTAGGTACCAAGCCACCAGATCGTTACAATAATATGTATGTATTTATGTCCGAAACTTTAGATTTTATTGACTTTTTAAAAAAATATATCTTACTTAAGGTTTATTATTACATAATTTTTCACAACTATTTAGACGTAACAAAATATATTGTAAAAAAATTACTTATTGAAAAAAACATAATCTGACATTTTAGTTTGTTTTATTTCTTGTATTGCAATTTCCTCAAAATTAGACCGGAGTTGATTAACTATACTATAATGACAACGAAACCGCATCACTCTTATTGAGACAAAATGTCTTAAGTCTATTCTCTAACTGCAATGCTTATTTGAGAGTTATTTTTTCTTCGTCTAAACCCCGTCCCAACATTTAGTGACTGTTTCCTTGTTTATTTTTTTTTGATAGCCGCTGTAGTCCACACGAGTCATGAAGTACGAAGAGATCGAAGATATCGGTTTTTTCTTTACCCATTCGGGTCGGTCAAAACCTTTGCCCCCCTCTAATGAAAACTGAAATTACGGCACTGTCTATGTGGCCTTTTGATAGACATTTTGTACACAAAAATATGGAAAATGGAAACGAGCATGGTAATAAATTATTATTATATATTTATATCGTGGAAACTAGTCATCGCCAACATGATGTTAGACCTTTGTTTACTTCCATGGTCGACGGGGTATGCTGTGTGGGGTCGGCTTGTTTACCATTCCTATTTCAAGCATACACCCATAGACTAATAATATAATTTAAAAAAAAAATATATATATATAGGTATAATATTATATTTATTTTATTTTATTTATTAGAATTAAATGGGCGAGCCCAGTTACAATATAAATGTGGAACAAAAATGAAAAATTTTTACATATATGAACTAGATGAGGGTTGATGTATACAATAAGTGAATTAATTAAATTACTAATATATAAATTAAAAAGTACAATAGAATTACAAAAAAAACATATCAATGTTGAAATAATTCACATACTGCATTGATCTAATTAAAGGAGCGTCTTTACCATATGAAGTACGATGGAATGGCATATAAAAGCTTATAAGTTTGTCTAGTCGTATGACCTGCAGGAACCAAAAAAAGAAACATTTGACAGTAGATCTGGACAGTTAACATAACCATTTAAAAGTTTATATATAAAACAAATGTCATGTTTTACCCTTCTGACTTGAAGAGTATTCATGTTTAAATATGATTATTATTATATCTCAGTCCGTGCCACGTAAATAGACCTTAATACCTTATACCTAGTATACTATAGACAAGAACCAGTCCTGTAAAGAATACTTTTAAAAAGTACTTGAGTAAATACTCAAATACATTTTTTTTTTTAGTATTTAAGATACTACTCAAATACTTTAATTGTATAGTATTTCAAATACAACTCGAATACTTTGAAAAAGTATTTGGAATACTTTTCAAATACTTTTGGTTTTTAAAGTGGGTTTCTAATTATTATCGTAATACAAACAGTATAGTAGGTAATTTAATAGTTATAGTTTAAAGGGAATTTTGTTATTCAATAACTATTTTTAGAAATCTGGTTTTCACAAACCATCGGGCTACGACTAACACAGAAATACAAAATATTAAGTAAAACTATTATTCTATTATTGTAGTTGACAATAATATTTTTCCAACCAATTATTTTGAATAAAAATAAAATGTTCGAAATAAAAAAAAAAGGCAGGTAAGTGGATGTCGCTCAGCTGTACAGTAGGTTACAAGTTGGTCATTGTTTAATGGATTGTATTAAACTTGAATTCAATGATATAATATCATTGTATAAGAAAAACGATTCTGAACGGAGACGGTTTGTCAGTCTGTATATTTTATATTGTCATTAATTATTTTATTTATTTAATTATTATTTTAGATTCTGAGCGGAGCGAGGAAGCTAGTGGTTTTTTTTATTCGTTGCTACGGTGATAAACAAATTGTTAGAAATTAAAATCCCATTTTAAGCGTTTTTTCGTAATTTTTCAGTACTTTTTCCCGTGGCATTAAATAACTATTGAGAAAATCGAAAAATGACCTCTCTAAAGTACCATCTTGGTCCAATTTTCTAAAAGATAAGGTACTATATGTTGAAATCAAAGCACTCCTTCTGGTAGACATTTTGTATACAGGATATAAAAAAAATAAAAAAATAAACACCATTGTAAAACCACTAGCTTCCTTGCTCCGCTCAGAATCTAAAACCAGAGTATTCAATACCAAAAAGTATTTAATACAAAAAAAAGTATTTAAAATACTATTCAAAATACTTCATGCTGAAAGTATTTAAAAAGTTATTCAATACTTAAAAAAGTATTTGAATACTTTTACTTAAATACTTTACAGGACTGCACATGACTGCCTCGAGAACCGTCACATTTGGTTTTTTTTACATTTTCGTCATCTATAGACGAAATTACGTGTTTAAAGAGACTAATGCATAATACACAATAAGTTCGTATTTCTTGGATAGCTGATCGTTATTTAGATATTATATTTAAACACTTGGGGCTTCTTAAACCTGTCCGCTATTTAGAGGTATCCGTCGAGAGAGGTTTCACTGTAATATATTTTGTGTTCTCAATTTTTTCTCGTTTGTTGAGACTTTTCGTCTGCAGTGCACGCACACCGTTGAAAAATATTTTCCAGGATTGGACTCGCTTTTCACGGATCTGGTACTACGATTTAATTTCCGGTTTAAACAACTTGGTCCTATGAATCATATTTCCATGACAATGTCGGAGGAGTGCAGTTGTATAATGAGGTAGATGTATATAGGTAACAGGTGGGTATAGGTACTGTAATAATACGAGTAAAAACGAGAGAATAAAGGGCTTGAGCGAGTTATGTTAAGACCCGGATGATTCCCTACACGTCTTATAAGTGAAAGCTGGAAAATGTCGTAATCAGATACAAAATATAAATAATAACTACGCTATTGTTCCTTTCTCCAGATTTTCGAAAGGCTATAGCGAGGTCGTGTATTCGAGCATTTGATCAAATACCTACCCGAAAAATACGATCGTAATATATATATATATATCGAGTTATTCATTTAACGCCCAATAGATGATACCTACTCGTATTATTTCAAAAAGTTTTTTTTTTGGTTTTTGTAAATACATATTTTTTACATGGTTTTCACTTTTCAATAACAACGTTTTTTAGATTCGAAGCGAGGAAGCTATAGTGGTTTTACAATGGTGTTTATTTTATTTTTTTATATTCTGTGTACAAAATGTCTACCAGAAGGAGTGCTTGGATTTCAACATATTATTATAGTACCTTACAGGCGCGTATCCAGAGTTTTATTTCGGGAGGGGCTGAACAAAATGATCAACATAGTCACACAATAAAACGAAAAAGTGGGTAAGTGGATGTCGCTCTGCTGTACAGTAGGTACTGTAATGGATGGTGTAAAATTTGAATTCAATGATATAATATCATATTGTATAAGAAAAACGGTTCTAAGCGAAAACGGTCAGTCAGCCTATGATATTATTGTGAATAAAGTAATTTATATATTTACCTATTTACGCGGACCATTGTTTTAAATTTTCATTCCTTAACTATGAAAGTTGAACATTTTATACATTTTTAATTACAAAATATTTATTACATTTTAAATTTGATAAATTTTGTCAAAATTCGAACTTTAAATGATTATAAGAAAAAATTGTGCCTATGTATTTTTAATATTTTTCAACTAATATTGTTACAATATATCAGGAGCCTTGAATTAAATTTTCACGCTTTTTTACCCAACAAAAAAATTTTTATTGATATTTATAGAAAAAAAACTAAGAAAAATGAAAACTGTCAATGTCAGTAAATAGCTCAAAAAGAGGCAAAATATTTTCAAATTTTTTTGGTGTGTAAAAAATGAAAACATTCAGAAAAATTTTAAGTTTTGTGATTTTTCCGTATTTTGTCAAGATTCGAACTTTAAATGCTTATAAAAAAAAAACTATGACTAAGGATTTTAATATTTTTCAACTGCTATTGTAACAATAAAGCAGGAGCCTTGTATTAAATTTTCAAGCTTTTTTACCCAACAAGTCAAGTTTTAATGATATTCATATTTTTTGGATTTTCTTTAAATTTCGGGGGGAGGGGGCTGCAGCCCACCCAGCCACCCCCATAAATACGCCCCTGGTACCTTATCTTTTAGGCATTGCATCAAGATGGCACTTTAGGAAGGTATAATTTTTCGATTTTATCAATAGTTTTTTAATGCCACGGGAAAAACCACCGAAAAATTACGAAGAACCGCTAAAAATAGGATTTTAATTTCTAACGCTTTATCACCATAGAAACGAATAAAAAATTATAATATTAATTCGACTTACACGATATAATAAATAATAACAATATAAAATATACAGACTGACAAACCGTCTCCGCTAAGAATCGTTTTTCTTATACAATGATAATATAATATCATTGAATTCAAGTTTAATACAATCATTTATAGATTCACCCACTTGTAACCTACTGTACAGCAGACCGACATCCACTTACGACTTACCAGCTTTTTTTGTTAAATTATATTTTATAATATTTATCATCTGTTACTTTTTGTGTGGCTTTTAAACAACTTAACTGATTGAGGTAAAAGTTATATCGATAGATACCTTGAAGTTTGTAGGGTGTTTATAGCGTATTTTTCGGTCGTATCCCATTTCGCCGCATAAAATTATTTTTGTCTTAGAACATGGTTATGAATTTGTGATTTGAAAAGTGATAAATAGACACAGAGAAATATTTATCAGATATATTTATCGTTTGAAACGATCTTAGTGCTATACTATCTCAATTCTGAAGTTATCGATTGATAAATCCCCAATAATTATATAAATAAAATAGAATGAATAGTGTGTCGTCGCAGCGATAATTGCAAAGTTACCACAGTCAGTGTCATATTATGATTATCACCAGTACGTATTTGCGCATTTACAGTTCACAATTTTTAAATAATAATGTCGAATATTGAATATATTTCTACACAGCGAAAAGGGGAGTGCCTTATTTTTAATAACTATTATTTTAGAATTTATAAAAAAATAAAAAATATTGGAAAAGTATTGAAAACTGTGGAGCTCGTGTAATAATTTCAGATGAATTCACTGTACATTCCGATAAGTTTTGTAATCATAACCACAGTCCTCGTCCAGTCAAAATTGAAGAAAAACATTTTAAGGCCAAACTTCGTTTGAGAGCAAAAGAAAACCCTCTTGAACCAATTCCGAAGGTAATTATTATAAAAATTTTAATAAAAAATTTTCGAAATATTTCACTTATTTTAATACTGTTTATAGGCATTTGAAATATTCGTTTTTGTTTATTATTTTTTTATTTATTTTTTTAGCTAAGAGTTACTTATTGACCACTCTTATTTATTTATTTATTCAAAATAAAGAATAATAATAATTTAAAATAATAATTATACCTACTGAATTGTATACGTAATTTAAAAGAAAAGTTAGGATTTTTAAGATTAAATTATTTAAAATTAAAGATGTTTAATAATATACTACGACCACAATCCACACTTATAGTTTAATATATTATATAGATATCTGTAGTAGATACCTACGCTAAGTATAAATTTACTTATTTATTTTAATAGATTTATAAAGAAGTTCGAACTTCATTTTTAAGACAAAAAGGAGATTGTGTAACCCAATACAATACAATACAATAATATTATTATGAGTATTATCAATTGATGAATTAATGATTCATTTGAAAATATTATTATTACTTATTAACTACAAATAAAACAATGAATAATTGTTGAGTAACCTTAAGTTGAGAGTTAAATAGTTACTTAAAAAATAAATTCGGCGAAATGGAACTGCGAAAAAATAAATTCGGCGAAACGGTACCGCGGCGAAATGAAATGGCGGCGAAATGGGAGCTGACCTATTTTTCAACCCCTATGAAGGGTAACTACTCACTCATTAGTATACCTTTTTTTTGTTCAAAAATTGTACAGTGGTGTAAATCGGTATATAATTTTTGGAGGAAAATGGACCCATCCCTGAAAAAGTCTGCAGAGGAGGGCTTAGCCCCTACCCCCTCCCCAACCAAAGTACATCTATGATTACAAAGATGTCTGAGCATATTATTACTGTTGTTGCACTGTATACCTATATAATATATTGTTTACATGGTTTTCAATTCGGTGCAAAATAATGTTTTTTTTTTTTTGATATTTATAATCTGTTACTTTTTGTGTGGCTTTTGAACAACTTAATTGATAAAAGTAAAAATTATATCAATAGATATCTTGAAGTTTGTAGGGTGTTTATAGCGTATTTTTCAACCCCTACGAAGGGTATCTCACTCGCATAGTATACTTTTTTTGTGGAAGAGAATGTACAGTGGCTTAAATCGGTGTATCATTTTTTGAAGAAAATCTATCCATCCCTGAAAACTTCTGAGGGGGGGGGGTGGCTTGGCCCCTACCATCCTCACCAAGAAGTAATCTATGATTACAAAGATGTGTGAGCATATTATTACTATTGTTGCACTGTATACCTATATAAGTATAAGTATATTAACATAAAAACCTCCTATAGGTTTATAAAATGGATTGACTTGATAAAGGTAGGTAGATAATAATATATTACATAGATCCATCACCTAGGTTTGCATTCGAGTCCGCGATCGAGATGATACTATACCACGGTTAATGGTTAGCAATTACACTAAGTATACCGGACGATCGTCGCATTTATTACTTACACAGTTACACACGTGACGTACCCAACCCTCGTAGGGCCCCTCCCCACTAAGTTACATCTATGATTACAACGATGTGTGAGCATATTATTAGTTTTATCATTGCACAGTTCCTACATAAGTGTAAATATATTTTTTACATGGATTTCAATTCGTTACAAAACAACGTTTGTTCTTTAAATTATATTTTTAGTATTTATAAATTAAAATCTGTTACCGTTCGTGTTGCTTTTGAACGACTTAACTGATACCATTTTGTCCTGAAAAATACACTCTGGGGGAATAACGATACCGCCCGCCTTGTAGAACCAACTAAATTTCATATTTATTTTTTTTTCAATTGCTTGAGGGAAATATTCTACAGCCCTCATAGATCTCTGTTTTTCAATATTTTATTCTCAAACATTAAAATATGTCTATAAAAAAATACAAGATAAAAAGCATTTTTACAAACTTTTCAATACAATTTTTTGAAATAAAATACAAAATCAGAGATCGAGTAAGTCTTCTTCTTTCACATAGAAAAATAGTCATCAAAATCCGACAATGCTACAAAGCCTGAGAAGTTAGAGTTATTCCCATGAAGTCATTTTTTTCGTTATAACCCACCCTATCAACAACCCTGAATAGGTATCGGGTAGTAGATTAGTGGAAAAGTATTATAATTTTATTTTCAAATTTTATTGAATTTCGGAAAATTTGAAGAGCTGGCACGGGGCCCCTTAAGTAAAAGTTACATCTATGATTAGAACGATGAGTGAGCATATTTTTATTGTCATTGCACAGTACCTATACAAAAGTGTAAATATATTAACATAAAAACCGCTTTGATACCTACATATAAAATCAAAGGTGGGCATTATTTAGTTAAAAAGTTAATTTTTTTCAACTTTTTAACTTACTAGTTAGTTAATTTCTAATCAACTTATGAACTTTACAAGTTAAATTTACAATTAAAATAACTTAGCTATTCTCAGTTGATTTTAAAAAAATCTATCAAATTAAAAACATTTTGAAATTGTTCGTTTACACCTAAATATTACTATATCAGTATAAAATAAAAATAATCCAATACAAAAACACAAACATTTCTGTTCTTTTTCTTGATAACATATTTTTGTGTACATTAATATATTTTATTAAGTTGTAAATTATATATTATTATGCGAGTTGCAATAACAAATGTTTTTAATAAAGTTAATAATTTTAAATTACAAATTGACAATTGTTATGTTTTAATGTTATAAAACTTATAATATATATGAAGGTCATGTACTCATTTTCACGTGTTATGACATTCAATTGCTATACGATATAAAACAATATATTTGTTAAATTATTAATTTGAGATGAGTATAGTTTAAATTAGTAAATAACAGTAGAGTAAAAGTGAAATGGTATACAGTGCTACATTACGATAAAAGTCCAATAAAATTGTTTTGTATAATTTATAAATTAGAAACCAGAAAGACACATTCACTCTTCGTGTGATTTATATACTAATTAAAAAAATAAATAGATTAACTTCTTTTTAGCTGAGTTAAGTTAATATTATTTTCTATATTAACTTACAACTATTATCGATCTCGTGCCCTCTTAACTTAACTTGAGTTAATTATTTTCATTTAACTCTCCCACCTTTGTACAAAACGAATTGACGTGATAAAGGTAGGTAGATAATAATATACTATACATAATGTAGATCGGTTCGCATTCCAGTCCTCGATGACGCTATACCGCGGTTATGGTTAACAATCACACTAAGTATACCGAGGACCGTGTTATGTACGTGTTATGTCGTCTATGTATTATTTACACAGTGACGTACCCGACCCTCGTGGTGCTCTACTCGGGAGTCGGTGGTTTTTTCGAGAAGTAATATATTATATTATTATTGTTTTAGGGTTTTAATCGTCAATTAACATCACATCAATTATTACGATCCTTACCGATATTGTACCAGAGGTGCACGCTTGTGTGTTATTATGATAATAATAATAAAGTTCAATAAAATTGTTTTGTATAATTTATAAATTAGAAACCAGAAAGACACATTCACTCTTCGTGTGATTTATATAGGTACTAATTAAAAAAATAAATAGATTAACTTATTTTTAGCCGAGTTGAGTTAATATTATTTTCTATATTAACTTATAACTATTATCGATCTCGTGCCCTCATAACTTAACTTGAGTTAATTATTTTCATTTAACTCTCCCACCTTTGTACAAAACGAATTGACGTGATAAAGGTAGGTAGACAATAATATACTATACGCAATATAGATCGGTTCGCATTCCAGTCCACGATGACGCTATACCGCGGTTAATGGTTAACAATCACACTAAGTATACCGAGGACCGTGGTATGTACGTGTTATGTCGTCTATGTATTATTTACACAAGTGACGTACCCGACCCTCGTGGTGCTCTACTCGGGAGTCGGTGGTTTTTCGAGAGGTAGGTAATATTATATTATATTATTATTGTTTTAGGGTTTTAATCATCAATTAACATCACATCAATTATTACGATCCGTACCCATATTGTACCAGAGGTGCAAGCTTGTGTGTTATTATGATAATAATAATAATAATAATAAAGTTCTGCGTTCATTAAGCGTGCAATTTAGACGGCACATTGTGCGCGTGTGCCGCTGTAAACAATGCGGAAAGGGTTTTACACGCGGCGTTTAATTCCAGACGCTTTTGTTCGGCCCGAAATACCTGTTCATCAGCGAAATCGAGAGGAACCATTAGTAACCGTCAAAAGTTCGCGGTACGATAAATCGAGACCGGGATTTAATGCACCGGGACAAAATCGTACGTGTGTATATAGGTGTAGTACACCTCCTATACACCATACATAGGTATATATAATGGTTATCGGCGATTAAACGAAATGTGCTTTTGCAACGGATTTTTAATGAACGCCGCGACGGCGGAAGCTTTTTATACTTATTTATACTGCTTTTTGTGTATATACAGGGTGTCCCCTGAGGATGTATACCAATTAGCAGTAGAGGGGAACTCACCGGTTGGACAAAAACCGGTTTCTTGCCGTTTTACCAATAAACTAGAAAAATTATTAAAAATCAGGAAATTAACGAAATTAAAATGTTGAAAGGTCAATATTTTCAGAAAAATGAACTCTACAAAATGGCAATCTTCAGTATTTTTTTAAATCATTAATTAAAAAAATAATTTTTTTAACTTTTTACCAAAACATAAAAAAAAAAATAAAAATTAGTTATTTGTAGTGCTTACCTCTGCGAGTCTTAATAAGAAAACAGAATTACGATATCTCTATTATTTCAGGAGATATCGCAATGAGTAAATCCTCACGGGACACCCTGTAAATTGTATAGGATATAGTTACCTGTGAGGCATTTAGGCGCCCCCCCCCACACTGTGCCCTCTCCACACGGGGTGGTTCGGGGCCTACCGGGTGCTCGAATTGGGGGGTGCGCAGGGGGAGCTCCCCTACTATTTTTATTTTTTTTTTGGCCGGGGGGACGGTACAAACTTATGTCCGAAATAATTTCTATTAAATCGTGAATTTCGATTTATGTCGGTTATAATAAACGTGTTTCACTATTTCATATCAAAAATTATTTTTGACATTAGTTTAATAATTAATTATAATATTACCCTGCGTTTTGCCCATATCAGTGGCGTATATACAAATTATTTTCACTATGGGCCAATTTGGGCAATTTATCACTATCCAAGCATAGCCCGACTAACACAGCCATAATACTGTACATATTTCTGGGAACTGGGTGGTTATAATTATGATTTATGACATATACAAATATACAAAATACAAATAAAAATTACACAATTTAATTTTATAATTATGTAAAATTAATTTCTTAATTCTTTTTTAAAAAATATTGACAATTTCATTTATATATAATAATATATATTTTAATGTTATCTAACTGTGAATTTAACATCAAAGTCATCACAACAAGTCCTGACAATCATTTCTTTGTGGATTCCTCAAAAACGATTTTAATCAACTGACTAAATTAATCAAGGTGAAAAACTGTAAACAGTGTAGATATACATGAAATGCTTTAAGTAATTGAACCTACAATTTCATTATGGGCTCTGGCCTAGGGGGCCTCCCCCCTATATACGCCACTGGCCCATATAGTCAGTAGTTCACAGATCATAGATCGTATTATACAAGTATATTATCTCAGGCGCAGATACTGGTGTGTGATACTGTTGTAGTAATATCCTAAATAGTGTTCCTAACGAAATGCTCTCAGTTTCTGCAGTTATGGTATATAATTTATAGGTGTCTTGAATTTTCAAATTTTTTTTATACTTATCAAAATATGTGGTCTCTTTTGAATCAAAAACAATAATTATTAATTTCGTTATCTATATAGTAGGTATATTGAATAAACAGGTAGATTATTATTTTTTTTTTTTTTTACTGTAACAATGTAAGAATGCTATCAAAATGTGTTCCTGAATAGTGGTATTCAAAATGAATGTAAGGTATAGGAGTGTGGTGGGTAAACTCCCCCACGGGTCTGTGCCGAGTGATTGCGCCCATGGAACGCAGTTTTTAAATCGTCGGGTTGAGCTCCTCTACTTAAATTTTCCCGATTCAAGCACTGGGTCAACCCCTAGGTTTTTACTATTTCAAAGAACCACTTGTTAAAGTATTTTGTATTTTTTACGAGCGTGAAAGTTCAAACTAGTCATTTAAATACTGACGGGACAAAATCGTATGTGAGTAGGTACATAGGTTGAGTACACCTATATACACTATACATATATGGTTATCGGCGATTAAACGAAATGTGCTTTTTCGACGGATTTTTAATGAACGCCTCGACGGCGGAAGCTATATATTGTTTGGGATATAGCTACCTGTGCGGCATTTAAGCTAGCGCACACGTTAACACAGGGTGGTTCAGAGGCTATCTAACGATTGAGGAAATTATACCTTTTTGGCCGAACGATTGTGAACACTTAAAATTAACAAAGAACAATAGTTACCACTGACCCAAAAAAGAATACGAACGAGAACGAACTTATACGTGCAACGTTGCCATATCATTTATTTGGCTACCAATATAGAAAGATTCATGCCCGTGTAAGCATAAAATAAATATTCTCGGAAAAACTCATCAATTTATGATTATACCTAACCTTATACAAATTTATGGACACTTAATAATATGTAATACAATTAACATATAAATAAAAAAAAATGTAAAAAAATATGACGTATAACTTACACAAATATGTAATATACAGAACAATTTTTTAAACGTGCTCACCTCAATTTATCCCTTTAATAATACTTATTTATTCTAATTCTGATTTTAAGTATACCCGAAGACCATATTTTCAAATTCCTGATAGTTTTGTACTACTCAACAAATGTCCTGTTGCGGTACAAACTTCAATTTTTCAAATGGACATCATCCTTTCTTACTGTAAATTATTTAGCAGGTGATTTTCTTGAAAATGTTGAAGTATCTAAATCAAAATTCTAATGGGTCTACCCAAGTAGTTTCTGAGTTATTAAAATATTCATACTAAGGATAATAATCCTTAAATATGGTTTTATATAAATATAAGCTATATGTAATTTTAGATGTAGCTAACAGCTAAACATACTGTACAACTTACTTATTGTATTATATATAGTAATTTATTCTCATACATGGTACATATATACAGTATTCATACATAAATAGGTACGTTTATATTATATACACCATCACACACAACTAGTCTTGTTATACAGCTTAAATATCAATATAAGACACTTCGTTAAAGAATATACATTACATATAGACACACTCACACACGAAATACATACTTACAAAATACTTGGTCACATTTAAACATTCCAATACATGGACCCTAAAAAGTATTTTCAAAAGTACAACATGGCTCATCAATTGGTTATACCTACTACTACAAAATTGTTATGCTTAATAATCATCTCGATAGTTAAATTATATTAGATGAGACCATAGTACCTAAGCTTAACCACGCATGTAGACAATATTATCTCAATAAAAATAGGTAGATCTATCTATATTTCATTCAACTCAGACTATTAACCGACAACATACACAAAATTATATATTTAAGACGCACAATATTATATATTTGTGTAACTATAGTAGGTATACTGACTAAGGAGAATAGAGGATATCGACTCTGATTGTTTTAGACACCGTCTAGTCTTCGAGATAGTTGGATCACTAAATGCAAACTATAAGCTTTTTTTCGGTATTTTAATTTTCAAGGGAACATTTTTATTTTGTAACATTAACAATAATACTAGATCTAACATGCCATCTATTTTATATTTTTGTATTAACGCACTTTATTCTCCTTGGTACCTATAACAATTTTAATAACTGATATACTACCTGTTCGAATTTAAAATAATAAACCTAATAATTTACAAAAATTTGAGTTCTCGTTTCTCGGTAGTACAAAAAATCTCAAGAATTCAAAAATATGGTTTATCCCAGCTTTTGCCAAACCATAGTTTGCGACTCGCGGTTACGATTACGCTTATTTCAGTATTTTTTTATAATTTATTTTATTTGTTTATTATCAAGTATTGTATTTTATAAAAATTCAATATTATAAAATTTATAATAATAAAAAATATTATTTTTTAAGGCATACTTGATTTCTTTTTTTAACAGGTGGTCGAGTACAAAATAAATATTAAATCTATAGGTCGCCATTGCAAAAAATTGGGAAGAACTGGTCTATCCTGTATACATAAATTTACTGGAGTATGTGTCCGCTTGCGATTGCGGAAAATTGTATACGACATTTATATAATTTATATATAACATACAATATGACATACATATACCGATTATAATCCTAATTAAGGTCCTCGGGATTATGCCCTCTGCTCGTGTAGGTACCTATATGTGCGTTTGTACAAGTCGACATTCGAAACGTTATTACGACATAATAATATTACATAGAATGCCTATACAGGGTGATTTTTTTATCGAAGAACACTCATTATTTCAAAAGTATTAATGTTTAAGAAAATATTTTTTTACATAGTTTCAAGTTGTTAAAAACAATATTTTTATTAAAAAATTATATTTTAAATATTTTTTATCCTTTTAATTTTTTAAGTTTTTTACTTTTTTGAATGACAACATCTAATTTTAATTTGATATTCAAAAACAGAATATTTTTCTGATTATTTTAATACATAAAAATTGAATTTAGGGCAAGTAGTTTATGAGTTATAAGTATTTAAAGTTTAGATGAGCGGAGTAGAGGACAAACATTTCGCGGGGTAACCCCGTACCACTCTACTCCGCTCATCTAAACTTTAAATACTTATAACTCATAAACTAATTGCCCTAAATTCAATTTTTATGTATCGAAATAATCAGAAAAAATATTCTGTTTTTGAATATCAAATTAAAATTAGATGTTGTCATTCAAAAAGTAAAAAACTTAAAAAATTAAAAGGATAAAAAATATTTAAAAATATAATTTTTTAATAAAAATATTGTTTTTTAACAACTTGAAACTATGTAAAAAAATATTTTCTTAAACATTAATACTTTTTGAAATAATGAGTGTTCTTCGATAAAAAAATCACCATACAATAGGCTATACATAATATAATGGGTGCACTGTGTCGACTAGATAATGTGCAACAGAGTTCGCCTGCAGCATACACAATACATATAGTACGTACATATAGTTACATACCAATGTTATATAGGTATATACCTACCTGCCGGCATATAAAAGCTTTGACCTTTCTCGAATTTTCCAATTGGATCGCCGTGAGACCTATTTTTCGTAAATCGCACACATTTTAGTCCAGCACACAAAAAGCACGACGATTCTTATAGGAGATCATTAAACAGTTTTTCGTGTATAGGAATTTACATTTGACCGGTTAAACGATCTCGTAATGTTTGTGTGCTGGACTAAAATGTGTGTGATTTACGAAAAATGGCCAAATGTAAACTCTTACACGAATAACATTTTTACCTGAAAAAAAAATAGAGTAACATCATTGAATTCAAATGTAATACCATCCCTTATACAGTGACCCACTTGTAACCTACTGTACAGCAGAGCGACACCCACTTGCCCACCTTTTTTTTTTTTTTAACAGGTGGTCGAGTTCAAAATAAATATTAAATCTATAGGTCGCCATTGCAAAAAATTGGGAAGCACTGGTCTATCCTGTGTACATAAATTTACTGGAGTATGTGTCCGCTTGCGATTGCGGAAAATTGTATATGACATTTATATATTATTATAAATTATAAATTATAATATATATTACATACAATCAGGGACGGAAACCGAAAAAAAATTTGGCGTTTTTGGTTTTGGTTTTTGAATCCGATTTTTTGTACTATCGTTTTTCCTCACCACTTTCAATAACCAAAATAAAAGTCATAGGTTTTGGTGTTGGTTTTTAAAAACCGGTTTTTATTACTAAGATTTTGGACTTCGATTTACCGCTCATATAGGTACAGGTTTTTAATATAAAAAAAAAAAATGAAGTATTTTTAATACAACACCTTTTTATATGAGTTCATACTTCAAGTACTTAACTAACGAGTAACGACTTTAAACAACTTTTTCTTCTAAATACAAATATTTTAAAATATCAAGAAAAAACTTAAGCCTATATTATTTACTAATCAATAACGATAAGTAGACTTGAAATTGCATCACGACATTAGACAATTGTAGTATGTAAACTTAAGCCTTTGTAATGTTATACTTACTACTTTATAATAAAAGTTTTATTGAAATACAACTATAAAACAATAACCTTTATAAACTTTAAAGTTTAAACAATATATTAAATGTTAAATATGTACTGAAGTCTTAAATAGTAACTAATTATAAGTTATAACAACACAAGAGTATAACATTCTACTTTTCATAACTCATATTTTTTCTATGTTATATTATGCATAAATACATTTAATTTTTACATTTTATTTTTAGTAATTCACTAAATTACTAAATTTGATCGTAGTATCATTATTTGTTCAAGTACATTTGTTCCCAAATTTGACCGTAAATCATTCAAAATAAACTTTAATGAAGAAAAGAATCTTTCTACAGACACCTAGAACAAGTAGGTAATCAATTTATAAAGTCATACTATTTATTACTTTATAGTTTTATACAAAATAACATTATATTACCAGAGTGGTTGGTACTGCCATAAATATTTTTGAAAGCTGATATAACTCGCTGGCATTTCATTTTTTTTACTTTTCCAAAATGTGATTATATCCTCACTATAATATAGTGATATAATATTAATATAGTTTACATATTTATATTTAAAATTTTCAATTTCAGAAGTCTTGCTATTTTACCATATTTATTAGAATATAATACCGTGTGTCCCAAAAATCAGGGGCCACTTTACTACTCATTTCCATGTAAATATTTTTCAATTCTGTTTGCGGGACATTAAACTAGACTAATGGATAGTAAATTTCTTTGACTCACAATGTTTTTAACTCATTTATCTTGCGCATGCGCAATAAAACTTACATTTTTTTAAATGGCAACCCGTAATTTTAATATCATATTCGGGTTCATCGATTTTTTCCAAGCCATTTTGATGTATCAACTAATCTCAAAATTGACTAAACTAGAGCTAAGTAGAATTTAAATAATTTAAAAATTCAATTTAATTAATTTTGTTTTCTAACTGTACGTACTTATTTTTTCTTAGTTTTATTGAATAGTTATGTCTGTAAA
Organism: Macrosiphum euphorbiae; assembly: GCA_949089665.1. Lineage (NCBI taxonomy): Eukaryota > Metazoa > Arthropoda > Insecta > Hemiptera > Aphididae > Macrosiphum > Macrosiphum euphorbiae. The sequence continues at coordinate 176,699,705 of CARXXK010000001.1, read as the reverse complement.
TTAAATTGTAAATAAAATGTATAGTAATGGTAAAAAAAAAATAAAATAGAAATGTTGTTTCTTGAAAATACATTTTTAAACTATGTTATTTCATAATGCGTAATAATAAAATAGATAATAATTCATAAATAGTAATAATTACGTAATTAGTTTAATAATAATAATTTTGATTGTTTGTTTGTTTGTTTCATGGTGTTTAGAAGAAAAAATAAGTACGTACAGTTACAAAAAAAAATTAATTAAATTGAATTTTTAAATTATTTAAATTCTACTTAGCTCTAGTTTTAGTCAATTTTGGGATTAGGAACATAAGTTGATACATCAAAATGGCTTGGAAAAAATCGTAGAACCCGAATATGATATTAAAATTACGGGTTGCCATTTAAAAAAATGTAAGTTTTATTGCGCATGCGCAAGATACATGAGTTAAAAACATTGTGAGTCAAAGAAATTTACGATCCATTAGTCTAGTTTAATGTCCCGCAAACAGAATTGAAAAATATTTACATGGTAATGAGTAGGGCACGGATGTTGTAGTACTAAAAAAATAGTAAAATTGATTGCAGTATTGCACTAAAAAATACCAAAAATTGCACTTAAAATATTAAAAATTGCACTAAAAAATAACAACGTTTGTTATACATGTTTTAGTTTACTGATTATAATATATAATCTAAATTCTAAATAATTCAAAAAAAAGATATACCATTACATTATAATCATGCCATTATAAAATTTATTATAGTATACATCATTGCAATTGTACTATAATGTTTGTTTTTAAATTTCGAAATCAAACCCTCTTCGATTTGGAGCTAGTAAAATTCTTACTACGTCGGTTGATGTAAGCGGAGCGTATTTAAAATAAGATATCGCTTACTGTAAAAGTCTTCGGGTAACCATCGAACGATTTTCTTTATCCGTTTAGTATATCATGATTTTAATCATGGTTTTAAGTCATATATACGTTTTATATGGCTAAAATAGTTGTAATAAATGAGTAAATTCGGACAAATTGCAATAAAATTGAAAAAATCCCAAAAATTGCAAAAAATTGCACTTAAAACTTACTTAGCAATTAAGTGAAAAGTAGAAAAAAGTTGCAAATGCAACATCATCCGTGCCTTAGTAATGAGTATTAAAGTGGCCCCTGATTTTTTGGACACACGTATATATTAATACAAATTATAATCAATATATTTGATTAGGTGCCTATAAATTATCATCATGGGTTACTATTTTTCATAATACTAGATAGCATCATTATACTACTTACTTTTCTAGCTTTTGATAAAATACCACTCATAGATCTTTCTTTTAAAGTATCATTATATACACTTCTTAGTTGAAATGTATGAACAGCACACCGTACACAAGTCATCATTGGAAATTGATCAAGAAAAGAAGCTGTTACCAAATTTTCCAACTCAAAACAATCATTGGCCCGAACTTCATTACTATTATTATCTTCTGAAAATAAACAAAATATTACATAAATCTCAATACACATTAGCAATACACATAAGATATATTTATCAAAATACTCAAAGTTTCACATTTACCTTCCTTCAATTACCTTCTGAAGTGCATCATTGTCATTTTCAGGTTAAAGCGATATTTTAAATAGGTCCAGCCATTTTCCACCATATTTTTGCGTTGTCACAAGTTATGGTAAATATTTGGTCAGATTTACAGACTGTAGCGTTCCAAAATTACCAAAAGCTAGAATTATAACATTATTTTGGTAAGTATAAGATATTTTTTACAAATTAATATATATACTATTACCATTATTTTAAATAACTGCCCGTGTGCTTGTCCAGAGAAGCTGAATCAATCCTAAAGTTAGGATTTAATTTTACCGTCACTAAAAAACTGGCATTTATTCCAAAACGCATCTATGCAGTCTTGTCACACCATCAGTTTTTAACAAATAGGTCTATTATTCAAATTATTTTTTATATTGATAATCAGAGTATTGTATTTAGTTCAATTTCATTTTTATAATTATGACGATTAATGAAAAAATTCCTAAAATGTCAAATATTTAAACATCGATAATAATAAAATATTAATTGACTAATAAAAATCATAATAACAATAGGGTAATTTCTAGTATTAAAATAAATAGCTTGGTTCATTAGCTTTTAATAAAGGGTTTCAAAATTTTCTTAACCCCGTCTTCTAAAATAGACAATGGTCGTTCATTTTCAGAGACTACTCATGCACGCAATAATCAATGTATATTTGTCCATTTCTGTTACAATTTTAACAGATAGTTACATACTTATGTTATTTAGGTATACCAGCTTTGACCTTTCTCGAATTTTCCAATTGGATCGCCCCGTGAGACCTATTTTTCGTAAATCACACACATTTTAGTCTGGCACACAAACAGCTCGAGGACTCGTATAGCAGATCATTTAACAGTTATTCGTGTATTGGAGTTTACATTTGACCGGTTAAACGATCTCGTGATGTTTGTGTGCTGGACTAAAATGTGTGTGATTTACGAAAAATGGCCAAATGTAAACTCCTACACAAATAACATGTTTACCTGAAAATCAAAGATACTGTAATCTCTTACATGGACTTTTTTACCTGGAAAAAAAATAGAGCAATATCCTACACTCAGACATTTTATTTGAATTCACGATTTTGGAATTTATTCAAAAGCTCAAAAAGCTAAAAATGATGACTAGAAAATAATAAACATAAAAATATTTTTTTATGGATAAAATACAAACACTAATGATATATTTTAATGCGATTATTATTTAAGTTTTTATTTGTATAGATTATAGGTAGCTAAATTATGAATAATATACGTTTCAATATGTATTGCAAGACAGATATTTTATTTAAATGTCGAAAATAGATGTATTTTTTTCTACTGATTTCTTTTTTAACATTATTTTGATTTTTTACCTAAGTATACACCTAATATTATAATAAATTATTTAAAAATGTATGATAATTAAACGATTTAAATTGGAGGAAGTTATATTAAATTTGATAATTTATATAAGTATGCTAGGACTTGGGAGGACACGAAAGCGATACAATCGATACCCACTTGTTCACCTTTTCATAAATGAATTTGTCTTTATTATAAAATATATTATTTTATCATCGTTTGTACTAGTTAACAATATCTTTTCTAGGAGTTTACCATTCCCATCTATAGGTAGGTATTGGTAAGTACAACATTAATAAGTAACGTAGGTACTCCTTGTTAATGTTTAAGAGCAAGGACAGTTATGCTTTAGCATATTATTTCTGATAAACTTTATCGTATGATTATAGTAATCACTAATCACACACTTACATTTCACAACTTTTTTGATTAAATACTCAAAGTTTTTAGTGAGTATTATGATAGTTTATCGAAAATCGAGCACTTCGGTAAATATTTGCATGAATCATTATACATATTAAATATTAATGAAGAATGTGATCTGTATTGGCTGTATTATTGTCTTTTTTTATACATACATATTATAAGTTCATAGAACATTGAATTAAGTCAAATAAATTTAAATTGAGAAAATATTTTAAGAAAAATTGTTTTCTTTATTAACCTGTTATATTATTTTTAGCCCCATAGATTTGAATTGCTGACCCCTGACCTAAAAAATTTAATCAATATTTGCGAATACAAGCTATTCCTTGGCCGGGGCAAGTGCCATAAACTAATGTAAATATTCAAAGAAATTCCGCTGAAAGAGTTAAAAAAATAAATAATTTTATCATTATTTGACAGACCATTCATTTTATTTAATTTATAGTTAATACATATTAGTTTTTTTTAAGATTTGGTTGATGTAATTTAAGTAATTTATGTAAGTTCGAATAAATTTTGATAAACAACACGATTAACAACTTGTTTAAGACCATCAATATTGATTTTATTTTCCTCATTTAATCTTAATAAACAGTTTTTTGTTATCTTAATTTCACATTTTATAGCATCAATATTAATGTTCAATAACTCCAAAAAATTATATAATAGTTTTAAAATATTTATTTTTATTTATTTATCATATGAAAATACATTTTATTTTTATAGTTTTTTTCAATTACTTTATAATGTTCAATAAAACATGTGCTGTCATCAAAATTAAGTTTAATGAAATTGTCTACTCCAATTGCTATATTAAGGCTTTCTGATGAAAAACTTTTTTCCCAGTTGGTAACTAGACTGTCAATTATTTGAAATTAAATTGTTCTCCAATGATCTTCTATGCCATTTTCTGTTTGTTCAGTTTGCATATTTCCAGCACTAGTGGTAATTGACAGATAAAAATCATTAAAATTACTGGGTTCTAGTTAAAAATCGCTCCACTACTTCAAAGTTATTTGTATATCTTACACATCATGAATGCTATGTCAAAATGGACAGCGTTTATAGTATTATGGTTGATGAAGCAAGGTAATATGAAAAATATAAACATAAATCAAATATTTCATAAACATGTTTTACAGGTGTTTTAAAGTTCATCAATTATCATTTATTATTTAATAATCATTCATTATTTCATCAATTATTATTGATGAACTTTAAAACACCTGTAAAACATGTTTATGAAATATTTGATTTATGTTTATATTTTTCATATTACCTTGCTTCATCAACCATAATACTATAAAAGCTGTCCATTTTGACATAGCATTCAAGTGGTGTTCACTTATATAGCATGTAATTCAACCTTAGAATGTTTGGACTTTGAATCTTTACTCTCACTCAACTAGTTACAAATTAAAATATTCTGATTAGGTACATCAAATTCAGTGGACAAAACAAATAAGACTTGCTTTTTTCCAGTTTTTAAACCCAAGAGTTGTAAATGTTTCTTCGTAATGCCCTGATGAATTTGAGAATAGGCGACAAACATAGCAGAACATGGCATCTTTCTCCAAACGACGTTTTCGTTAGTGAAAACCTCGGATTTCGGACGGGGATTGCAGTCTGAATTTGAGACGCAGGAGCCGGTGACGATGGCTGACTCACCGCAGCGGCCTGCCGACTTGGGACAACAGAGTGTTGAGATCGTTTTGGAAAACTGCGCGGGTTCAAAGTTCAGGATGTACATTTCGACCCTGAACCTGTGTTCGTTACGGCTGTGCACCACGGTCTCCTTAGACGTGACAAATGCCTTGAATACAGCTTTATATGCAAGGATAGAGAGGACGACTTGGTGTCGAAAAGAGTACCGTTGTATATTTTGGTTTGTGCTCTGATGAGAAGCTACTTCGACGGGCACTTCCGAACAGCGAACCAGACGGACGTGCAGACAAAAGTGGCCCAGTCCTTTGACCAACCCGTCTAATCAGAATTCAGAAGCATGTTTTGTTGCTGTGCCTAAACACGATGTTCTGCGGAGTCTAGAGTTGGTCGAGTATTGGTCGTGTTTTGCGTGATATGAGGTTAGAGAAAAATGTAATCGTTTTATAAAAATGTTGATGTCAAAAAATGTAGATAAATCTAAATAATTGTTTTTATCTTCTTATCCTCATATTATTATCTAAGGATTGCATATAAAATATTTATTTTTGTTTGTACCTATGTAAAAAGCCGTTTGGCGTTAATAGGGGAAGGCGGAGTTAGTTGTTACACTGGTAAGTTGTCACAGTAAAGATATTTTGTACTTCCAATTATGGTAAGAATGTGGACACTGGATGAACATATTCTTTTATCATTAATTCCAAATATTATGTGATAACATCGAGTATATTGTATCAGTGTTTAGAATTAACGATCATTTTCCGATTTTTCTTATCAAAAGTAAATTTTTTCCATCGTTCGCCGATTTACGATTATGTTCGCTCATACAAATTAAAGGTAAGATTATTTTGTTATTTTATATTTGTTATTATATAGTACTACATCATATTCTAATTAAAGAATTCAATTCCATTAATCTATTTCCAATAAATAATTAATCTTAGACAAAAAAATGATATGAGGCAAGTTGTTACATTTTGCCAGGGGCATGTTGTCACTATAACGACTTGGCTCGATCAAAATTAATATTTATACCATAAATTATAATTTATATATTAATAGTTTTAAGATGGTCTGGACTTATATTAAAAAGACAGATCGTGGTAAAGTACACGAAGATGTATTTAGACAAGCTGCAGATGAATTAACTTCTAATCAAAATTCACTCAGGAAAGCTGCTGAGAAATATGACATAAACTTGATGACACTTCAATGTTACATTAAAAAAAATCAAAACCAAACTTGGGTAAAAACTGTGCACTTCTTGGTTATGCAAAACCAAGACAAATATTTTCTGATGAATTAAAGACAAGTTTGTCAATTTATTTAGTTCATTGTTCTAGAATATATTATGGATTAACTCCTTCAGATGTAAAAAAAATAGCAAAAATTAAATAATGTTTAACCACAAAGTCTTAATTCATCTACAAGTATACATGAAATAGTAACACCTAGTGAAATAAGACCTTATCCAAAAGCAGGGGATAGAAAAAACAACCGTGCAAGGAAAAAAATGAAATCCACAATATTAACTGACACTTCAGAGAAAGAAAAATTAAGGGAAGAACAAGAAATGAGCAAACAGAAAAAAGGAAGCTAAAAATTTGAAATTAAAAGAAAAAAAGGTGGGCAAGTGGGTGTCGCTCTGCTGTACAGTAGGTTACAAGTGGGTCATTGTATAATGGATGGTATTAAATTTGAATTCAATGATATAATATCATTGTATAAGAAAAACGATTCTGAGCGGAGACGGTATGTCCTTCTAGGTAAAAGACATATTATATACATATCTATGGTATTAAAAAAAATTGACCTATAATGAATTCCAAATTAATCATATCACAATATCCATTAGGTACTTATAACGCGTTATACACCAACAACAAACCCTGATACTATAGATATATATAGTAGATTACTTCAGAAATTTCAAGTACCCACGAATAATATTATACAATCACAACAAAATAACTAAAATCGTAATTCTTGGTTTAAATATGAAATTTTGTCTAAACTTGAAATTAAAATGTCTGTAAAAAATAAGCGTGTTTATATATTTTTTAGATTTTTTGGTTACAGTATGAATTATTTAAGAGAATCTTTGTTTTAAATTTTCAACTCTTAGTTATAAAAACTGAACATTTTATAATTTTTTAATTCCAAAGATTGATTATTTTCGAGACTTTGATAAATTTTGTCAAAATTCCAACTTTAAATGCTTATAAAAAAAAATCGTGCCTATGTATTTTTAAAATTTTTCAACTGATATTGTAACAATATATAAGAAAGCTTGTATTCAATTTTCAGACTTTTTGGCCCACCAAATAAAATTTTATTGACAATTATAAAAAAAAAACTAAAAAAATTTAAAACTGAAAATGTCCGTAAACAGCTCAAAAAGAGTCAAAATATTTTCAAAATTGTATGGTGTATAGGAAATGCTAATATAAACATTCAGTGAAATTTTCATATATCTATAGTTATTCGTTTATGAATTACAACAAAATAAGGAAATCGCTACATGAGAAATCGAGTGAACATCCAATGTTGTAAAAATTTGAATTTCAAACGTTCATAAAAATTTAATTTGAGATTCTTGTAGAGATTTTTTTATTGATAAAGGTAGACAAACTTATAAGTAATCTTGTATTACATTTTCAAATCTTAGATTTAAAAAGAAAAATTTTTGCGAATTCTTAACTCAAAATAATTTGCTAATTTTCGTGATTTTTCCATATTTTGTCAATTTTTGAACTTTAAATGCTTATAAAAAAAAACTGTGACTAACGATTTTTAATATTTTTCATCTACCTTTGAAACAATATACTAGGAGTCTTCTATTAAATTTTCAAGTTTTTTAACCAACAAATAAAATTTTATTGATATTTCTAGAAAAATAACTAAAAAAAAATGAAAAATGAAAATGTCCCTAAACAGTTCAAAATTAATCAAAATATTTTGAAAATGTTATCGTGTATAGGAAATTTCATGTATCTACGGTCATTTGTTTTAAAGTTACACCAAAAACCAAATTCGATTTTTTGGAAAATCGATTTTGCGTAAAAATTCCCGTTTTTCCTTAATTTTTATGTTGTTTTTCCCGGCGCTTGTGAAAACTACTGGAAAATGTTTACTTTTGACCCCCCAAAGTACCAACTAGATTCACTTTCCTATCAGAAAAGGTACTATTGAAGAAAATCGAAGCACTTTTACTGTCCCAAAACGTGATGACAGACACAAAAAAAATATAAAAATATAAAAATATAAAAAAAAACACACATCATTGTAAAACCAATACATTCATCGCTCCGCTCAAAATCTAAAATTTCTAGAATCTAAAACCAAAAATAATCTTAAGACTAATATTATAGTGAGTTCAGATGAAGAAGATATTTACTTTTGTGTAGTTTGTTTAGGAGCTTATTCAAAGAGTCGCAAGGGTGAAGATTGGATAGACTGTACTTCATGTAAGAAATGGGCACATGAAAAATATGCTGGAAAACAAAATGTATTATTCTATAACTGTAAACATTGCTCTTCAGACATAGATGAAGTGAAAGACTGAAAACTGAAAAAAATAAGACTGAGAATTGTTTTTATGAATAGTATTAATAATTAAAATTAGTTTATTAAAAGCTTAAATTATGTTTTGATTTATTAAAAGTTAAAATTATGATTTAGTTTATTAAAAGTTAAAATTATGTTTTAGTTATGAAAAGGGAAATTGTTAATTTATAATTTGTTACTATATTACATATGGAAAGTTTTCTAAATAAAATGAAGAATTGTTTATACCTTATCATATTTATTTCTTATTATGAAATATGTTTATAATTTCTGTTACTGTTGATTTCTTATTTATTTTAGGTAATAATATTGCAATATGTAGGCTGTAAAAATGTGCCCCTGGACTATAACAATTTACCCCACAATGGGGCAGGTTGTTACATTTTGACCTAGTGACTTGATCAGGGTCTTTTTAATACTAAGAATTAATTATTTTTCACTTTATTATCATAAAAAGGTACCTAGGAAGTTACTTTATAAAATGGCTGTACAACAATTACGACCACAGTAAAAGAAAAATTATAAAAATTCGGTATGCCAAAAAATAATAATAATAATAATAAGTTTATTACCATCAAATAAGATTACAAATAGTATTAGCCTAAGCTGAAATTTAAAAATTGATAGATCTCCTCAAAAGCTTTTTACATAGGTAGGTACAAACAAAAATTACAATATAAGTAGAGTGAAAAAGAGAATTCCAAAACCTGCAGGCTCTCGAGCAAAACTCTGACACCGAGCAACAGAACCCACCGCCGAGGGTTGATCCCATCTCCTCCCATCCATCGCCACCACCTCGCGGACCCCCTTCCCTATGTGGCCACCGCCGCCCGGAAAAAATAAATTAAAAATTTTTCCGTCAGACCAGGATTCGAAAACCTAGGTCGGCTAGTAACCACCATAGCACTGCGCCTCCCCGTCACATATAGCCTTATATTATAGACACGTGACAGACATACTTTGACTCCCCCTTCAAATAAATTACATCCCCTTTTATTTACACTCTTAAAAAATAAATATATATAATATTCTGAAGTACATTTGTATCGACTATATCATACATAATATATACACACATACATACATATATATGTAATTCATTAAATCTATAATGTACATTATCACACATAATATCTAAAAATATTATACCATTCTCAGATTATAATCCCTTTCGAATACACATCTCGCTAAAGCATACGTTATACACTGGAATTTATCTCAAATGGGGTACAAACTTACATAATTTATATCCAAATAATTATACACACATCGTTATCACAAAAATATCCTGACCATATTATAGAATTTCCATAATATCTACTTACATATCAATAAAACGAATCATTAGCATACGATACATATTTATATTTATACATATAAATATGATATGACCAAGCACTTACAAACCATAATATACTATGCAACACACGATACCATAACTTACTCATCAATTTTCATTCTGAACACACGCTCAACATATATATTTAATACCTTATACAGTAGACGCCGCTTATAAGACTCACTTTGGGACCAGCACAAAGTGAGTCTTATAACCGAATGAATCTTATAGGCGAAGTGGAAAAAAAAAATTAATTACGTATTTATAAATTTTATTTTACTACATATTTTGCTTTGATTTTAATACTTTAATTTTTAACACATTTTACATATTACATACTTTATTATTGAATAAATTTAATAATCCTGATAAAAATATTAAAATTATAATAGGTAAATACATATTACATATAAAAATATTATAAAAATTATACATTAATAAAAAATTATAAAGGATGTATGTACATATTTTAATGTATTTATTATTTATTTTTATTATTTTATTATTTATTTTTATTATACTTTATATAAGGTACCACCAGAAACTAGAAATAATCAACACGAATATTAATTAATTTTTCAATACAAATTTATTTCTAAATTATAACCAAAAAAGTTTATTTTCGACTATTTATTTTACGAAATTTGAGTCTTATAACCGAAGTGTTGAGTCTTATAACCGATTTTTTTTAAAGGTATTTGGATACGTCCGGACCGTTCCAGACGATTTTGAGCCTAATAAGCGACTGAACCTTATATCCGTGAGTCTTATAAGCGGCGTCTACTGTACATGCATATATACATTTATAGGTACATAAAATTATTATACAGTTTTCTTATTATATATAATTACATACGAAAAAACAAATCGCTAAAGCATACCTAGCGGAATGTATCTCAAACACATACATGCATAAACTTGTAAAAATTGTACAAGTATTATACATTTGTATAATATTCTGAGCACCTTTTTACAGGGAAATTTCATCAGTTTAAGGCGTTTAAGCGTTCATTTCTACATGCTCCACCGTGTAACACAATATTTTAAAAACTATTATTACATTCATTATAACAAACACCTAAACATAGGTACTATAAAACTTACTTATTGTATTATATATAGTAATTTATTCCCATACATATGTGATGCGGACCTGTGGGGTGTCGCGTGGATGGTGGGTGAAGGTGACCAAAAAGACGCAGAAAAAAAACAACAACAAGAGAAACGCACCATAAATTGTAATTTGGTGTATTTTTGTAGTCAAAATCATACAATGAAAATTGCGAAACGGTATCGATGGTAATTGGTGTTAAACTCGCGGGGACGTGTGTGTCGAGGTCTGTGTACGGGTCGCTGAGAGAGAACAAGTGACTTGTCCGAGCCGGTTCGTCGAACGACCGGTCGACGTTTCCGGGCGCGGATGTCTCGCGCCGGCGTCGTCCGTCGTCGATTGGCGGTTTGATCAGCCCCCGGACACTCGGCTGCCATATTTTTGGAGGACAAATTGTTATCACCACTGTAATCAAATCACTTTTATTGTTTTATTCTGTGATAACAATGTGTTTTCAGCATTCGAAATTAAAAATTCAGTGATCGTTATTCCGTATTCGTTTAAAAATGTTGTAAAACCTACTCTATTTATTTCATGTGCAAAATTCACTAATTAATGACAGAATGAAGTAATAAAATTAAACAAAATAAGCATTTTCAATTAAATTATTAAGTAATGATGCAACATAGTTTTTTTCCTCATTGGAGGTCACACTGATTTGTCCTCCAAAAACATGGCGGCGTTGATTTAGTTATTATCCTATATTAACCGTGTATTTTATAATCAGTGTCCATTCTGATTGTCTTATTCTGTGGTTTGATTGAGAAGCCACGACGCGGCTTCCGCGCAAAGGCTGTTTGAATTCAAACAGATTTTGTGCGGGACCGCGTCGCATGGCACATGTATACAGTATTCATACATAAATATCTGGGGACAATTGGGACGAAGTTCGTCTAAAAGCAGAAACGGACCTTCATCTGATAAATGCATTGTTTCTTAAACATAATTTAAGAATAAATTACACTAAATCAAACCACATTAATTTCACTCTGGACAAAAGAACCCAACCCAATTCAAATACAATTAAAATCCATGATATAGATTGTAAATCTAATAACTGTTCGTGTAATGTAATAAATAAAACGGAAACTATTAAATATTTAGGTATTACTTTTGACCAACATCTAAAATAGGACACACACGTAAATAACACAATAACGAAAATACGGAAAATGCACTACCTGTTCATTAACGCAAGAAAATACCTAAATAACCAGACTCTAAGTTTAATATACTTTGCTATGACACAATCTATTATACAATACGGAATAATACTGCCTGGGGTGGCTTAGGTATTATAGGAAACAATAAAATATTTAGAGCTCAAAAAAGCATAATTAAAATCATTTTGAGTAAACGAAAAATATATCCCACCAAAGATCTATTTACTGAATTTAAAGTTCTTACGACGCAACAATTATTCTACAGAAATGCCCTATATTACACATACAAATTAAATTTAATAGAGTTCAAACCTAAACACTATAATACACGACAAAAAAACAATTCAGTAATACCTACTGTTCGTATATTGAAATCTAGCCGATGTTTTTCGCAAGTGGGTTTGAAATTATTAAACAATATTCCGCTGCAAATTATTAATAGTCCGTCATATAAAATATATAAGCAATCTATTAAATTATGGTTGTTAAAGAATACTAGTTACCTACACCCTATATAATATACCAGTGTACCTACATAATGTAGTCTATTTATTTACTTATTTATAAATTCTATTTTTGATGTAATTTTTTTTATATATTATATTATATTTAATTATTTTTTGCAGTTTATGCTTTAATTACTAGAGTTGTATAGATATGTCTATTTATATATTTATGTTTTTGAATTATAGTCTGATATGACTCAATTTATTACGAAATACCTACAATTTTATAAAAATTGTAACTTAGATGTTAATAGTACTCCATCATCACCAATAAGAGGTTATCCTCAGTGGTGAGATGAGCCATTTAACCATATTAAATATATCGAAAAATGTATCTTCTCTTGGCCAATAAATATATTATTATTATTATTATTATTAAATAGGTACATTTATATAATATACAAAAGCACACGCAACTAATCTTGTTATACAGCTTAAATATCAATATAAGACGCTTCGTTAAAGAATATACATTACATATAGACACACTCACACATGAAATACATACTTACAAAATACTTATAGTCACATTTAAACATTCCAATACATGGACCCTAAAAAGTATTTTCAAAAGTACAACATGGCTCATCAATTGGTCGTACCTACTAGTACAAAATTGTTATGCTTAATAATCATCTCGATAGTTAAATTCTATTAGATGAGACCATAGAACCTAAGCTTAAACACGCATTTAGATAAATATCTCAATAAAAATAGGTAGATCTATCTATATTTCATTCAACTCGGACTATTAACCAACAACATACACAAAATTATATATTTAAGACACAAAATATTATATATTTGTGTAACTAGTAGGTATACCGGCTAAGGAGAATAGAGGATATCGACTCTGAGGTTCTTAGACGTCGTCTTCGAGATAGTTCGAACACTAAATGCAAAAATACAACATAATTCGATTTCACCGTTTATACAGTACATTTCATGTTAGAAATAAGACAATATTAATTATTCTATTACATTTGAGTAAAACACAAATATGCTTATGCCTCCTTACTTTTCATTTTAAAAATATCCACTATAGTTAATATTATAATTACCTAAACTCGCAGTATATCCGATGTTAAGTAATTATTATTATTTCCAAAATATTCACTTTTAAGTATAGAGTCGTATAGTATACCGTGTGTAACAGAAAGAACTGACCAAAAAAAAAAAAAAAATGATGCTACTTAAATGTATGACAAAAATTGTTGAAATTATATGATTAGTAAATAGTTTTAAGAATATACCCATGTTATAAAATTTCCAAAAATAATATTTTTAAAAAAGCTATTGCGTCCAATAATTATTCAATTTTAAATTTGTTAAATATTTTCAAAATTCGATCTTTAAATGCTTATAAAAAGAAATTGTGACTAGTTATTTTTAATTTTTTTCAAACGTCATTTTAACAACATAATAGGAGTTTTGTATTAAATTTTCAAGCTTTTTTACCATCCAAATCGTTCTTAAAATCAGATTCACAAGTTTGCTATTTTGAATTTATTCAAAAAAATTTAAGTCAAATTTAAAATTTTTTATTAACTTTTTTTAACTTTTTAACTTAACTAGTTAGTTTATTTTCTAATTAACTTATGAACTTAAATAGTTTAATTTACAATTGAAATACTTTAGCTTTTCTAGGTTGATTTAAAAAAAATCCATTAAGTTAAAACATTTTGAAATTGTTCGTATATACGTAAATATTACTATATCAGTATAAAATAAAAATAATCCAATACAAAAACACAAACATTTCTGTTCTTTTTCTTGATAATATAATTTTTTGTATATTAATATATTTTATTGAGTTGTAAATTATATATTATGTGAGTTGTAATTATACCTAAATGTTTTTAATAAAATTAATAATTTTAAATTACAAATTGCCAATTGTTATGTTTTAATGTTATATAACTTATAATATATATGAATGTCATGTTCATGACTCATCTTCATGTATTATGACATTCAATTTCTAAACGATATAAAAAAATATATTTGTTAAATTATTAATTTGAGATGAGTATAGTTTAAATTAGTAAATAATAGAAAAGTAAAATGGTATACAGTGTACATTATGATAAAAGTTCAATAAAATTTTTTTTTATAATTTATAAATTAGGAACTAGAAAGACACATTCACTCTTTATGTGATTTACATATTAATTATAAAAAAAAAAATGGATTAACTTTTTTTAAACTGAGTTAAGTTAATATTTTTTTCTATATTAAATTTTAACTTATCAAGTTAAATTTATAATTTGTTAAATGCTAACTTTTAACCTATCGATCTTGTGTCCTCTTAACTTAACTTAACTTGAGTTAATTATTTTCATTAACTTGCCCACCTTTGGAAATAAGACAATATTTATTCTATTACATTTGAATAAAACACAAATATGCTTATGCATCTTTATTTTTCATTTTAAAAATATCCACTAGTTAATATTATAATTACCTAAACTCGCTGTATATTATAATATATTAAGGAATTTTTACTATTTCCAAAATATTCACTTTTTCACTAGATGAAATCTATTACGTCTATTCTGTGATATAACATTTACATTAATTCTTAGGATCTCTCTATAATATAATATACAAAATACAAACATTACATAAGATACCTAAATAATTCGTTTAAAGAAATTATACGTCACTTATAAACGTATATAAATATTAAATAATATATAAATAATTAATATAAACAGATCACCATTAATATTTGTATTCAAGTCTACCACACTGCAACGATACACCCTTATGTATTATGGGTTTTATATAAACATTTTTAATGAAAAAAATATACATTGACAACTAAAATAAATCATTTCGGTTTTTATCAAAACAAAAAAATGATCTTTTTTCCAACCCTAATCTTACGAATTTCGGAACTAGTTCAAATGTATACACTGTTTTGTATTATTTTTTTATTTTATAGTGGGGTTTCATACCAATATACCATGATACCGAACAAGTAAAACACTATGAATGACACTTGATGCTCAAGTATTTTATTATGCAATCTCATCTTCATAAATCATAACTCACCATCTGATGCTATTAAATAATACAACCAGTCACAGTCGCCACCAACGAAACCGATCATCAGACTCGAGCAAAACGTATATTGTTTCATAAGAAAACGCACTGATGGAGATGTTACTATAATATACAAAATATATAATATTGTGCGTCTTAAATATATAATTTTGTGTATGTTGTCGGTTAATAGTCTGAGTTGAATGAAATATAGATAGATCTACCTATTTTTATTGAGATAATTGTCTATATGCGTGGTTAAGCTTAGGTACTATGGTCTCATCTAATATAATTTAACTATCGAGATGATTATTGGGCATAACAATTTTGTAGTAGTAGGTATAACCAATTGATGAGCCATGTTGTACTTTTGAAAATACTTTTTAGGGTCCATGTATTGGAATGTTTAAATGTGTCTAAGTATTTTGTAAGTATGTATTTCATGTGTGAGTGTGTCTATATGTAATGTATATTCTTTAACGAAGCGTCTTATATTGATATTTAAGCTGTATAACAAGATTAGTTGTGTGTGATTTTGTATATAATATAAAAGTACCTATTTATGTATGAATACTGTATATAGTATGTACCATGTGTGAGAATAAATTACTATACATAATACAATAAGTAAGTTTTATACCATGTTTAGGTGTTTGTTATAATGAATATAATAATAGTTTTTAAAATGTTGTGACTTGTGTTACACGGTGGAGCATGTAGAAATGAATGATTAAACTGATGAAATTTCACTGTAAAAAGGTGCTCAGAATATTATACAAATGAATAATACTTGTAAAATTGTTTACAAGTTTATGCATGTATATTGTGTTTGAGATGAATTCCGGAATAAAAATCCCCCGACGAACAACGCCGGAAAAAAAATCCCCAGACTACAATATTACTTACAACCTCTTGCAAATGGTTGAACAAATATTTTTAAACGTTAATTAGTATCTATAATTAATTTTTAATTACAAATACGTATATTATATTCTATTATAATATATTATAAATAATATTTTGTTTTAAAATTACGATAATATATTATGTGTAATTCAAATTAAATAACTAACTTTACCTTATATTATATATTATCAAACGTACATACTAAACCGCTTATCGTCAAAATGTCACAGAAAACGCAATATTTTATTTCGGGAATTCAATTTTTACAGAATTATACCTACATAAAATATATAGGTAGGTATCTATATTTTGTATAATATTTTTGTATACTATGTTTTTAACTGTATTATTAATTGACGTATCGATCATTATAAATATTTTTATAATTTTTTTAACAATATAATATAATATACGTATTTGTCATTAAATATTAATTATAGATACCTACTAATTAACGTTCAAAATATATTTGTTCAACCATTTGCATGTGATTGTCAGTAAAATTGTAGCTGGGGATTTTTTTTCCTAGTGTCGGGGATTTTTTTTCCGGGGTTGTTCATCGGGGGATTTTTTTTCCGATTACCGTTTGAGATACATTCCCCTGTATAACGTAGGTATGCTTTAGCGATTAGTTTTTTCGTATATAATTATATATAATAAGAAAACTGTATAATAATTTTATGTACCTATGAATGTATATATATGCATGTATAAGGTATTAAATATATTTATATATATGTTGAGCGTGTGTTCAGAATGAAAATTGATGAGCAAGTTATGGTATCGTGTGTTTCATAGTATATTGTGTTTTGTAAGTGTTTGGTCATATCATATTTATATGTATAAATATAAATATGTATCGTATGCTAATGATGCGTTTTATTGATATGTAAGTATATATTATGGCGTAAATTCTATAATAGGCTCAGGAGTTTGTGATAACGATGCGAGTATTATTATTTGGATATAATTTATGTAAGACATACTTTGAGATACATTCCAGTGTATAACGTTTGCTTTAGCGAGATGTGTATTCGAAAGGGATTATAATCTGAGAATGGCATAATATATTTAGACATAATGTGTGATAATGTACCTTATACCTATAATGAATTACCTATGTATGTATGTATGTGTGTATATATTATGTATGATATAGTCGATTCAAATGTACATGAGAATATTATATATATTTATTTTTTAAGAGTGTAAACAAAAGGGGATGTAATTTATTTGAAGGGGGCCTCAAAGTATGTCTGTCACGTGTCTATAATATAAGGCTATTATATGTGACATGGAGGTGCAGTGCTACGGTGGTTACTATCCGACCTAGGTTTTCGAATCCTGGTCTGACGGGAAAATTTTTAATTTTTTTTTTCCCGTGCGGCGGTGGCCATATAGGGAAGGGGGTCCGCGAGGTGGTGAGGATGGATTGGAGGAGATGGCATCAACCCTCGGCCTAGGGTTCTGTTGTTCGGTGTCAGAGTTCTGCTCGAGAGCATAGGGATCAGCCTGCAGGTTTTGGAAATCTCTTTTTCACTCTACTCATATTGTAATTTTTGTTTGCACCTATGTAAAAAGCTTTTTTGGTATACCGAATTTTTATAATTTTTCTTTTACTATGGTCGTAATTGTTGAAGAGCCATTTTATAAAGTAACTTCCTAGGTACCTTTTTATTCCAGTGTATAACGTATGCTTTAGCGAGATTTGTATTCGAAAGGGATTATAATCTGAGAATGGCATAATATTTTTAGATATGTGTGATAATGTACCTTATACTTATAATGAATTACTTATATATGTATGTATGTATGTATTTATGTATGTATTATGTATGTATGTATGGTATAGTCGATACAAATGTACATGAGAATATTATATATATTTATTTTTTAAATGTGTAAATAAAAGGGAATTTAATGCCTTTGAAGGGGGAATCGTAAAAAATATGTCGGTCACGTGTCTGATGGGGTGTCGGTTGCGATGAGCGACGAGTTGATCTGTGTTCCGGGTTGTCTATAATGAAGTATATTTTATTCATTGATTTTCTATGATTTTATTACAAATCAAGGGTAGGTATATGTTGTATAAATTAAAGTAAAGTGATAGTATAGATTCTGCGGTTTCTGGTTTTGGAAATATCTTCTTTTTTTTTATAATTACTTACGCCAAACGACTTTTTACATAGGTACAAACAATACTTTACAATTAGTTTCATAATGAAAATTGAAAATGTTATGACTGACTCTAGTTTTTACTAAAAAATTAATTTAAAGTACCAATTAACTGTTAACCCTATTTGACATAACATTTTTCATAAAACGATTACATTTTGTCTCTGACCTCATATCACGCGAAACACGACCAATCCTCGACCAGACTCCTCAGAACATCAATTTTAGGCGCCGCAACAAAACATACGTCTGATAAGACGCTTGGTTCTTTTCCAAATCGATTTGCGTCTAGGGCGTTCTTGTACCACAGGTTCCGGGCTCTCGTCCCGGCGGCGGACTTCCGGTAACGGCTGTTGTCCTAATGCTGTTTGCTCGCTGTCAACGCTCTCCGGCAACCCTCGCTCATCGGCAAAATCAATTGAGGTCGTGCTGGATATTTCTCGTACGTCGAGCGGTATCCCCGTTTGCAGCAGGTCATCGCACACGACCTCCCGGAGGGTTGGTCCGAGCACTGGGCCACTGGTGACTGCACGTCCGTCTGGTTCGCTGCTGTTCGGAAGTGACCCGTCGAAGTAGCTTCTCAAAGCACGAACCAAAATACACGGGGGTACTCTTTTCGCCACCAAGGCGTCCTCTATCCTTGCCCATAAATCCGTATGCAAGGCATTTGCCACGTCTAAGGATACCTCGGTGGACAGCCGAAACGAACAGGGACGCCGTGTCGACAAAAGTTGACCCTCCAACCCGCGGACTAATGGCATCGGGGACACGACCAACTGGGGGGGTGCCGCTGACGGCGTATCCGTCCTGACTTGGGGAGCGTCAAGGGGCGTGGTTATTGCCCGGTTCAGGATTGAAATGTACATCCTGAACTGTGATCCCGCGCATTTTTCCAAGACGATCCCAACACTCCGTTGTCCCGAGTCGGCAAGTCGCCGGGGTGAGTCAGCTATCGTCACCTGCAGCTCCTGCGTCTCAAATTCAGAACGATAAACCCGTCCGAAATCCGCTGCATCGCCCGCAGACTGTAATCCATGTCCGAAATCAGTGGTTTCCACTAACGAATCCGTAGAACCTTCCAGTGCTGACTCCTGGCCGACGAATTCATCGCATAGCTCGGAACTGACAGCGTTTCCAGTCGATTCGTCATTGATTTCCACTTCGAACGTATTTCCATAAATATCGCGGCTTGTCATTTTCTTGGACAAATATATTATAAAAATATATTATAATATAGTAATACAATACAAGAAATTAACTTTTCAAAAATATTCTACACAATTATAAGCGTAGGGGTACTTCGAAATAATTAACTGTGACAAATAAATGTTTAATTCAATATGTATTTATATAGCAACGCTATATATATATAGCGTTATCCATAGCAACGCTATTTTGAAATAATATATTTATAACAGCTGTAATATTATAATTTATTAATTATCATTAAAATTTCATGTTAAATTCAAATTTAAAAATAAAAATTATGACGAGAAATTAAGCATTTAATAGGGGATTAGCTTAAGAGGATTGGAAGCGACGATTTTCTGTCTTTGTCTAACACACGTGCAACATAGGATTATAGCCGTGTTCTATTTCCAACGTACCGATTAATCTAGTGAAGCGATAAGAATTCTGAAAACAGATTTGAATTTGTCGTCAAGTCTACTTGAGATCGACTTTCCCACATTTTTTATATTGTCCCACCAAAATCATAAAAACGATATATTAAAAATAGTAATTAAAAAATTTACACATTTCAATTTTTGGAGAAGTTTAAATCAAAAAATCAAAAATGTGGGAAAGTCGATCTCACGTAGACTTGCTGACAAATTAAAATCTGTTTTCAGAATTCTTATCGCTTCATTGGATATTTAGATTAATCGGTACTTACTACGTTGGAAATAGAACACGTCTATAATCCTATGTTGCACGTGTGTTAGGTAAAGACAGAAAATCGTCGCTTCCAATCCCCTTAAGTGTGCTAAATTCCCAGCTTCTAAATGTGTATTTTATTACAACCCAATAAGCTACCTATATAATTCCATATTATTATATTGTGTACGATTTAAATTGTGTTTAAATAAATTATTATAATTATTTTTTGGTTCCTATTTTTTTGATATTGTCTAGAATGAATATAATATTATAACCGTTGTAAATAATCTATAAGTAGTTATATATATATTATATATAGGTATACAAACAATCGTAACTGTGGACAAAAAATATACTTCGTAATACCGCAACAATCGGTAACTATTTGCTGGTAACTAACGGACAGCTACAAGGTCCCTCGTTTTTATATATTATGACATTAAGGGAAAACAAAATAAAAATGTGCTCTGCCGTACAGTAGGTTACAAGTGGGTCACTGTATAACGTATTAAATTTGAATTCAATGATATAATATGATTGTATAAGAAAAACGATTTTGAGCGGAGACGGTCTGTCAGTCTAGGTATAAGACATATTATATTCTTATCTATGGTAGGTATTAGAAAAAAAATTGATCTATACTAAATACCAAATTAATCATATCACAATATTCATATTTTACTTATAACGCGTTATAAATCAACAAAAAACCGTGATACTTGAGCCCACCAGGGCGTTTACACCAATAAACAAATAAATACATAATATCACTGATATATAATAATACACTTTAGAAGTTTAAAGTGCCCATGAATAATATTATACAATCACAACAAAATAACTAAAATAGTTATTCTAGGTTTTTTAATATGTAATTTAGTTAAAATTTCAACTTAAAATGACTATAAAAATAAACTGTGGTTCTGTATTTTTTATATTTTTTCGTAACAGAATCAATTACTATTACATGGAATCTTGTTTTAAATTTTCAAATCTTCAATATAAAAGTTGAACATTTTATAAATTTTTAACTACAAAATAATTATTTAATTTTAAATTTGATAAATTTTGTCAAAATTCGATCTTTAAATGCTTATAAAAAGAAATTGTGACTAATTATTTTTAATATTTTTCAAACGTCATTTTAACAACATAATAGGAGTTTTGTATAAATTTTCAAGCTTTTTTACCCAACACATAAAGTTTATTGAGATTCATAGAAAAAAAACTTAAAAAAGTTCGTATCTGAGTATATCCGTAAACAGCTCAAAACAAGTCAACATTTTTTGAAAATTTTTTCATGTATGGAAAAGGCTAAGATAAACGTCCATTGAAAATTTAATGTATTTAAGATCATTCGTTTTAGAGTTACACCAAAAGCCAAAATCGATTTTGTCAAAAACCGATTTTGCGTAAAAATTACCTTAATTTTCCTTAATTTTTATGTTGTTTTTCCCTGCGCTTTTGAAAACAATTGGGAATTTTAAAATTTTACCTCCCGAATCCACCAACTAGATTCACTTTCCCATCGAACAAGATACTGTTGAAGAAAATCGAAGCAGTTTTATTGCCCTAAGCCGTGATGACAGACAGAAAAATAAAATAAAAACATACATCATTTTAAAATCAATACATTCATCGCGCCACTCAGAATCTAAAAAATAAATTTTGTTCAGTCTAGGATTTGAGGGGGCGATAATCCCCCCCTCTAGGGCTTTTTTTTTTTCTTTAATTATAGCGCCGTAAGATATTAACTTCAAAATGAATAAATGATACAAAAAAGGTATTTTTTTCGAATATCTTATCAATTATATTGTTATTTGATTATCAATACAAATCATCGAATTTAAATAACATGATCACGTTCAAAACAAATTTGAAATTGGTTATAACACTTATAACCATAGATAATAAAAGAATATTTTCTTGGTTAGAACCAAAATTGCTGTAGACAACTTGCTACGGTTTAAGTTTTATATTATTGATAGAATGACAGATAAAATCGCCAAGCAGTGTTGCAGCGTGCTACACCGCTGTATAAATCTGTTGGGAAACGAAAAAAAAGTCTCGGGCAAAAAAAATTCATAAAACTATTAAAATAATTTTTAAAAGTTACAGCGATAACAATTTATACAACTAGAATTTTTAGAATTATGTAATATTTTTTTTGATGTGTAAACATTTATGCTATCGGTTTGTAATACGACCTTCTTGGGGAATCGAGCGTCAGGCGTAAGTCATGTAGATGTGACTGCTTGAGTGTGTGTGTGTGTGTGTGTGTATGTCGTCGCCATACCACTAAAATCACAGAACCAATAAACCAGGCGAGTTGCTCATCTATTATTTTCTTTGTTATTTTCACGAGTCTGGTAGGTGTGAACGCGCTCTGGTACAGTCGTCGGCCGATTCATTATTATTATTAATATTATTTATTATTTTCGTTTACGCACACGCGCGAAACCGTGTTTGTATCGTATAATATGTATTACACAAATTCCCACTCAAACCATGACATTATATTCCCCAATCAAAGTCGTACTACAGCTAAGATGTTTACACATCATTCGTGAGTACAAAGGCACTCACATTTTTATTTTATTTCTATTCTGACATCTAACTTAGTCGTATAGATATGTATATTTTTTTAATAATATTATTGACTAAGATACAATGAGATTTGTTTTTATAATTTTATAATTAAGAGCTATTATTTTTGTTCAATACGTAAAGTTACAAATATCTGTTTTGTATTTTTTAAAATAATTTTTAAAAGTTACAACGATAACAATTTATAGAACTAGGATTTTTATAATTATGTTATGTAATGTGATTTTCTGTTTTGTATTTAGTAGTTACCTATATTATATTATTACATAATTATTAGATATTATTATCTTTAGAAAACAGACTTTTTACACCCGAGACTTTTTTCCGGATACTTTTTTCCCGGGACTTTTTTTCCCATACTATCAAATCTGTTATCACTTCATTTTTATAAAATAAATGAAATATTTTGTTCACTGTGACTGTGGTAAACAAGTCAATTTTAATATTGAGTGCTGAATATTTTATTTTCATTGTTCATTGACAGATTTGCGACTGGTAAAAAAAGAACCATACAATTGTAGCTCAAATAAATTATTAATACATTTGTTTATTTAATATTGAATAAAAGACTGTTGAATTTTTAAACGACTTAATTTTTTTTTATATATTATATAACAGATTGTTTATTGACTTAATCTATGTATATATTGAAATTCTGTGATACCAATTCAACCCCTCCTTAAATGAGCTTCAGATCCACTACTGATTTTGTTTCTATATATTATATTCTAAGTAGTATTAGATGATATTTTTCCCCAACAAGGAAAATTGAATAGTTATATTAGGTCAGGTTAGGTTGAATAGTTATATATTATATGTTTTTGGGTATATAGTTCAATGGTAAAATATCTAGTAGCATGATACATTATTAATTAGGAATTTAATCAATTATGATTAATATTATTGATCGATTTTTGGTATAATATATTTTATTGTTTTTTAGATTCTGAGCGGAGAGAGGCGAAGCTATAGTGGTTTTAAAATGATGTTTAATTTTTTTTTTTATATATATCCTGTATACAAAATTTCTACAAGAAAGGGTGCTTCGATTTCAACATATAACACCTTATCTTTTAGCAAATTGGATCAGGATGGTACTTTAGAGAGGTCATTTTTCGATATTCTCAATAGCTATTTAATGCCACGGGAAAAACTACTGACAAATTACAAAAAACCGCTTAAAATGGGATTTTAATTCATAACGATTTGCTTGTCACCGTAGCAACGAATAAAAAATTATAATATTGTAATAGGTGCTATTAATTCAACTCAAAGGCTATGATAAATAATAAATATTTAAAAAATCCAGACTGATAAATCGTCTCCGCTCAGAATCGTTTTTCTTATACAACGATATTATATCATTGAATTCCAGTTTAATACAATCCATTATGCATTAAACCACCTGTAACCTACTGTACAGCAGAGCGACATCCACTTGCCCACTTTTTTTTTTATATTGATTTACTTTTTTACGGTGATAAACAAAGCGTTACTCGAGAAAATCAGAATATAATAATAATGGTTATAAGAATTACCTTTTATAGTTCAATTCAAACATAGTATAATATAATTAAAAATAATAAAAAAAATTCATATTATGTTCTACATTTTACGAACTCACACATACTATACTGAACACTGATATTCTCATCACGGGGCCGAACTGTCCCCATTTCACTAATAGTGAGGTTTATTATGCAGTTCAGTTTATGAACTATCGATTTTAGCGATTTTAGTAGATATAATATCGATAATTATTATATACAGTCGACTTGCGTCCACCATATGGGATGCAAATTACCGGTTAAATTTACTAGTCCAGTGGCGTACGCATGGGTAGGGTTCTATTGTTCTGATCCCCCCCTGAAATTTTTTTTTTCTATAAAAAAATCTTATTTACAACCATTTTGATGCACACACATATTGCAATTGTTGGTCATTTTTAATGGATATAAAATAAATTGTTGAACACGACATAGACGTCGATGATCGTAGTTTCTGTTTTTTTTTTCGGCTGATTTAGAACATTATTAATAAACGTCTGCCATAATCGATGGCGTACCATCGTCCATCAATTATTACCACGTTTATTGAGGCCGGGTATAGATAGGCTCTATAGATGAGCAGGTTAAATACACCGTAAATGTACACTAAACCTGAGACTCACTGTGATTTGTTAGGTACGTAAAAACAGCCAAGAAAAAAATTTAATGCAAATTATTTACTCAGATAAAACCCTAAGTCCCTAACCGAACTGAAATCCTGCGTACGCTAATGTTTACTACCGTGTAAAATATACCTTTTTTTGGGAATCAAGTAACAGCTGATGGCTGCTTGTGGATATATTATGTGAGTGGTATTGACTGTTTTATAGCTAATCCTTATATATACGTATAAAAGAACAGGCCTTTTTTATGTACCAATTTTGTGACGATGCTATTTAACTTTTTTCCAATTTTTTTTCACAAAGTTGTTCCAAATACCTTCGTGAGTGTCACCACATCGTCCGATTTTCAACATTTTGATTTTAAAGGGTTGAAATTGGCAAAAATAATTTTTTACGTGTAATTTGTAATAATGTATAATAATAAAAAAAATAATTAATAATTAATAATAATAATATTAATAATTCACAAACACCATCTGGTATGCCTCCTCATAAAATATCACTGAAGGTGGGGGTTCCAATCATATTATTGAGAAATTTGAATTCTCCTAGATTATGTAACGGGACTAGGCTTCGTGTCACCTCTCTTACAAATAATGTAATCGAAGCTGAAATTTTGACCGGATGTGCTAAGGGAGAAAAAATATTTTTACCGAAAATACCATTATACCCCAACGATTTTCCAGTTAAGTTTAGAAGAGTTCAGTTTCCAATAAAAGTCTGTTTTGCAATGACAATAAACAAAGCTCAAGGTCAGACTTTAACTTATTGTGGTGTAGATTTAGAAAATAACTGTTTCTCACACGGACAATTGTATGTGGCATTATCTAGAGTTGGAAGACCTGACCATGTGTACGTTTATGCACCACAAAATAAAACTCAAAATGTGGTAGGTATACCAAGAGGTTTTGACTTAAACCATATTAGAATTGAGCAACTACGTATCATTTGTAAATATTCATAAAAAAAGTTATATAATTTGTAAATACTATTATTATTATTTTTGTTGTCTTTATAATTCAGCAACTACTACCTTTTTAGCACTTGATAGCATTAAGTAAAATACATATTTTTTCTTCTTTAAAACACAACAATTTGTGTTGGTTTAAGAATTTAATTTTGATAAAACAAAAACTACACACGGGCGAAGCCGGGTAATTCAGCTAGTGTCGTATAAATGGTGACGAGACGACCGTTTAGTCGGTTTAGACAAACGATTTTTCATTTCAAACACGCGACACTCTATTATACTACCGATTGTCCGAGCTGAAGTTGAGTTATATGATTGCGAATAGCGTTGTGGGTGTGGGTGGTTGGGTGGGTGTGGGCGCTATAGATATTGACGAATGGTTATAGGCCTATAAATTATACAGCAGCAGTTGCTTAAAGGATAAATCGGCCACGCGGTAAATCATAGACAGATCTTGCCGAACGAAGATTGACCCAAAATCCAATGCGTAATAGGTATACCCATAGGCGTCACAAAGGGGTATCGAGGGGTATTTTTGCTATCCCAGAAATTGTATTGGTATAGCAAGGGTATCATTTCGCTACCCCCAAAAAGTCTTAGATTTAAAAAATATATTTGATGTTTATTATTCAAATGTGTACGAACATTAACTATCTATTATTGTGATTGTCTGATTGTGATTTGTGACCACGATTTAAGATATACTAGGTATATCTTAAATCGTGGTTACAAGTGAAGCTCAGCTGTTGACGGCCGCCATTTTGTTGGTTGGCAAAACATTTCATTTATTATACAAAATGTAATAGGAATAATATTTTTTTTTAATGGTCAATTAAAATAGTAAATGTAAAATGACTTATATAAAATAAATTATTTTTGTTTTCGGTCGCCAAAATAAATCATAATATCATATTATTTGTCACAAATATTTTCTCTGTGTGCACTAAGCTGTTTGGTTAGTTTATTCTGGATTATTATTTATAATTGTGAATTTTGGAGTGTTGATTAAAATTTCAAAAGTCAATAAGTTATTATCTACTTATTATCAACTAAAAAGTTACTTAAGAACAACCCTGGGCCAAACAAGACTAAGTGACTTTGGTTTATTGTATACTCACAAAGATAAAGAGGTAAATACAAATGAAGTTATCGACGAATTTTGTGCTGGCAACAAACTCCGGCTTAATTTAAAATAATAAATATTTGAGTACTCACAAATTTAATAATTAATATAGTTATCAATGTTTTCTTTATGTATATTTGTTTTTAATAAATGTATTGATAAGTTCAGTTAAAATTTTAACTATAGGTACATGTGCATTTTTATTATACAAAATAATGATTAAACCTATAAAAAATTATTTTTTTACTTTCTAAAAATAAACTTTGCTACCCCCGAATTTGGGCTCTAGTGACGCCCATGGGTATACCTAACCTATACTCGACCTGTCGAAACATTTGAACGATTACAGAAACTGCCTGTGAAATCGGAACAGATTAAAGTGACGTCGGCGAACAACGATTAAGAATTTAAACTAAAGATTGATCCTAATATTATTATCATCACACACGCCATTTGCGTATTATTTACTGCAGTTCAAACAGCTATATCTGTAAAACAGATACCACATACCAAAGTCGTATATAGAGCCTGCAACAGGGACTGGAACCGAACCTAAGAAAACGGGTTCTGGAACCTTTAAAATATTAAGAACCGGAACCGAACTGGAATTTTTAAATTAAACACTTGGCATGTGAGTGTTTACAAAATTGCTTGGCTCCAAAATTGTTTGAAAAACTGTACGAAATAATAAACTATAGTTGACTTAAATAAACGTTTTTACCACGAGGATGTGTCTACAAATTAAATTTACAAAAAAAAATTAAATTAAATTAATTTCCAGTATAGTAAATGTTATACTGTAGACATTTTTAAATATTGATTAGAACGAAAGGTATTTAATCTGTCAGGCTTTTCTGTTACACCCAATTAAATGTTTGTCCAACTGTATTCGAATTTAAAAAAAAAAAGTAAGTACATAATATTATAAACATTGAACAAATATATTATATGAATGCATTTCTTTAATATAAAAAAATGTATATTAGTTTTATTATATGTAACCCTTCTCGTGTCGTACCTACAAATTTCTCATTTTTTATTCCCCCAAATACCAAAATGATTGATCAATATTATAATATAATGTATAGGTAGGATTATTTTATTGGTCCAATTCGTTTTACAACGGTTCCAAAGTAATTTAAGCTTGCGTATTATTTTTCTTTATTGCGGTAAAAAACGTTTCTCAGACCTTGAAATTGCGTTTTACAAGTTAGTTTATATACAAAACGGATATTTTATTATTGTATAATTCTATGAAACCAAATTCTCCGGAGACCAAAGATAAACTGCTAAAAAAAAAACACGTTCTTAACATTTATACTGCAGCAGTGCGTGTTGAAAGCATCGAATTTATTTCAAAAATGGGTTCCTATACACCGAGTGATCCATTTGCCTGTAGTAAGATATACTCATTATTTCAAAAACTATAAACTTTTTCGAAAATGTATTGTCACTTGATTTCGAGTGTCGTTAAAAAACCTAAATTTTCAGACAAAATATACTATTTAAATTTAAAATTTTCTTTTTTTATCACAACGCCCATTTTAAATTCCTCATTCCAACCCATAATAACAATAGTTTTTGGGAACCAAACCGCGTGACTTAATGCCAAAACACAGAGGCCTTTTTCCAGGGGGGGGGGGATAAATCCCCTTGACATTTTTTTTTTCTCGAGTTAAGTTTACTCATGTATTATTAAATAATACTCTTATTATTAATTGGCTTTTTTTTTATTTGAAGATATATTATATTTTAATGTCATCAAGTTGGTTGTTAATTAAACATAGTTATAACTAGAAATTATGTCATGGGAATAATATAAACCACCTATTGGGGTATCTAAACATACTCTCCCTCAATGCACCTTTGTAATCATTATTATAATATGTATCATATATGAATCCATTATTACTAGATATACTAGATAATAAAATAACATTATAAAACATTTTAATAATAGGTATAAATATTATTTTATTTTATTCCAATATAATTTGTAGGTATATCATTTATACCGCAGCAGTGAGTGTGAAAGCATAGAATTTATTTCAAAAATGGGGTCCTATACACCGAGTGATCCATTTGCCTGTAGTAAGATATACTCATTATTTCAAAAACTATAAACTTTTTCGAAAATGTATTGTTACTTGATTTCGAGTGTCGTTAAAAACCCTAAATTTTCAGACAAAATATTTACTATTTAAATTTAAAATTTTTTTTTTTTAATCACAACGCCCATTATAAATTCCTCATTCCAACCCATAATAACAATAGTTTTTGGGAACCAAACCGCGTGACTTAATGCCAAAACACAGTGGCCTATTTCCAGGGGAGGGGGGATAAATCCGCTTGACATTTTTTTTTCTTGAGTTAAGTTTACTCATTCTCTATATTTCTCAATGTGATATTACTTTTAAGTATGTCTAAACGAAGGGCCCGGTGCGATAACCAGATACGTCCAATATTATTTTTGGACGCAGGTAACAGGCTATTACAACCAACAAAATATTTTATTGTGTCTGACAATAAGTCCTCTATTATGAAATATTATTATGTATTATTAAATAATAATCTTATTATTAATTTTAATGATTAATTGTTTTTTTTTTTTATTTGAAGATATATTATATTTTAACGTTATCAAGTTAGTTGTTAATTAAACATAGTTATAACTAGAAATTATGTCATGGGAATAATATAAACCACCTATCGGGTTATCTAAACATAGGTACTCTCCCTCAATGCACCTTTGTAATCATCATTATATTATGTATCATATATGAATCCATTATTACTAGATAATAAAATAACATTATAAAACATTTTAATAATAGGTGTAAATATTATTTTATTTTATTCCAATATAATGTTTTATATAATTTATACCACAGCAGTGAGTGTGAAAGCATAGAATTTATTTCAAAAATGGGTTCCTATACACCAAGTGATCCATTGACCATTTGCCTGTAGTAAGATATACTCATTATTTCAAAAACTATAAACTTTTTCGAAAATGTTTTGTTACTTGATTTCGAGTGTCGTTAAAAAACCTAAACTTTCAGAAAAAATATACTATTTAAATAAAAAATTTTCTTTTTTTATCACAACGCACATTTTAAATTCCTCATTCCAACCCATAATAATAATAGTTGTTGGGAACCAAACTGCGTGACTTAATGCCGAAACACAGTGGCCTTTTTCCAGGGGGGGATAAATCCCCTTGACATTTTTTTTTCTTGAGTTAAGTTTACTCATGTCACTAGAAATTATGTCATGGGAATAATATAAACCACCTATTGGGTTATCTAAACATACTCTCCCTCAATGCACCTTTGTAATCATTATTATAATATGTATCATATATAAATCCATTATTACTAGATATACTAGATAATAAAATAACATTATAAAACATTTTAATAATAGGTATAAATATTATTTTATTTTATTCCATTATAATTTGTATATCATTTATACCGCAGCGGTGAGTGTTGAAAGCATAGAATTTATTTCTTGAATGGGTTCCTACTTCCAGTCTTATAAAAGATACTTCTTAAAAGTATTTAAGTTCAAATACAAACACTTTTAAAAAGTATTTACAGATACTTTCAAATACTTTTTTTTTTATGTGTTTTAACTAGTAAAATGTGATATCTATAGTATAAGCCACTAAAAATATTAAATTATACCGAAATACAACGCTCAACGATCTACAAATAAAAATGTTGAACGATTTCAAATTTGTATTACTTTATTTCCATTTGTTGTCGCCTGTAAATAAAGTAAGAAGAAAAAAAGTATTTAAAAATAGCATTTAAATACTGTGCCCAAGTACTTTTTTCAGATGTATTTAGAATACGTATTTGAGTTCTAAAAAGTATTTGAACATTTTTACTCAATTACTTTACAAGACTGCAGCCTACTTCCTACATAATACTATTCGTACATCGAGTGATCCATTTGCCGGAGTCAGATACTCATTACTTCAAAAACTATAAACGTTTTCGAAAATGTTTTGTTACTTGCAGATTTCGAGTGTCGCTAAAAAACCGAGCTTTTCAGAAAAAATAAACTATTTAAATTTTAAAATTTTACAATATACCGAAATACAACGATCAACGATCTATAAATAAAAATGTTGAACAGTTTCAAATTTGTATTACTTTATTTCAATTTGACGTGGCTGTAAATAAAGTAAGAAGAAAAAAGTATTTAAATACTATTTTTAAATACTGTGCCCAAGTACTTTTTTCAGATGTATTTAGAATACGTATTTGAGTACTAAAAAGTATTTGAACACTTTTTTTACAAGGCTGCAACCTATTTCCTAAATAATACTATTCGTACACCGAGTGATCCATTTGCCGGCTTAAGATACTCATTACTTCAACAACTATAAACGTTTTCGAAAATGTTTTGTTACTTGATTTCGAGTGTCGCTGAAAAACAGAGCTTTTCAGAAAAAATAAACTATTTAAATTTTACAATTTTACAATATACCGAAATACAACGATCAACGATCTATAAATAAAAATGTTGAACAGTTTCAAATTTGTATTACTTTATTTCAATTTGACGTGGCTGTAAATAAAGTAAGAAGAAAAAAGTATTTAAAAATAGTATTTGATTTAAAAAAAAGTATTTAAATACTGTGCCCAAGTACTTTTTTCATATGTATTTAGAATACGTATTTGAGTACTAAAAAGTATTTGAACACTTTTTTTACAATGCTGCAACCTATTTCCTAAATAATACTATTCGTACACCGAGTGATCCATTTGCCAGCTTAAGATACTCATTACTTCAAAAACTATAAACGTTTTCGAAAATGTTTTGTTACTTGATTTCGAGTGCCGTTAGAAAACCGAGCTTTTCAGAAAAAATAAACTATTTAAATTTTAAATTTTTTTATAATCACGACGCGCTTTTTAGTTCCTCATTCCAAACCATAATAATATAAGTTTTCGGGAACCAAACTGCGTAACTTGATACCAAAACACGTAGCAACTTTGCCATTTTATATATTATTTAAAAAACATTTATCAAGATGGCTTCGTTATGAATTTACCCTTACAGAAAGGATGTATGCATTATAGTTGTATACCACTCATAGTTAGTATCAATTTAAATTATTCTGAATTGTAATGCCTATACCTTGTATTTGTTTTTGTATTTGTGTATTAATACAAATTACTTATTATATAATATCTTACCTAATAGCTATATGTCACTAACAGTTACTCTACTGTATAGTATTTAATAAACCTTCTCGGTGAGGCCCATTATTCTTGAGCATTCTTCCTTTCATTATGTTCTTAATAAATAATATTTTTTTGAGTACTTTCATACATAAAAATCTCATTTTGGACGAGTATAATAGCCTATAGGAGGGGCACCTCGGAAAATGTCGGTCTAATGTACTCGGCTCGTATAAACTTGAAAGCAATCTAAAGTATTTCTAATAACAAAGGTAATATATTTCGATAGATCGAAATTCTGCTTATGAAATATTGAAATGAATAACGTGATGCTGTCATTTGAAAGGGTAAACAACTTTTTTTTTTTAAAACAAAAAATGATAACGATAGAAAATAGTAAAAAACATAATTTCCTCCAAAAGCGTTGTTTTTTTAAACCACTTAAAATCTCGTAAAAGAAATTTAACAAAATCGTTAATGCGTTTTCTGAAATAATGAGTGGTCTTGCGTTAATATGGATCACCCTGTATTTTAAGGAATTAATCTATTAAATCGTTCGAATATTTCTCATACCGTCGTTTATCTATACGAATGGCTGCTAATGGGCTAAAAATATATTATATGTATTTATTTACTTGGAAAAAAATCAATAAGCTTAACGATATTACCGCTTTAGACAAGACAAAGTAAATACATCATAAATGATAACGTGTGTTTTCCGATGTATAACATATAATGGTACCTACCTATATATTATTCTCCATCAGCTACCTCTACCTAAGTACATTTTTCATGGAGAAAATTTAAAAATAATATATATTATTACTGTTTGTTTTTTTGGCATTTATATATATAATGAATAGCTACATATCAGGGGCGCCCGCCCGAACAATAAAATACAATACCTATACCCATATTATGACAGTGGAAAGATTGTTTTCTCTCCAGTATTAATACATTAATATATATACATACAACGATGAAAATTATTACAATTTAATTATTTCACTGGGGTATAATATTATCATGCTTACATTTCATTCGGATTTCGTCAACAAAGTATTTTAACGGGCTTTTCTCGTGGACAATTGTTTCATAATATTTTTCACTGAGTTCCTCAAAAAAAAAATCTCTATTCACAATTTTTTTATTGATATTGTCGTTGACAATTTTTTTTCTAACTATAATTATTGAGAAATCAACTTATTTATTTATTTAAACACAGAGGTAATTAAAAACTAGAGTAATGAAGCTTAAGATCTGACAGAGTATCATTGAAAAAAATTAAAATTCAACAAGTTGTTGGTTGAGGACCTCTTTTTTGGGGGGGGGGGTGGCATGTACCTCGGGGGAACTTTCCCTTCCGGTAATCCTATCCCCAAGTGACCGAGTGCCGTTTAATGAAACAAACTACAAATAACAATGGATAGTGGCTGGCTAATCTCCCGCTCACTTGTCCTCTGTTTGAGGACTTCTGAAACTACTGACCAAAATATGTCATACTCATAGCTTCAGCGGTTCCGGCCAGGCGATGACGAGCCAAGGACAAGTTATTTCTTATAATGATATGACATGGATAGAAGGTCACACCAGACTCACCCATGGGTACCTGTTGTCCCGAGAGGAACCCCCTACCCTGTGGTGTCAATCTATCAATCAAACACATCAAGACCGAGTGTAACACATACTGTGATGCAAGGATCCGCCACCAATTATCGGAAGATATTTTTGAAAGCCTCAGACCAAACCTACCAGTCTCCAACCTAATCTCCTTCTTCAAACAAACTGGATTATTCAAACTAATTTAAAAAAAAACATGTAGATTATTATATACAATTGTTTTTTCTCCTTTTTTTCTTTTTTTGCTCTAATATAATTTTCTAATGCATTTCTCCCAATGGCCTTGATGCCGAGGGTTATCTTTAAAATAAAAAAAAAATAAAAAAATATGGATAGGTAGATATAATTTTAAAACTACAATCAAATGGACGAAAAATTAAAAAAAATATTTACACTCAAACAGGTAATTTTTACTTACTTGTGCAGAATAATGTTTTCCCTTTTGATTTGTTTCTGAATCATTTCTTTTGCATTTAAGGGCTATACAACCTATGTATAATATAACATGAAAAGTTGTACATAATAATGATAACAATAGATACTTATAACTTATAACTTATAACAGCTATTGTACAACGATAAAAGGTGTCATCATTGTTATGGAACGGAAATATTATATAGACGGCGGAAAATTGTTTCACAATGCGTTGTCAATAAGAATAGGTAGCAGCGAACTAATGAAGATGGACTCGAGCTCTTTGGGGAATTCGGAGATTGCATTTTCCGGTTGAACTCACTCGCCATAGCTGTGATATTTCGTAAGGTCGTTTATAGTTTTGATTAGAGCTGAACAGCTATAGAGTAGCTATGGAGTGTCACTCTGTCGCGTTATAGGTAATAGAATGGAACGATTAGTGTACTTGATCGCTGTATGTTTTATACTACCTAATTGAAATGGCCGAGACCTTCACCCTTTTCAACCAAAATCCTACTCTTTCTTTTTAGGCCAAACCAAAAAGTTGAATAAGCAGTTTATATGTTATATATTTAAAAATGTATTGAAACCTAAATACCTAAACATGGTTGTCAATAATTATTTGACTAAAAATAAGATACTACATAAATTGGTCTACATTTTATACAACTCATATTTCAAATAGTTATTATTATATGTATAACTAGAGCTGTAAGCATGAACATTTTCAAATAAAATTTTTTTTTCATTGTCATTTTTCAACTACCTATTTTCAATTTTTCAATTTTTTTTTCCTCACGACTTAGGTACACCATACACGAATACCAGTAGAGGTAGTCATGATTTCAACTTCGTCATAATGTGTAATAAATAATAATAATAGTGTTAAAAATTTTTAATTGTACGTATATAGTAATATTATTAATAAAAACTGTGATAATAACGATATAGTGATAAATGACAATATATGTATTTTAATTTTTAGAATCTGAGTGGAACGATGAATGTATTGATTTTACAATGGTCAATGATGTGTGTTTACACCTACATTTTCTAGTAATAAAATATATTAAACAGTTAGTATTTTTTAACACTTTTCTTAAGTTTGGTTTCACGTCCGTCTGTGATCAAATCTTGCGCGCTCGATTTGAGGCACTTTTTGAAGATGAAAAATTCTGAAAATTGGTATAGACCTTGGTCTTGGATGACAATACAATAATCCGTAAAAAAATTTTTTAACTAAAAAGTAGAAAATTAAAAATTAAAAAAATTTTTTTAAAAAACACTTTTCTAAAAAAACAAAAAAATAATGAAAAATTTAAAAGTGTGTGCCGCTCTTACACTTGACATATTATACCACACACTTTTTAATTTTTCATTATTTTTTTGTTTTTTTAGAAAAATGTTTTTTATTTTATAATTAAGTCAATAAATGTTTTGTGAATAAATGTATGATTAACAAAAGGCCTATTATTCAAAAATAATAAACGATTACAAAATCTAGAGATAGAGAACTTAAGTAAAAAAAAATGTTGGTAAATTTTACGGTAAATTATAGCTATAAATGCTTTTTACAGCAATTTGAGCTCAAATTGCTCAATTACAGCGTAAAAATAGTAAAATATAGCTAAATCTTAGAGCCATTGTTATTTTTTACTATTACACATTAGTAAAGACGATTTGTATTGGGTACTAATGTTGTATACCTACTTGTTAAATCTAATTCTTTCTAATAATAACAAAAATTAACAAAAAAATCTAAATGATAATATATATTATCTATTGTTCTGTATTAGACATTAGTAATTATAGTACATTTTATGAAATATGAATATTTAATTATTCATATAACAATTAATAAATAATTTAAATTAAACTAAACTATCCAAATTCACATAACCTTTATTACTTTTTAAGTCAGAACATGTATATTTAGACTTAACTTTTGTATTAATAATAATTAATAGTATATTATCAATATCATATTATCTGCCTTCTTGGTATCTGCGATCTGCCTACATAAAATGTTTCCCAATTACCTACTGGTATTTAATGTTCTAAAATATAGTAGGGTTGGCAGAATATTGATAATACCTATATAGTCTACAACTAGCTATATAAACAATAACAAGTATATCAATATTATAAATGATAACATCACTGTATCAGTTGATAAAAAAGATATCGCTTTACAATTCAGACTAGGCGTTTTTGACTTCATTTAATTAGAGGAGCCACACAAAATTTTTTTTGGTAAAAAATAATTTACCGGTAAACAAAAATGGGTAAAATGTACGGTAAATTTTTTTACCGGTAAAAATGTACAGCACTCACAACTCTAACAAAATCCATATAAAAAAATGTTTTCAAAATGTTCAGTTATTGAAAATGTACAGTTCTATGTATGACATAATAAGTACCCAAATGTGGACAAAATATGTGCACGTTTGGTAATATTGTAGGAGCTTTTTGGTTTGGTCGAAAAGCGAATCGGCAGGGAAGGGTACGATTTCAGTGGAATACGACCAAGCTCGTTGAGATGAGGTATACATATGTATAAATAGGAAACGGAAACAGTATAGACACCGGAAGATTGCTTAATAATCTATTGTCAATAAGAATGTTTAGTAGTGGACCAATAAAGATGGACTAGAGTTCTTCGGGGAATTTGTAGATTGCATTTTCCGGTTGAACTCACTCGCCATAGCTGTGATATTATGTCATAATATTTCGTTTATATTTTTGATTAGAGCTGGTCAACTGTAGAGTATGGTGGAGCGTCACTTTGTCCAAGAATGGAACGATTAGTGTACTTGACAGCTTTATACTAATTGAAATGGCCGAGACCCTCACCCTTTTCGTCCAAAATCCTACTCTTCCCATTTTGGGCAAAACCAAAAAGTTTAATAAGTAGTTCATGATATGTTATACATTAATTAGAAATGTATATTAAAAGCTGTATAAAATATGTTTTGTCATTAATTATTTGATTAAGACTTAGATACTACCTACATAAGTTGGTACATTGTCTACATTTTATACAACTTACCTATATGATTTAAATAAATGTATTAATTATTATGTATAAGCTTGATAATTATCAAATTAAATTTTTTTTTCATTGAAATATTCAGCAACATTGAAAATTTTCAACGACCGAAATTTTTCAATTTTTTTTTTTCTCACGACTTAGCAAAACCATATACGTATACCAGTAGAGGTAGGCATAAGTCGTAGTCACAAATCCAACTTTATCATAATATGTAATAAATTATAAGTGTTAAAAAATATTTTACATACTGGTACGTACGATATACAAAAAATACCATCAGTCCTAGTAAATGTACACTAAATTTGAGACTGACTATAATTTGTTATGCATATAATAACCGTTTAGAAAAAAGGTGGACAAGTGGGTGTCGCTCTGCTGTACAGAAGGTTACAGTGGGTCACTGTAATGGATGGTGTTAAATTTGAATTCAATGATATAATATCATTGCAGTACAAGAAAAACGATTCTGAGCGAAAACGGTCAGTCAGCCTAGGATATTACTAAGTATATTTGATGATATTATTGTAAATTATTTATATAATATAACCTATATTTACGTGGAACCTTGTTTTAAATTTTCAATCCTTAGCTTTAAGTTTGAACATTTTATACATTTTTAACTACAGAATAATTATTAAATTTTAAATTTGATAAATTTTGTCAAAATTCTAACTTTAAATACTTATAAAAAAAAATTTTGCCTATGTATTTTAAATAATTTTCAACTGCTATTGTGGCAATATATCAGGAGCCTTGCAATCAATTTTCAAGCTTTTTTACCCAACAAATAACATTTTATTTATATTTATAGAAAAAAAAAAAAATCAAAACTGACTGTCCGTAAACAGCTCAAAAAGACTCAAAATATTTTGGAAATTTTATGGTGTATAGCAAATGAAAATATAAATATTCAGTAAAATTTTCATTTATCTACAGTTGTTCATTTTTGAATAACAATAAAATAACAGAACCGCTACGTGAGATCTCAACTTCAAAAGCTAATAAAAATTTAATTTGATATGTTTGTAGACATTTTTTTTTTATAAATACGTAGACAAACTTATGAATAATTTTATATTATATTTTCAAATGTTAGATTTAAAAGAAAATTTTTATGTATTCTCAACTCAAAATAATTTGCTAATTTTCGTCATTATTCCGTATTTTGTCAAGTTTTGAACTTTAAATGCTAAATAAAAAAAAAATGCTACTAAGGATTTTTGGATTTTTAATAATTTTCAAATGTCATTGTAACAATATACTATGGGAGCCTTGAATTGAAAATTTAAATTTTCAAGTATCTTTACTCAACAAATAAAGTTTTATTCATCGTTCCACTTAGAATCTAAAAAACTAATAAAATTGGAAACTGAAAATGTTCCTAAACAAAACAAATCTAAATATTTTAAAAATTTTATCGTGTAAAGAAAATTCAAATTTAAAAAACCAGTGAAAATTTTGTATATATAGTTTTGTCATATCAAAGTTTACTCTCGTGATCTAGAAGAAAGTATACACGACGAATTAAAACCATTCGTTAGTATGATTAAAGTCAAGGAAGATAATAAATTAATAAAAAACCCGGTTAACATGTTACAAAATATGATTGTTGAAGATAATCTTTCGGGCGTTTTTCCACATATTTATGTGTAGCCTTCCGAATTTTTTTAAGTATACCAGTTACTAACTGTGAAAATGAACAATCTTTTTCTGCACTTACAATAATTAAAAATAAATATCGTTGTATGATGGGTGAATCAAGACTGACATCTCTATCAATTCTTTCTATATAGAGTATGAATTGACTATGAATATTTCATTTGAAAATATTATAAGAACATTTGCTAAGGAAAAATCTAGGAAAAAGTTTTTCAAACATATTATATAAGATTAAAAATATATGAATATTTTTTTTTTAATACATATTATGCCAAAAAAATGTTTAATATAATGTGAGAATAAAATGTTATTTAAAAAACAATGCTATACTTATTACTGATGAAGGTAATTTATGACAATTGTATGTAAATATAAATTTATTTAAAAATAAAACAAAATATATTAAAATACTGAAATATTTCATTTTTTTTAAATTTCATGAAATTTTCAAACACTACTAATGGCATCAGTATCAACATTCAATTTTGAAAAGTAGTTCGTTAAAGCACTCTTTTTTTAGTGTTTGTATGCATAATAACGTCGATAATTGACAACTCAAGTACGAAGTAGGTATTTATTAATAATAATAATAATAATAATAAATAGACAATACTATGCTGGAATAGCAACAATTTATTTGAAATAAAACGTTAAAAACAAGGACACAACACTACAACGGATAGTACAATAATTTGCAATGTGTGATAAGGCCATTGAACTATATGATATAGTTAGTTATCATAATATAGTTCAATGGATAACGCTAAACACTTATCTAATTAATGCAACCACAGCTGATTACATGCAACATATTTGTCTTTTCCGTGATTATAAATTTATAATATATGACATGTCTTGTCAGCTATTTTGTTATGATATTTGGAATGACTAAAAAAAAAACAACCTCAGTATACTTCAAAATAAAGTACCTAGTTAGACATTGGTACCTATATTTTCCACAATATACAATGTGAATGGGAGGGGTTTGAATCCCCTAATGCAGAGATGGCGAATCTATGACAGAAGCATACTATTTTAGTGACATACTCAACTGTGTAAAAAGTTACTGGAAAAACCACTGGTCGTAGGACGTAGACTAACGGTTTTAACTATGTTTGATAATATTATTTTTGAAAAAAAAATTGAAGTTTTTTGTAAAGATCTGCAAAATGAAAACTTGAAATATTTTCCTTATTTGAAAAAAGCAATTAATAAATTCAAAACATTTTAAAGATAATCAGCTTGATATGAAATTAATGATAACAAAATATGTAAAAATATTAAAAAATGCATACGAATTATTTTCAAGCATGAAGCAGATTTTCCCAATTTCGTCTACTAGATTCAACTTTAGAATTTTTAATAAATCCACATAATATTAAATTTGACAAACTTGAACTTAGTTTTTTTGAGTGGTTATAAGAATTGAAAATTTAAAAATGGAGTTAATAGAATTTCAGGGGAGTAATATTTGGAGAAATAAATTTATTAATTTGAATAATGAGCTGGGAAATAATCATAGTGAAATTGGTAGGAATATTAAATCGGAAAATTTGATTCTTAATGAGTGGAAAAGTCTTCCAAATTCATGTGCATCTATGAAAAAACTAGCTCTTTCTTAATTGACAATGTTTGGATCTACTTATGCGTGTGAGCAGCTTTTTTCTTCAATGAATTTTATTAAGTCAACTGTATGGAATCGTCTTGGAACAGATTTAAGTGAAGCGTGTGTTCAACTAAAAATCAACCAGTTACAGTCCAAGAATTGATTCATTAGCCAATAAAATGCAGCAACAAATTTCTCATTAAAAATGCATGAAAAATTGTATTTTTTAACGTTTCAATATTTTTTTATTTTTTATAAATTAAATTTTTTTACATATACTTACGTGTTACTTATGCTTTTGGTATCTAATATATTTAAATTGTTTGATAATATAATATTTGACTTGTGTTTTTATCATTCAAATTTCAAACCATAGATGTAGGAATTTTTAAGTTTAAAGAAGGGTTATCCAACTAGTTGACACGCAAGGAAAACAAAATCCAACCAACATTTTTATTTGACACGCTGGTACAAAAAGGTTCGCCATCCCTGCGGCCCAATGTCTACGGTCCTGAGTCGGTCGGCTTCGATCCTATTTCAATTTAATTATATATTGAATTATTTTTAATTAGTACAAAAATTATTTTTTAATAACTATAAAATATGCTTAATTTTTAACTGTCAGTCAAATGTGCGGTTTGAACTATCGATCTTTCAAATGTCCCTTTTCAACAATAGAATAAATGTGGTGCGGTTATGAACGTAAGTGTGCGGTCACTATCGTGGCGAAGGTGGAACGATTTGTATTATATTTTGACCGTTATAAATATGTTTTATTAGAGTTGTGACAATAATGTTCTATAAAGAGACATCCTTGCGAGGCGGCCACGACCTTAGAGCGCATTCGGCGAGATCCGACGGCGGCGGTATTGTTGACATTAAATTCGTAGAATAATATATTATAAGTAAATAGTCTGTTTTGAATAAGTATTTGTTTTAATTTTTTTAGCACTTAGTTCCATTTTTTTTATTGAAAATAATTTAAAAACTGCTCGCCGTTAA
Source organism: Macrosiphum euphorbiae (assembly GCA_949089665.1). Lineage (NCBI taxonomy): Eukaryota > Metazoa > Arthropoda > Insecta > Hemiptera > Aphididae > Macrosiphum > Macrosiphum euphorbiae. The sequence continues at coordinate 176,657,585 of CARXXK010000001.1, read as the reverse complement.
ATAAGGCGTTAGTAAACACCAAAAAAAAAAAACACTTCAAAAACGATGACATTTTCGTAATTTAATCACGATTTTCCGGAAACGTATATTATTATAGTGGGTAAGCGTTTCTTTTTTTTCTGTTGTTTGGCAACCATTTTGTATTTCGAGGCGACGGTTTAAACATGTATATATACAGACATTGGCGACACAGGCCGGATAACATTTAAGGCCTGAAAACGTGGTCGCTAAAGGGAAATTACAATTGTTAAGATGGGCTGTCGGCACGCTATTAATTTATTGTTTTCTCTGTGTGACCCGCCCTCGACACGTGGCAAATTTGGGCTCAGCAGAACCAATATTTTGTTGTTAACTCTGACGTCGGAGTGAATTGACCTATTTTATTAAAAACTCAACGGTCGTTGTCTGAGTTTATAATATTATGTTGGCTTTTTTACGACATTTAGATTTGTATGCATCACAATAATATTATGCTGCACGTCACGGATATCAGAAATATTACGATTTAAAAATGTGGGTAAGTGGATGTCGCTGTGGTGTACGGTTGTAGGTTACAAGTGGGTCAATACGATATACCTAATATCATTGTATAAAAAAAAAACGATTCTGAGAGGAGACGGTTTGTCAGTCTGGATATTTTATGTTGTTATTATTTATTATAGCCTGCAGTATAATTTGTAAGTTGAATTAATATTATAATATTATTATTATTTATTTGTTTCTACTTTCTATGATGATAGACAAACCGTTTGAAATTAAAATCCCATTTTTAGCGGTTTTTCGTAATTTGTCGGTGGTTTTTCCCGAGGCATTAAATAACTGTTGAGAAAATTGAAAAATTACCTCTCTAAACTACCATCTTGATCCAATTTTCTAAAATATAAGATACTGTATGTTGAAATCGAAACACTTCTTCTGATAGAAATTTTGTATACTGCATAAAAAAAACTAACACCCATTGTAAAACCACTAGCTTACACGCTCCTCTCGGGATCAAAAATTTCTCGGACACAGGTAATATTTTTCACTTTAAGTTTCAAAACAGTTATCAATGTAATATTAAAGCCAACTACCCACGCAATAAGTAGGCATTGAATCTCCCGAATAAAAATCTGTGCGTTGCCATTATTTATGCGCATCGGAAAAATAACTTTTATACAGACGATGACATTCAGAAATATTCAATACTACGTATTAAGTACCTAAGCCTTGTGTATAATGTAAGTAGCTTTGTGTATATATAAGTACCTACTACCTATACCTACCTCATAAATATATCCGTACAACATATTATAATATATTGGGTATTATAGTTTGTTTTGCGTATTAAAATCAAGATTTATATTGAATTTTAAATTTCAAGACTTTATTGATATCAATAATATACATAGGTACCTACATGAATATATAATAAAACTATAAATAGAACATTTGGAGGATTTTCGTAGTGTAAGTTGCGATGACAAATTTCATTAGATCAATTGAAACGCTTTTGAGGAGATTGACAAGCAATGATGTATTTATAAATATATAGGATTAATACCAAAGGTGGACATTAACTTAACTAGGTAGTTAATTATTTTTGTTTTTAACTTATTAACATATTCAGTTAAAATCTTTATTGTTGTAACTTAATTTTTTTTAGTTAATTATTATTGCCGTGCAGTAAACTTAACTGAAGACAATTTAATTGAATTGAAATACCTTGCCACGGTTAATTATTTTCATTAACTTGTCCTCCTTTGATTAATACATATAGTACAGAGGTGAAAGACACGTGGAGGGAAGAATAATATAACGATGAGCTGTGGAGGTCAGAAATGCAAAATGATTCATCTGTATATTTTACATTAATTTTTAATAGCAAGCAATATCAAATTTTAAACGAATCAACCCAATCTTTATATCAATATGGAATTGGTAATGTGAGATTTTGTGTGGAGTACACTTCCTCCTCTACCCACCGAGTAGTCTTATACAGTATAATATAGTTGGACGCTTCAAAATTATATACGAACGTGGAAAGTATTGTTAACGAGACTTAAATAAATATTTTCTACTTCCGAATCAGATATAATATATACTCTATGGGTCCGGAACTCTATCCAATATCCGTTAACCTCGTCATCCAATTTTAAAATAAAATTGTAATGTAGAATGCCACCAGATGTTTTTCTTCGGCAAGAAAAATTTATAAATCATAGATAATACGTAATAGGTTTTTGAGTGTAGTTCGGTGGAAAGTAGTATGCTACAATTCGTTATAGGAATTTAATGGTTATTGATTGTTTTTTTATATATAAATATATTATGTTTTATTGTTTTTCTGATTTCTAATTTGTAAACAAATTTCGAAGGTAAAAACGTTTATTTAAGTTGAGTGGCTTATTTTTTACGATATTTTAAAATATCAATATACATTTTTTGAGTGCTTAAATTAATTTGAAACGTAATAACTTTATTCAAAATAATTTTTTTGGGATTTTCCTGACATAGGTAGATATTTCTTGAATTATTTACTATCCACTTAATTCTAAAATTGTTGTCTTGCGTTTGATTAGTACTCATCAATTTTATTTTTTATTGTCAGGTTTTTTTTGCGCAGTCGAAACTACTGTAGCCTCAAAATGTGTAAAAATTATTTGAAAATATTATGCGTATGCACGTTGTTACCTATGGTTCTTAATAATTAGGGATCAAAATTTCAGAAAAAAAAACAGGGTTTTTTTCCGTTTTTTTCGGAAAAATTGGGAAAATTTGGTATCATTTAAAATTTCCGAAAAAAACTGGTTTTTTTCTTGAAAAATTGCATGAAAAAATGGTTTTTTTCTCTAAAGAACTTGAAAAGTAATGTATACCTAGTGGAAACAATCTAATAAATAATGATAGTTGATAAACATATTACATACATATTACACATACCATTAAAGGCGGTAGTGGATACAACTAGAGGATTCTATACTTGATTTATAAATAATTATAATTTGCAATATTAACTACTATAAAGTACTACCTAACTATTAAGTATTTACTATGTAGTTATTTCTTATAAGTTATTTATATTATTTATTTTTTACCAACTCACTTAAGTTGAATAACCGTATTGATATATTTAATAGTTTAATTTTAAATTTTAATACAATAATAGGTACATTGATAATCGTATTGGCAAATGTAAAATGACAATGTCAGGTTTTTTCTTATCTTTTTTTAAAATTTTTTTTTTTTACATAGATTATTTAAATTTTTAAGCTTAAATGCAATTTTTTAACTTTCCAAAAATTCGGTTTTTTTTTTAATTTTCCGAAAACCGGTTTTTTTCGGAAATGTATTATTTTAATATTCTCCAATTTTTCCACGTTTTCCGAGGCTCTAGGAAAAAAAACCTTTTTTTCCGATTTTTTCCGGAATTTTGATCATTAGTTCTTATTACCTATAGCCTATAGGTACTTATAATAGTTTATACTCGAAAATCAGAATTCGAAAATAAACGCATTATTTATGGATATGAGGGGGGGGTGAGCGTGCTCTTTAAACCTCCCTTACGAAATACGTGACCACCCTCGACTCACCCACTTTCACCCACATTCACCCACATCCTAGGTGAAACCCGATCGACTGGACAACTATATTTTCATAACAGACGACATCAGCGACGATTCGTTTGACTTGCGTTTCCGTCCACGCATATTATTATAGGTATAATAATATTATAGTTACTCGGATTTGAGCCTGGTGACGGCTCACCCCGAGGGTGAGTTTAATAATTAGTCACAATCAATTATAACGGCCGTCTAACTACTGCACAGTACATAGTCCTAGTGCGTGTCTTCCCACGTCGCCGAAACCCAATTTGCCGAATCCCAATTCGCCGACATCCCAGTTTGCCGACTCCCAATTCGCCGACTTATTAAAAAATAAAAGTAAATACAAATGTATCATGTATAAATGATTATTAATACATTAAGTCAGTAGATACATTATTTAATTATTATTAATGTATATTTATTAATATATAAAATAAAAGTAAATATAAATTGTTCATGTATAAACGGTCAGTAGATAAAAGTAAGTATAAATTATTGTTCATATATAAATGATCAGTAGATATATTATTATATAAAAATAAAAGTAATTATAAATATTATTCATGTATAAAATATATGGTCAGTAGATATGTTATATATATATATATAAAAAAAGTAAATATAAATAAAAAAAGTTATAAAATTATTGTATGATTATATGATATTTTATTATATCGACGTACTCTATTAAAGAGATTTCTTCTGATTTCAATCTGAAAAAAATAAAAACTAATTATATAATAACTATTATACATGTAAAAATTAATTATTTTATAATATTTACCTATCCTTTGCATTTTTTAATCTTTCTTCAAGCTTTCGAAATTTCATTTTAGTTAGTGGTTTTAGATTACCGTTTTTCTGGGCTTGTAGATCAAGTTCAAAATTTTGTTGTTGATTTTTATTTCAGTTATCAACACAAATATGCTCGGCTTTGGTCGACTTATACTCCGGGGTTTAAAGCTGCATGCCAACCTTCTAGGTGGTTAGTCGTTGTACGTGCCCTATCGGTGTTGAAATGATTCCATATTTTCCGGTCAAACATGCATACATCACTATTCAAATATGTATCCACAAAATAGTCCATAAATTTTATAACGTCTAAAAAAAAGTAAATATTATATATTATACTAATCAAATTATGATTAAATCGTTTTCAGTTACTTTCATTAACTGGTGCTTCAGCATGAATAATTGACCAACACTCATCTATTTCATAGACAGGCACCAGAGCTAAGGCGCATATTCTTCGAACCGTTTTTTTCACTTCATCATTGTGTGTATAATCGTGCACTAAACCAAGTTTTTGTACTTGTCGCCATATAGATTGCCCAAAATGAAAAAGGCATCCTTTTATTTCTATGTTATATCCAAATGAATCTCGTATATCAACAATTATCGACCACTAGTAAATCTCGTTCTTTTTCAGATTTGATTTTATACCGTTCCATTTTTAATTAAATTTGTAATAAGAATAAAGCACTTTTCAATATAGTTATCCTAAAGTTCACTGTAAAGACGGCTGGAGGACTGAACTAAATTCACCAATCTATACTACATGTGGATTTTATATTTTTATGCGTGGAAAAACATTTAAACATCGAACTTATATCAATAATATACCATAATAATATTATCGCTATCTTATCCGTTTTCGATAAGATCATTGTCAACTGTCGGCGAATCGGGAAAATTAAAACTTTATTAATAATTTGTCGGCGAACCGAGACGTCGGCAAACTAGACTGTCGGCGAAAAGGGAATATTTTAAAAATATTTTAAAACTGGTATATTTGTCGGCAAATTGAGTTGTCGGCGAATTGGGATTCGGCAAAGTGGGTATGAACCGTCCTAGTGTTCCTATATTACGTAGGTATATAGGTATCTAAGGTATCAGTGGCGTAATTACGGGGGGAAGGGGGATTCGGGTGTCATACCCCCCCATGACTTTTTTTTTAAAACTGGCCAACCATATCTGTTTACTCATTTAATTAAATACACATTATTATTTATACGTACCTACCTACTGTGTTTAAAACACAATGTTTTAAACGTGTTCAAGACATGACAAATACCGGGCGCCATTTACAATTTTTTTCTCTTCGTTGGGTGAAATTTACGTCTGTCCTCATGAAGTATGGTGTTGCCGTTCCCGTTTTCCTGGACCCGCAGACCCGTCAATTCGGCCAAAGCCTTTGTTGCTGTTTTCGTAGGTGAAGGCAGTTTTCGCAAATGTGAATAGATAGAATTCCTCTAGATCGTAATTCACATTCGAGTGGCACTTTGATATTATAATAATAGCCAATAGGTAAGTACTAAGTAAATCGTGTTATGCGAGAGGCGCACAATTTGGATAGACCGATAAGCCACCCCAACTCTTCTAAATAAATCCTTCTATATTTTATATATTATACTAACATGTTATAATATTATATCAAGAATATTCTAGTCAGAACAAAAAAAATTGGGCAGATTCGGGAAATAACTATTATATACAAATTCAAATAATATATAAAAAAAAAATTCAAGTTATAAACTTCCTTAACACTTAAATTATAATTAATAATATAAAACAGTTATGGTATAAAGTAATTAGGTATTTATATCATTAACAGTTAACCATATTAATAGCAAGTAATAATAATAATAATTTTTATACATTTAGGCCAATTACGGATACAAAATTCAAGGGGATGCAAGTGCTGAAGTGCACACCTTTCCTCACCCCCCTCCCCAAATGGCACCCCTTCAAATTATATAATTTATTTTACAATGTCAATACTTTTATAAACGTTCTTTATAACAACACATAATTAATAAAAATATAATATTATATGATATACATAACTTGCCAATGGTTTCAATATACGTTTATGATTTTGTTGGCATGGTTTATAGACTTGTAGAAATAAAGGGGAGGTCTATTGTCCGGTTAGAGAAGTGGAGTGTACCTTGTCATTGAGTAAGTTGTGTTATGTTACAATACACACAGGATTTAAATCACGAATTAGTACTCAATCATCTGTATTTGTATACTGAGTGATTTATCAATGGATTTGATTTTTAAACTACATGTTTATTGCCTAGTTAAAATATATGATAATATTACCTGAAGATAATATTTATTTTGAAATATCTTATTCACTTATATTTTCCAATAATTTATGTGTGGAGGTGGATAAATCAATTTAAATTTGCTGGTAAAAAGTAACGAGTTTTTTAATTAATAGGAATATATGAATATAGTTAATAATACCAACTCACCGAATAGGTATATGATAGGAGAACATTAAAAGTATATAAATGTTAACAACTGGATAGGATATTGAAACTGAATTTTGAACACTCGACTCACTTGGCTCGCCTAGAGGCCTAGAGCATTGCGAATTTCTGATGTGTTACGAATTAATAACAATTCAATTTGAAAGAAATGATAAATACTTAATCAATCTTTGTAAGTATACTTGAGGGGTGACATTTTAAAACGTACAATCTCCAAAATGTCATGAATGGAGTTATACATCGAATCATGTGAAAAAATGGACGAGGAATCGAATGACTTGGTAAAATTTAATCAAAACGTACTATTTCCTTTTTTAAAATCAATCTGAAACCCAAAAATGACCCAAAATGCACTATTTCCTAAGGCAAAATTTGTCTAAATGCAGTATTTCCCAAATTATGTAAAAACTTAGTATTTCCCATGTTAAATAGTTTGTTTATTTGACACAAAACTTACCAATTCCTCAACGAGGAAATATAATTGAGTTAATACATAACGTACTATTTCCACCAGTAATTAAAAATAGAAAATCGTGATTTATCAAAAAAGTGTAAAATGGAAATAGTAGGTACGTTTTGAAATGTCTCCCCTCACTTTTGTTCGGAACTCGCTTTGCCTCACGTTTGTATGCTGATGTGTCTTTCAAGAATATCCGATATTTATATTTAATAGTAATATTTTATTTTCTAACAAAGCAACACTAACATAATATTGACATATCTGCGATTAATTGTGTATTAATTTTATTTAATAATAATGATCAGATCATTAATTTTCTTTGGATAAACTATACTTGTACATTAGAACAATGTTTGGATACATAATTGAGTAGGTACAACACGTGCATAGTTATTGATGCAAAAAATGGAACCTATACACACACCAAATACGTACAAATATGCGATTTATAAGGTTTAATTACACACAACTCATGCGGTCAACTGCGAAAGAAGTTTCACTCTCACCGCGCACACGTCTTGTAACACAAACAAGTTTTTTGTTTATTTTTTCAAAAAGATAATAGGCCCCGCTGAACTTTTTTTAACAAATCTATATAATATACATTCACTTTTTATAAAAACTATAACAATCTAGTTGCTATGAGCAGCGCAAGTGTAAATAATATTTATATGATTCATATTTGCATAGAAGAGAGTTCTCAGTATCTAAATATTTGTTGAAACGAAAATAACTATAATTAATTACAAAACATTTATAAACTGAATAATTTGTGTGTAATATTATATTGTTCTTACCATAATATGTCAAAAGTCTTGCCAGTGATGAGTGATGCCGACACATCTGAAGGTTTAGGTTTAGGGCAAAAAAAAAAGGTGAGTGCGTTAACATATTTGGACAAACTGTCCTGCGAACAAAACTATAGGCTTATTGCACAGGTACGGTCAGTAGGTACTGGTGCGATAAATCCGTGATAGGGGAGGTGGCTGACGCCATGAAATTTCAAAGCCTCCGGCGACGTCTGAAAGCCAGTGCACGAAACCCCTCTACAACCTCTGTACTCAACGGTCCATGTCGATAGCACCGCAACAGAACATTCGCCGAGCGAATCTCTTCTCCCGGCTCCACAGAGATCGACGTTTGGGTCTGACCTCTGACCTGACCGCTGTGACAGTTCTTGTAGCGTCCCCACATCCGTCCCCGGTCAATACGTCCTGGGGCCCGCTAATCTCGTGGACCGGTGTTGTTGTCGACCCGCTTGTCGATACGGCATAGTCAATCAACTGCAGGGTTTCCACTTCCGGTATCAGACATGACGGCTTTTCGTGGGATTCAAACATCTCGACCTGTGGCAAAGTCAATTGAAGCACAGCCTGGTTGTCACTCACAACTGCAACGACAGGTGTCGTTATTAAGCTGTCGTTTGCTTCGTCGGACGGCAAACCCGTCAAAACTTTCATCTCCGGGGATTGTTCAAACATCGAATCGCTACGATTTTCCGGTGTTGTTGTCGACCCGCTTGTCGATACGGCATAGTCAATCAACTGCAGGGTTTCCACTTCCGGTATTAGACATGACGGCTTTTCGCCGGATTCTAACTGTTCGACCGGTGACAAATTCGACGGAAGCACAGCCTGGTTTTCGCTCACAACTGTAGAGACAGGTGTCGTTATTAAGCTGTCGTTTGCTTCGTCAGACGGCAAACCCGTCAAAACTTTCATCTCCGGGGATGGTTCAAACATCGAATCGCTACGATTTTCCGGTGTTGTTGTCGACCCGCTTGTCAATACAGCATAGTCAATCAACTGCAGGGTTTTCACTTCCGGTATCAGACATGACGGCTTTTCGTGGGATTCAAACATCTCGACTTGTGGCAAAGTCAATTGAAGCACAGCCTGGTTTTCGCTCACAACTGTAGAGACAGGTGTCGTTATTAAGCTGTCGTTTGCTTCGTCAGACGGCAAACCCGTCAAAACTTTCATCTCCGGGGATGGTTCAAACATCGAATCGCTACGATTTTCCAGTGTTGTTGTCGACCCGCTTGTCGATACGGCATAGTCAATCAACTGCAGGGTTTCCACTTCCGGTATTAGACATGACGGCTTTTCGTGGGATTCAAACAGCTCGACCGGTGACAAATTCGACGGAAGCACAGCCTGGTTTTCGCTCACAACTGTAGCAACAGGTGTCGTTAATAAGCTGTCGTTTGCTTCGTCAGACGGCAAACCCGTCGAAACATTCATCTCCGCGTATGGTTCAATAATAATCAATATTTGTCCTGCGAACAAAACTATAGGCTTATTGCACAGGTACAGTCAGTAGGTACCGGTGCGATAAATCGGTGATAGGGGAGGGGGCCGACGCCAATAATTATAAATATATATTATTGTAAACTTGTAACTATGTACATTTGCACTGTAATAAAAGATTTTGTAATGTAATTTGGTTATTATTTGCAGATATTATTCTTAATAAACGCGTCAAAACGCTGGTGTAAAATCAATTTTTTCCAAAAACGTTGATTTGAAACGTCTTAAAATTAGATATGTGAAAGTGGTATTTTCAAAGGTACCGCGAAAAAATAACCGCCGACAAAATAACCCCATAGGCCATAATATGATATTTTGCAAATTAATCTCAAATCAATACAAAATTGAAAATATACCTATTGGGCATTGGCTATTACACCTACGTACAATATTAATTTTGGATTCAATGATAAATTATTGTATATACACCCAGGGTAAAAACAAATATGCAAATACCTGGTATGCAGATGGACATTTTGGTTTAGCCCCGAAACATTTCTCGCAGCTCTACTTCGTATGAATTGAAAACTATAGTGCATTTTTTAATGTTCATTATTGTTTACTTGAAAAAATAAATCAATCTATTTACGAAATAATGTTCAAAGCTATTTTATCAGTCTGCGAAAAGAACAATCTTTTTCCAGATCCAAAAAATATAAAAATAGACTTCGAAAAGGCAAAAAAATGTATTAGGTGAACATTTAACAATAAACGGATTTTTCTATCACCTATGCTAGAGTACTCACAGAAAATTGGCAGAATTAGGATTAAAAAAAAAAATACCAAGAAGATTATGATTTTAATAAATTCTGTGGTACGTTATAGATGGCTTGGATTTTTTACCACTAAATAGGTTACAAGAAGGTGTTGAATATTTAAAATTATTTATTCCTCTTGGAACTGAAATTGACAAATAATTGTATTGTATTCCACATTTATGGTGAGTATTTTTTATTTATGTATTATTGACATTGTATTACAAATGTATACTTTATTATATTTATATTTACAAATGATTTTTATTATAGGGTTATTTTTTCGGGGTTATTTTTTAGGCAAATAATTTTCAAAAACTTTATTATGATAGAATTATGATAGAATTTTCTGAACACTTTTTGAACTGTTTTTAGACATTTCAAATTTTCTATTTTTCCATCATAAATGTTGATAAAATATTTGTGCCCGGTCAAAAGCTTTTACACGTAATATATAATATATCTAATTGTTTAATAACAACAAGGTTTCAGGTTCCTTATAAGAAATAGTTTTTACTGTAACATAAAAATGTAACAAATTTAATATAAGTAATCCCACAAATTTTTATTATATACATTTGAAGTTTATATTATGTTGACGACGAAGTTGTAACAATTATTAATAATTATTTTTATTATTTTTATGCAATTTAATAATATTTTTTGTGACTACTTGCAACTTTTAATGTATATAATTACCTATCATATTTTATACACACAATGGCATTTTAAAATGTATTGATTTTGGAAAAAATGAATTGCACTTATTGTATTATAGGTACCTACTATAATGGTAAAATAAATTACTTTAATAGTAAAATTACCGTAAAAAAAAAATATATATATTATTATATTTTACTAGCTATAATGAGTATCTCAAAATATTTAGATTAATTTTGAACTATAGCCCATTTTTACCATGAAATTACTATGGACTGCAAATCCCACCCTTCACGAATCTACATCAAATACGATTGCACAACTGGATATCCACTGAGAGACACATAAATCCATTGATGATATTCAAGGAGGGAATATATTTCCAGATAATAAAGTTATGTTATTATTCTCAAATAATATAATATGGATGTAAGTATGTGTATAATTTATTCTGCTGACTAAGATGAAATTAACTCGTCACAATTCGGAGCTGCTATAAACGGCTAATTAAGATATACCTAACTATGTATATCTTAATTTATGCTATAAACATAAAAAAAAAACATTATTTATCAGAAATAGACAAATAAATAGCACATACACACACAATAGAATGGTTAAATGGATTCAAAATAATATGTTCATGAACATATATGTTATATTCAAATAACACTAACAAGTGCAATCCTACACAATATATTGGTAGCAAGAGATTATAACATAAAAAAATAGTTTATGCATAATATTATAATTTAATTAATTGTATGGCTTGTTTATTTGATTTGAAAATAAACAATTTTAATAATATAAAAAAAACCTTTTAAACCGACATTTTTAAATTCTTAGATAGAAAAATAGTAAAATATAAATTGTTATAAGTTAAACATAAATAAGTTATTATTAGCTCTAATGAGCCTTAAAATGTGGTGACCTGTCAATGACCACACCAGCATAAATCTTATAACCAGGCACAGCGATATCTAATTCCATGATTAACCATGTATCGTTGTTGGAATTGTAAATGTCTATAGATTGACAAAAATTTCTAAATTTCTAGTTTTCAAAAATAAATAAAAGAAGATATCCTAATAAACTAATAATATTTTTGTTTATCAATATAAATATTGCCATATAATAGTTTGTAGACTTTTAACTGATATAGGTAAACAATTATTTTTATAAAATATCTGCTACCTTTTATTTAAAAATGATGTTATCTAGTTAATAAAAAGGGTAGTTTCCATAAAAAAATGTAAGTAGATAATATGTGGTTGCGAGCGAAGAGATCGGTTTCTTCTTTACCCATTCGGGTCGGTCAAAATCTTTGCCCACCTCTAATGAAAACTGAAATGACGCCACTGTCTATGCGGCGTTTTGATAGTATTTAAGCCAATGTAATTTTGTACACAAAAATATGGAAAATGGAAACGAGCATGGTAATAAATTATTATTATATATTTATATCGTGGAAACTAGTCACCAACATGATGTTAGACCTTTGTTTACTTCCATGGTAGACAGGGTATGCTGTGTGGGGTCGGCTTGTTTACCTATTTCAATCATAGACCCATTATAGACTAATAATATAATTTTAAAAAAAAAAATATACAGGGTGATTTTTTTATCGAAGAACACTCATTATTTCAAAAAGTATTAATGTTTAAGAAAATATTTTTTTACATAGTTTCAAGCTGTTAAAAAACAATATTTTTATTAAAAAATTATATTTTTAAATATTTTTTATCCTTTTAATTTTTTAAGTTTTTTACTTTTTTGAATGACAACATCTAATTTTAATTTGATATTCAAAAACAGAATATTTTTCTGATTATTTTAATACATAAAAATTGAATTTAGGGCAAGTAGTTTATGAGTTATAAGTATTTAAAGTTTAGATGAGCGGAGTAGAGGACAAACATTTCGCGGGGTAACCCCGTACCACTCTACTCCGCTCATCTAAACTTTAAATACTTATAACTCATAAACTAATTGCCCTAAATTCAATTTTTATGTATCGAAATACTCAGAAAAATATTCTGTTTTTGAATATCAAATTAAAATTAGATGTTGTCATTCAAAAAAGTAAAAAAATTAAAAAATTAAAAGGATAAAAAATATTTAAAAATATAATTTTTTAATAAAAATATTGTTTTTTAACAACTTGAAACTATGTAAAAAAATATTTTCTTAAACATTAATACTTTTTGAAATAATGAGTGTTCTTCGATAAAAAAATCACCCTGTATATAGGTATAATATTATATTTATTTTATTTTATTTATTAGAATTAAACGGGCGAGCCCAGTTACAATATAAATGTGGAACAAAAATGAAAAAATTGTACATATATGAACTAGATGAGGGTTGATGTATACAATAAATTAATTAATTAAATTACTTATATATAAATTAAAAAGCACAATAGAATTACAAAAAAACATATCAATGTTGAAATAATTCACATACTGCATTGATCTAATTAAAGGAGCGTCTTCACCATATGAAGTACGCTGGAATGGCACATAAAAGCTTATAAGTTTGTCTAGTGGTATGACCAGGAACTAAAAAAGAAACATTTGACAGTAGATCTGGACAGTCAACATAACCATTAAAAGTTTATATATAAAACAAATGTCATGTTTTACCATTCTGACCTGAAGAGTATTCATGTTTAAATATGATTATTATTATATCTTAGTCCGTGCCACGATTGGTCAGTGAATAGACCTTAGTACCTTATAGTATAGATACTAGACAAGAACTGTGTATAAGTGTGCAAGTGTAGGGGTGGCGTTATTTTCGGTATTTTAGAATACCGGTATACCGTGAATCGGTAATAATTATCGTTGTTACCGAAAATACCGTATACCTACATTTATTTTTTATTATTTTTATATAATCGTAATGACGTCATATAATAGCCCTATCCTAGATTGGAAACTTTTAAAAACTAATACATTTTCCGAGGTTATGGTATTTTCAGTAATTACCAAGGTACGGTAATACCGTAGATATCGGTAGTAAGCAATTACCGGATACCGGTATCGACATTTGAAATACCACCCGCCCTAATCTAAGGCCTACGAGAACAGGTGTCCCTGCGACAAGAGCAGCTCCCTGTTGAACGGTCACGTGGACTGCCTGCTTTACGAGCTGGTTCGACTCTATCTTAGTCAGTGGTTCGGCTCCATATCGGCCAATGTACATTTTAAATACAAGTACACCCACGAGGGAGGGTCATAGGCGCCGACTCCACGGGGGCAAAGGGGGCGATCGCCCCCATACATTGATTTAACGGGGGCAAAAGTATTATTTCGCCCCCGTGCCCCGTTGTGTACAATAATAATTATTTAGTTAAAATACCAAATTATAACATGAAAATATTCATTAGAACATCGACGATTGTATATTTGTATATTACCTAAATATGATCTATAAATACTATAGATCGCTCGACTTTTAATTTTAAAAAAATAAAAGCAATAAAGAAAATTTAAATAATATACATGCATAATATTTTATTTTGCACCCTAGAGGAGTATTAAAATAGAGTTAAGGGACAATTTTGTAATTACTCCTCCCGGTAAGCAAACTACAGCATACTGATACTATAGAATTTTTTTTCGCTTAATAGAAGAGTTTGCCCCCGCGCTAATATCTAAAAGTCGGCGCCTCTGGGGAGGGTACCTGGGTACGAGTTTTACTGTGGGACTTACATCAATGATTGGGTGGAGAACCGCAAGAAATGCCTTGAATACGCCCTCGAAAAAGGATGCCCTATGACTTGGACACCTGAACTCAACTCACATATTATTTTAGCTAATGTTTTTTTTTACCTTTGACGGCTGTGAGACACGTCGACTGTCTTTTTAATATGATTTAATGTTACGAGGTCTTAACTTTGGCAACATTTCAGTATAATTATGTTGTATCGTGCTAAGGACCTAAATACAGCAATTTGATATTATTTGATAATTATTATGTTTAAACAGGCACGTAGCCAGGGGGGGCCTGGGTGGGCCGGGCCCACCCTAAATATACTCTGGCCCAAGGCCGGCCCCCCCAAATTCAAAATATAATTATTTTTACCAATTATCAAAAATGTGATTATGCACATTGAGAGAAATCTATTGTGATTACTATTAGGTAATACAATTATTATTGTAATAATTTAATTATTATATTCGGGGAACCGTGGATAACTTTATCTGAAAAAAATACAATATAATAGGGTCTTGATACCCTTTTTAAAAACAATAATATATTAACCGCAGTTATAAGTCTATGCTAAGTTAGCTTGCGAAAGAACTTTTTCATGTCTGAGACGACTGAAAACCTTTCTGAGGAATCGCATGACAAATGATCGTTTAAATAATTTAGCTTCAATGAGCATAAAAAAAAAAATTCTAAAAACTTAGATCTAGATATTTTTGTACAATTGTTTTCGGAAAATCATAAAAACAGAAAAATTATTTTATATTGCACTGTTTAATATTTATATAAGTATAAGTGTATTATTAATATTTTCTACTAGTATGTGTTTTTTTTTTTTTTAATAAATTTGAGTTTCTTTAAAAATTATATTAATTTAAAAATCGATGATAATTTATCTCTATTATTTTTGATAGTATTCAAATATGAATTAATTTTTGAAGTTAAACAATTGAAGCAGCTTATTATTTTAAATATGTATGTAGATTTATTTTTCATAGCATGAAAAATGTATCCCATAAGTGAAGATGTAGGTAATTCTATATTTATTTTTTTTTTTTGTTATCAGGTACTTTCTATTTTTGTAATTCTTAAATAAGTAAGTATTAGGTATAACTTGTTGTGAAAAAAATAATTTTAACCAATTACCAACTAAAGGTAAATTATTTAAATTAATAAGATTCTTTGTATTGCATACCCCTTACAAGAATTTCATAAAGAAAAATTTTGGAAAGTAATAAAAGGGCCAAACATTATTGGCCCCCCTAGTAGAAATTTTCTGGCTACGTGCCTGTGTTTAAAGTTAAAAACATAAATGCAATATTGCTTATCTGCTTCCGGTTTAGACATAACTATACATCGGCAATTAAAATAGAACGATCACACACAACTCCTTCAGCCATAAAATCTTTTGTACCTAATAAAATCCGCCTTTAGGCCATGATTTTCTTCTTCAAAAGTAAAAATAATACACATCAATCCAATTAAAATATTGTCCAAAAGCAATAAGGATACAAATAAAAAAAAATCTGATAATATAAAATATAGTTATCATCATCGTACGTATAAGGACTTAAATACTTATGTCAACATTCAAAAAGAGCGACAGTGCCTATTGAAATACTTCCATCCGAACAAATCGATAAATAGCCATCTATATAATATGTCTATATCAAAAAGTCAATAAACGTCAAACGAATAACAATAAACATAATAATTGATATTTTTATTATTATTATTATTATTATTACTATTATATTATCTTGTGGTTCTTGCAGGTTGTCTCTTGTCAGCTATACATTTTATTTTATTTAATAGGGCCTATAGTTGTATATTCATGAGATATGAACACATACTGGTAACAATGTTATTTAATTCAGTAACCACATTTTCACTTCCTTCAATATCATAATCATAATTAATAATATATTCACTGCAATCCGGATTAACTGTTTAACATACTTGTGACAAAACATGAAATAAAATCACTATTCATTATGTTAACAAGTCGAAAATTATAGTTAATACTTTATATTGAACTAAGAACTAAAGTATTTTTTTATAGTAAACTATTGATGACGTTCTATAGCAAAAATTCTATATTAACATACAGCTTTAAATTATATATTATTTAGTAGGAGGGAGTGGATGGGTCATTGTTTAAATACGTTGCTACTTTGGTTTGAAATATGCTCACCACACCACTGCAGTATATTATAATAAATTGTAATAAATTATTATGTTAGGTATACAGAGTGTAACAGGAAGACCTGACAGAAGAAATAACTTTTCTAATTAATATTTTTAAATTTTTTTTTATTTAAAATATAAAAAAAATTATATAATTATATAATTTAAAGTCACTTGCTCTACACGTATTATATAAAAAAAATATTTATTTTTTAATAATGAAAATAAAAAATAGCCAATTTGTAAAACTGATTATAAGAACAATTTTTATGGTAAAAACATTGATCTAAGTCGTGTAGTTTATTTTTTAGAATTTTTGAAAATATCAATTTATTTTGTCAGGTCTTCCTGTTGCACCCGGTATACAATTATTGTTCTAATTATTATTTTATGACATAATATGTCAACGTATCTACCTACACAAAATGTTAAAAAATTGTAATGCAAAGGTACATACGGATACTACATACTCCAAATATTAAAAAAATCTAAAATATTTACCTTTTGTTGCATTAGTCCTTGCAACATATCCTTTCTCCTAGTCCATTTTTTTTGGTATTTTTTTCAAAGGTTTTTTTAAAATTGTTTATATCTTTAAGCAATTGACATTTCTCTCCATAAACTTGTTCAATTCCAGATCTTTCAGAAAAAATTTAAGTATGTACCTATACAGTAGGTGTCGAGGTCGAGTGTACCTATCTCATCATTGAGTACCTAAGTCACTGTATTATGCAATGTGTTAAATTTGAAAAATGATAATTCATTCCATACAAAAAACGATTATGCGTGAAAATGATTTGTCAGCCATTATTACTAAGTTGGTTACGTTAAACTCAACGTCCTTTCATTTTTATCACGGAATATAGAACTATAATCCTCTATGTTCCAATTGTAGGTAGGTACCACAATATACGCTGCTAATGAGCCCCTTACAAGGATACTCCGGATTGTCAATATAGAACCATTTTTCTCTTCCTCATAACTTTATACATATTACATAATATTAAATTTAGTATTTACCAATATGTAAATGTGATTATTATAATGTCAAATTTCGACTACTAGCCTATGCTATTAATAAAATAAATAAAATATATAACTTGTGAAATCTAGGACTTCAACCTGAGGGCCCCTAAAACAACCTCAGCCTCGAGACCCCGATGCATTTTACACGTAATTCTGCATTCTGCGGCCTCCTTCACTGATAACACCCTTGAACTGTAGTTATTTTGGTAGTTAATATACCCATTCAATAGGTACCCAATAATACCGCCAAGTGTAATACTAGCTGATCCCGTGCACTTCGTTGCCCATTAAAATGCCAACTCTATATGAATAATATTATGTTTTATTTAAAACCCATGGCAACCATTTATAAACAAAAATTTCTATCCTAAATCTCAAAATCCCTGTTTGAGCACCTCCCGGGGTTGGTCCTCTCCCTTTTTAAAGTAGCCCATCTTCTGCCCAGAGGTCTAATATATCTCTGTACCAAATTTCTTCAAAATGGGTCCAGCCGTTTAGGAATGCATATAAAGGACACACAGAGAGACAGACAAACATTAATTTTTATATAATATAATATAGATAATAATTGTATAGATATTGTATAATTATTAGAAGTACAATGGATTCCGCTTAATGTGGGCACGTTGGGACCTGCTCTGTCTGCCCACATTAAGCGGTTGCCCATAAAAACTGAAATTAGTTTAAAAAAAAAAAAAAAAATTATAATACAAAAAAATTTTTATTTTTATTATCATATAACTGAAAAAAAGTAAAATAATTACTATATAAATTAAATTTCCAGGGAACATTTTCATCAATGTTTTCAAATTCGTTATGGTTTTAAACAAACAAAAATTGTTCATCCAACTCAGGTTGAGGACCAATAAAATTAGAAAATCCACAATGAGCGAAACAATTCATAATAGTTGAGCAGCTAACTTCTCGCCAACTCTCGGATACAAACTGTATCGCTTGCAATACGTTTATTTTGCCACTTATTTGATTAGCAGTTGCAAATGGATCAAACAGGTTTTCCTCAATCTTTTCTAGAATAAAATGAACTAGTTTCATTCTGTATCTCACCTTGAGGTTTTCGATAATACCCATATCTAAGGGTTGGATAAATGGCATAATGATTTTTATTACTTTCGATAAACACAATCTTATAGATATGACGAAATCCGATTAAATTAGTCGTTTTTAAATACATATGTGTATATTCTAACGCTATGATAAAATAAAATTGCCCACATAAACCGAATCGAGTGCCCATATTACGCGGTTAGATTTAACATTGTTAATATACATTTGTATTGGGACCAGACCAGTTTGCCCACAATAAGCGGATTCCACTGTATATAGTTTTTATCTGAGTGATAAACATATTATATTAATATAGGTATTGTATAAGCTCGATCAATACATATACCTGGTTAAAACGTAACCAACTATACCAAATCAATGAGTGCAGGGGCGTGCTCACGGGGGGGATGAGGGTGTCATTTCCCCCCCCATGAACTTTTTTTTATGCATTTACTTGAGTTTCTTGCTTGATTCGCTTTTTTCGAAAAAAAAAAGGTACCTAATGCATAATTGGTTTTAATTTGTTAGTTATGTAATAATTATCAAAGATATAAAATATATATAGTTGGTACCACGAACTAAGTTATCGTATCTAGCTATTTCTAGTATATCTTAGTTCGTGGTTGGTATTATAGTAATGGTAATATTATGTTATTGTGTAATTATGTAACCAAAATAGTCCGCTCCGGCGTGCCCGTCACAATCTATTGTTATTTTTTTGATAATATAAAACACGTTTCATAATCAACCGAATGGCGAATCTTAGGACCGTTTGAATGGATTAACGCTATTGGCAGTTCATAAAGATATAAGCGTTACTCCAGATGAAGTCTTAGATGAAATGGCTAAGAAACCAAGAAAACTTGAATTTGTAATTTAGGTCTTTAGACCCATAAATTTAACATGTCCGAATATATAAAACATTAATACATTTTGAATTTTATGTATATAATATAATATAGTTTTAAAGTTTTCAGTGATAATTTTAGAATAACAAGTAGGTAGGTATGTATATAATATAATATATATCAACCTACTTCTAAAATACAAACGTATATACCTATAAGAACATTTTGTGTCTATGATAATCAATAAAACAAAACACGGTTCATCCCCCCCCCCATTGGAAAAAGCTGAGCACGCCCCTGAATGAGTGTAATTGTAAGTTGTAACAAATCTTGGGACTCAGGTCAATATTCAAATTATGGCCATGCGTTTGATTACTATTAAAGGCGAATGACAGACATACATCAAATTATGCTCGGAGCGTGTTATATCTTAACACCGCTGACATTATAATAATATTGTAACATTAAACAATTAATAACTTAAACAGTTATTTTACAGTATTTATCGACCAACAGTTTTCGTTATACAAAATAATAGCGCTATAATTGGTAAATGTCGAGATTTAAAATGTGAACACATGTTTATATTTAGTTAGGAGGTCCCTTTGATTCGGTTGTTTACCGTAAATTATAATATATTAACGCTGTTGTATTCGTCCAGTGGTGCATTAAAAATAATAATATATGAGCCGGGGTGAAATATAAATTTGATACCGTCGCTCACCTCCCACCACCGAATAACATTAACATGACACATAATTACATTTTTACAGTGTGTTTTTGTTTTAGATAGGTAGAGGTACTTCATAAAATTCAGGTTAAATTGAATAAATATTGTTATTTTCCTTTTTCCACTTAATTTATAATGAGTCAGTCTCCTCGTCCAGACCACGATCCCCTATAAAATTTTCCATTTAGGGGATTTACGACTTTCCCTCCCTAAATTTTCCACTGTACTCGTCTATAATTTTAAGGGTGTTATATTATTGAATAATAATATAGAATAAATTGGTGTGGAGTATGTTGTATTTAAATTGCATACACATCACGCCGTCTTTTAAAAAATATTCGTATTTCGTACGTACATATTATTATTATTATTATTATTATTATTATTATCCGTAAACCGTGGGCTTGTGTGCATTTCTTTATAATTTATAACAACTTATAACGTTGTAGGTTTTGTTTACGTGAATGAGAAGGGTTCCAAGAAGTGACTCCTCTTTTCACTTTGATATTATATACGATTGAAGTACTTATACCAACTTCTAATATCACACTTTAATTTTCTAAATCTTAAGTTGGCTTACTATAATAAATAATAAATATACATAAAAGGAATACTAACATTTATTTTAAAACTACATTGGTTTTTTCCTTTCTTATGACTACAATTTATATCCATCACATTATTTAAGATTCTGTATACAGAGCGATGAATGTATTGATATTGCAATGACGTATTTTGAAACATTTTTTTTTTTCAATTTGTGCCTATCGTCAGATATTAGGGCAGTAAAAATGCTTGGATTTTCTTCAACAGCACCTTTTCTGATAGTAAAGTGGATCTAGTTGGTACTTTGGGGGGGGGGGGGTATGACAATTTCCCAGTAATAGTTTCAAAAGCGCCGGGAAAAACCAAAGAGAAGTTAAGGAAAAACCGGAATTTGTACTCAAAATAGATTTTGGTTTTTGGTGTAACTCTAAAACAAAATTACCGTAAATACATAACATTGTCACTGAATGTTTATATTAGCATTTTAGATACACCATAACATTTTCAAAATATTTTGACTTGTTTTGAGCTATTTGCGGACATTTCCAGATTCTAATTTTCTTCAGTTTTTTTCTATAAATTTCAATAAAATTAAATTCATTGAGTTGAGTTAAAAAGTTTGAAAATTGAATACAAGGCTCAAAATATATTGTTACATAGACAGGTATTTTAATACTTGGTCACATATTTTTTTTATAAGCATTTAAAGTTTGAATTTCGACAAAATATGTAATTATCAACGAAAATATGCAAATTATTTTGAATTAGAAATTCATAAAAATTTTTCTTTTTAAATCTAAGATTTAAAAATTTAAAACAAGATTGCTCGTAAGTTTTTCTACCTTTATCACAAAAACATGTCTATTGGAGAGTCAAATTAAATTCTTTTGAAGTTCCAATGTTTACAACACTGGATATTTGCTCAATTTCTCATGAAGTGATTTTCTTATTTTGTTGTTATTCGAAAAAGTAATAACGAATTTTATTGAAAATTTAAAACATGGTTCCACGTAGATTAATAATAACAATATAAATCTAATATAAAATATCTTAGACTAACAAACCGTCTCTACTCAGAATCGTTTTTTGTATACAATGATAATATATCATTTAATTCATATTTAACACAATCAATTACAGTCAACCACTTGTAACTTACTGTACAGCAGAGCGACATCCACTTACCTGCTTTTTTTTTTTTTTTTTTTTTTTTTTTTTAAATTATATCTGATAATATGATACGATTACAGAAACGCCATAATATATTAAAGAACATATATAATATGTACAATACGTATGTGATTCAGTTTGTGTATTTGTGCTCGTTGCAGTATAGTACGCCACGTCGTTTTAGCTATTAATTTATCAATTAATTTAAGCACACACAGACATATAATAATATAATGTATATGCTTGTTTTTTACTGTCAAAATTACAATAAATATACGTTTTGATTTGTAACGTGTTCACTTTCAATATCGGTTAATTTTTAATCAAGTAAGTACGGTAATTAAAATGAAAATAGTCTGAATTTTGAGAACTTTGAGAATATGTGTTAAATGATTAAATAATAAAAATGTAACTCAGTAATGATGAGTAGGTGAGTAATTTAGCTAGATTTAATATAAATATTCTAATATAAATATAATATAATGTTCCTGAACAGTTCAAAACAAATCATAATATTTCGAAAATTTTATCATGTATAGAAAATGCAAATATAAACAACCAGTGAAAGTTGCATGTATATTGTATATACTCGTACATTCATTTGTTTTAGAGTTACATCAAAACCCAAAATCGATTTTCTGGAAAACAGATTTGGCGTAAAAATTCCCTGTTTTCCTTAATTTGTATGTTGGTTTTCCCAACACTTTTGAAAACTACTGGGAAATTTTTACTTTTGACCCCCCAAAATACCAGCTAGTCACTAGATTCACTTTCCTATCAGAAAAGATACCGTTGAAGAAAATCCAAGCACTTTTACTGTCCTAAAAGGTGATGACAGACACAAAAATAAAAAATGAATAAAAAAATAAATAAAAAAACACACATCATTGTAAAATCAATACATTCATCGTTCCACTCAGAATCTAATATTAATGAGAGAGATTTGATATCACACCCAAACTGCATAACCACTTGAATCCATAAAAACGTGGGCGTGAACAGTCAAAACATTTCTATTTTGTAACTTTTCTCCTGAACTATGATAGCTAGAAAGTTGGTTGATAAATCATTAAAAAGTTATTATCAATTAGATAATATGTGTGGAATTAAATTTTTTTTTTTTAAATATTTAATTTTTCACAGATAAAAAAAAAGAGTTATTTTTTACTAGATTTTCTTTTAGCGAGGTAAATTTCCGAAGCTTGAAAACGGATTTTGTTGCTTGGGGTCTTGTTAGATTCGCATTGGAAAAGTGCAGTGAAGATTTTCAGAACTTTATCTTCAATCTTTAATTCACTACAAAGCTGTAAAGCTGAAAAACTTAAAAAACGCCCAATAAAATTTGTTTTAATTTTCTTTAATGTTCTGTAGTGAATGAAATATTAAAGATAAAGTTCTGAAAATCTTCACTGCACTTCTCCTAACCAATGTGAGTCTAACAAGACAACAAACAACGAAATCCGCTCTCCGGTTTCGGAGATCTGTCTCACTAAATGAATATGAAAATGATTTTTTATGGGGCCTTTCACACCGACATTTTTCTGGATTCAAATTGTTATACCTCTTGGGTGTGATATCAGTTAATACATTTCTAAAAATTAAAAATCAAAAAAGTTTACATGCGGATCTCTGACTTGGCAAGCTTTTTTTCTTATACATTTTTCGTTTATTTACGAAACAATGTGTACTCCTTTAAATGATAATATAAAGTAGGTATAAGATATACTGCCAAGCGACCGTTGTAATTATATTCCGTATTGAGCGTAGTCCGCTGAAGTAGGTAAGTAAAAAAATTCACATAATATTATAACAACGGATTGAGATTTAACTTTTAATCAAACAGTAGCAGCTATTCCCAACGGCAACTTTCAAATTCGGCTGACAGTGTGCAGGTACTCAACTAGTTTGCAGGTCACGATATAATATTTTATAAACAAATAAAAAGTTCTGGTTTTCGGTTACGATTTTCGGTGATAGTTCGGTATAGTGTTTATAAACACAACAGGTGTAGGTTGAATTACATTTTACTAACAATATAAAACTGTTGAAAAATTGCCATAGTCGTGTTGCTCTTTTTAGTTTGTTTAACGTTGACAATATTTATGTTGTAATTTATATTCTTGTTTTTTTTTTTTTTTGCATTTATCAGATATAATAAAACGGTTGCTGGTTTTTTTTTGCTTACCCCTCCCCATTCCAAAATCTTGGCTACGCCGATGCAGGTTGCCATGCTGAGCCAAATTTCCAAATAAAATATTTTTTATAGCGCTCTTATTACCAATGATTTCCATACCAACTACCTATATAAGGAACATAAAAGCAACGCTCTCTATTTCATCACGTCTGAACTATACACGCGGTATCATTTGAAACGTTATAACCGAGGTTAAAATACTTATAAAATATAATAGCTACAGCATTGTTCTATTCGTTATAATTTTGTGTCGAAACGCAAACGTCCTTATTATTATTATTATTATGATATCTTCCCACTTTCTCCGGCCCTCGTCGTTATGTGCATAATATAGATATATATATATTATAATAGGCTCGAGCAGATATGATGAGTCAAGATTGAACAAATAGACCTGTTTTAGAGGTCAACTATATAATTGTTTAATAATTGTTGGGAACGATAAGGCGACTTCAGCAAACTGTTTACGTTATAATTAAAAGCCTATATTAAAATATAGATTATAGAGGAATTATATGCTCTGCGAGTACGTTTCTTTCAGTAAACCCATATTTTCGAGTTTCGAGGGAAATCCTTCGTACACACATAATTTACTTTAGTTCTGGAGTACCTCATTAATATGAATACCTACTAAATGAGGTATCAATTTCAACAGAATTATGAATAATATACCAGCTATATATAGTATATAGGTAAATAACGATTATAAAATTATCAATTGAAATATTGAGTTAAAAGTGCGTGTTCAAATAGTTTATTTTACGAGTGCCAATATTTATCATCGTCGGTTACAACTTGTTGAGGTGAGTAGGTACTGAGTACAACGAAATACGCATTTGGAAAGAAAAACTTTTTCTGGTGGTTTGATAATGCCTATTATGACAGCGATGTGTATAATAATATTTTGTATAGTATACAATATAGGAATTCAAATGTTCACACAGGACAAAACATCGTCTGTATTATAATGTATATTGCATAGATCGTCCGTATCATTAAATTACGCCTAATAACATAAAATACAAGTCAAATGTTACATCATCACTTGTGAAAAAAAAAAAATTTTTTTACCATTATAGTTTTAAAATCAAAAAATTAACAAAGACAATATAAAGCCGATTGCGTTTGTTGTTGACCCGTGTGTTGGGTAAACGTTTGTGGTTTGTCTATATTATAATAATTATTCCGACCGATATGGCCCGAAAACTGTTATCTCGAGTGAGATTTTTTTTTTTCATCAAAATGACCCATTCGTCTCACCTTTCTCTAATTGTTTGATAGTAGTAAATAAACGTTTGTACTCACTTTGTACTGTGCCCAGAGTCGGTATTTACTGTGGCGGGAAGGTCAGGTGCTATTGTACTAATCATTCTACCCCTTCTCACCGTCAAGGCGGTCGCGGTGTATTCCGACTGAGCCATCACACGACCGCAGCCCACCCAACAGTGACAGGTTAAATGCAAATATTTGACACTGCTGAGATATAGGTGCCAAATAGATTTTAGCTTGTACTTTGGACGTTCTGCCAGTTGTAGTCAAGTATCTACATAATATGAAATCGTATACAATAGTGTTACTGAATTCGTTGTAAGCCGAGAATCAATAAACAGTCTAAACGCTCAAAAATTATAGTATTTGACATTCCAAATTAAATCCATGGTATGGCTGCAGTGTATAATAGCTGACCAAGTGACTATAGTGAGTAATAATACACATAAATAATTAAAATTATGACTTATCATATAGGTATAGTGAGTAAAATACATTTAGGTGATTGATGACATAATAATACGATAGTGATCTAATATATCAAAAGCTATAATAATTATGAATAAAAACTTATATCATTCGATATTAATATAAATAATCTGGCTGAGAAATTAAAAATATATGGGTTGCCGAGGACGTTTAAGCAGGTAATGGATGTTGTGGATTCACCAACAAACGTATAAGGGTGAATCAAAGGCAATATCTAACGTATCCAAATTGCACTGATATTATATTATTAGATATCACCTCCCAAACTCTGAATTTCAATTTACCCAAAGTTCCATTTTAAATAATTAGATCGATTAGATAAATTAGGTTGCACTTATTATTATATTTTCAAAAAGATAGGGTACGCTCTTTTTGTAAAATATGCACGTCGTGTTTTCAAAAATTGGCGGTGTAAATGACCAACAACTTGTTAAGCCCGTTTTTAGTGTCTAATTATTATGCAAAAGGCAGCCGCGGAATATTATGCAAATATGTGTTATTTAATTTACCAATTTACCATTATTATTTAATTAATTATTTTAATAATATTATGCAACGCAATATAATATAATGGTTTTGAACCGTATACTTAACACAATAATACCTATATAATATGTCTTTAGTCATGTACATGTTGTGACTGATACACATCAGTATCACTGTAATTCTATAATGACAATAACAGATCACTTTATAAGTATAGGTATAGTGGAAAATGGTTTACCAAAGAAATTATATAATATATTAGGTACCTATTATAATTTATGACTTGAGATGAAAAATAATCATATAACCCACACTATACCCACCCACAAGAAAATGGTCCTTACGCCACTCAATCCGCATGCATATATTGTATAGGTATCTTTCATTTTTCAAACAACTATAGCTCGCCTTGCGCATTGTACAATAATATAATATTTATATTAGAGGAATTTTACATCAACAACATTTAAACTTTAAAAAATATTGAAAATTAATTAATGCCCGCACAAGAGCTCAGACGTACAATTCATTCCGATCTCAAATTGAAAACCTTCCACGAAGAAGCTAAACTATTTTACAAACGCTTATAATAATCTCTCCAACCCTATAATTCACTTGTCAAGAACCTCGGTGTCTCCACAATTCCCGGTAATCCAAATCCTACAGACGTCTCAATCTCAAACATAAATTGTGTCGTGATCTGCTATATAGATGCGCATAATATTAATTGCTAATTACAAATTCTATAATAGTGATATTTAAATAAAATTGTTTTAAAAAAAATCAATCTCTCCTCAAGATTCGATTGCGTTATGATGTTTTTTTTTTTTCGTTTTATGTTTAATGCATCACAATATGCTATTCTTAGTATTCCATATTATACCTCTGTGATTGCATACATTTCTTATGAAAAATAAACACGTTATAACCCACAGTGGAGTAATTTAGACAATTTAGTCATGCAAGTGGAGGGGGATTAAAACATTTAACCCCCACCTCTAAAAAAAAAAAAAATGTTTTTTTTTTATCATAAGCACGTCTCAGTACAACCATTGTGATCTGTATAATGTTAGTACATGTATAAACTATAACTACATAATAAATAATTACATACCAGTAATAGAGTTATGCCTAAAATTTCGTCGAATAAACTGAGTAGATGTAAAATACTCAAAATAATTTTAAAAAAAGGTTTGAAACTAAGTTCAACCGACAAATTCCGATTCCATCACTATTCTGAACTCGACGGCTATGTACATATGGGTAATGGGTTTTCGTAAAAATTTTCTAAAATCTCTAGGAAAAGAAACTGCATTGTTATGTCGTATTTCAATATATATTTGTTTAATTAATAATAATTAATACTATTTTATTTGTTTTATAGTGATTAACTACTGATAAGTGCTTATTACGAAGTAATAATATTATTATTTTAGCTAGCGTACAGCTGCTACCATAGGAGAATCGGTTTTTTTATTAAAATATACTAATTTACTAATATTTATAAAATATATACTATATAGTTTACCTATAAATACCAATAAATATTAATATTTATAGTCAAATAAATCCTTAAATATTATGGTCTGCCAGTTCTAAAAATAAAGTCTTGGAGGGGGATACGTCACCCAAATACGCCCCTTACATACATGTTGCAATATCCAATATTATACCTAGGTATGTGACGAAGTTATGTGAGCAATAAATGATTAAATGAACGGTTTTCCTGTGATCGTATTTTATTCGGGTTAATTCGATTGTGAATATTATATTATTATATATTGACATATTGTGTTATCAGAGGCGTAATTAATACTGTAATAGTGACGATAGAGTGTATTATAATTTATAATAATCTGTCACAAAGAAGGGATTTATCGATTCAGCTGGCTACTGTTCATAATAATATCCATATATATGTATATATTATATTATCTATCGGTTCTGCTGAGCTTATAAATCCATACAAATCGTAGAAACTATATAGCTAAATAAGCTTAATGCTGCATTAATATGTTAGTAAATTAAATGAATTTGAACACAAGTCATGGAATTTTGATTAGTAAATTTGAACTTAATTGCATATTATGTATATTTTAGGTAAATATAAATGATTCAAACGATAAGAATTTAAAAAAATAAAAATACAGTGAATCCTCGATAACTCGAATGGGCGAAAAAAAATTCGAGTTATCGAAAATTCGACTTATAGACATTCGAGTTATCGAGGTTTCACTGTATATTATACTTACTTTTGGGAATAAAATTGGGGGACACAATGACACATGGTCATGTTTTAAATGGTGAATTATTTAGAAATATTAAAATATGCCAAAATACCAATACTTACATATTTTATTATATTTAAGACTATAATAATATAGGTACTAGTGTACTACTTACCTACTACTTAGTTTAAACCACGGTATTAATATACCGTGGTTTAAACAGTATATTATTATAATATAGCTGTCGGAATCTAAGTACGAATGCATGAATAAATACAAAATACGAGCGATAATTCTATAACTAAAAACATTTTTTAAATTCCTTATTTTTGTTTTACGCGTTATTCGCAACGATATCGTCGACAGACAACAAAAAAACAAACCATCTGTATGAAAAAGTTGACGCAATAAATTATAATACTATTATGATATTATATTGCATTCCCCCCCCCCTTCGTTGAATACTTGAATGTCATCGTTTATAGTGCTGTGTTTTATATTATTAGAGCGGCGACACGAATATTATGTGTGTAGGTAGGTTAGATTAATTGTGTATAAATAATAATATTTGTTTTATGGTTATTGCAGTTATCTTAAAAAGCTCGCACGGCGAAATTCCGAAACTCCGAAATCCAATCGGAAAAATAAATACCTATCTATCTATTTCCTTGCACAACGCACATACTTCTTCTACATTGATGATACCCTTTGATGTATAATATATCCTCTAATAATGGTGTCGGCAACAGGCAGAATCAGGCCAGCGGAGGGGAAATAACTTAAAGAATAATTTTTTTTAATGCTGATTTTCCACACACAATAGATACCTATATTTTTATCTATTTTTATGTTGTATTTGGATGTATTTTGATTCCACATATATAATATATGAAACTTCGATATATCCAAAATGGCGTTTTTAAAAAAATAATATTCGTTCAAGATTAACACTGATCACCTGAGCCATCAAAACACTGCCATTAGTTGTTCAAGTTCTCCAAGAGTAGGTACGACATTTTAAAAAACTGGCTAATATTATATTAAATAATTTGCTTTAAATAGCTTAAACTATATTTTTAACACAAATATAAACAGATTATATTAAATAATGTTTAAGTTTTTTCTGGCCCTCGACAATTTATTTTCAAATTATCTGGACCACCATAGAATTTAATTGCCGACCCCTGCTCTAATATAATTTTAATTAAATCTGTTCTAAATTATTTATTCTTTGGCTAGGTTTTAAAATGTAATAACTATATATTATATTATGGGTTGTAAGTACACTAACTATAAATTATAATGCATAATATTTAATGTTATATATTTTTTATCATTACCCATTGGCCATTACTATTTATAAATTATAATCTATAATCAGCCTAATTCAAAATGGCTAAAATATATTAATTTTTGTTAACATTTCATTAAAAAATATACTTTTTATCTTTATTAAAAAAATTATTAAGATAAATTATTGTAACGGATACAATCGAAACAACTAATAAGCGTTATAGTTCCGTCCCCCCAAAAAAAAAATTCCCCCTAGTCCTCCCAATTTAAAAGTTAGTAATCAGATACTAATCAGTACTAACTAGTAACTATAGTAGTAACTTCTAAGCATGTTATATTATAATTTTCAGAAATCAAACCCAATTACAATATTATTGATTTTTTTAGTCCCCTGAAAAAACGTTGGCTATTATTGTGGATGCGGTCATCAATAATATATTATTGTCTGTATTTTGTTTATATGTATTTCAATTTCGTTGTAATGAATAGATATAAAATAACGTGGGCACCGTCGTTCGTCATAGTCGCATATTAGTCGTTACGCAATCGGATAGATTCGTCACGAGACGACGTCGTCAGTAACAGCTGCTAACAATAACAAAAAATAGAAAAGATGACAATAGAGGTGTTATTTTTAAAAAACGGCTTTGTGGATATTTTTGGCCCATTGCAGCGTGGGTCGCAATGGAATTTACCACGTGCCAGGCGATGACAATAATAACAATATTATGTCATAGGTATTAAGTGTTTATTATTTAAGACCGTAGGTATTGGCATGAATGTTATAGTACGGTAAAATTATAAATTATAATAAATATAAATAAATATAAATATTATAATATTATTAATACTTAAGGGGATGTTATCAGCACTCGACGAACTGTTTGTGTTCTTTCTCTAGCCAACGAGCAATATAGACAATAAACGTGTATCAAACAATCATATTTTTTAGGCTTTTGAATACTCTTGGGGGAATCAGGAAATCAACCAATAAATACTATCGTCTGTAGTCGCGATAACCAATAAGTACCGAATGTCAGAATAATAATATCTTTGAGGATACGAAATATCGGTTTGTCTCTATCATAAATATATCATATCATATACCTACATGGCTACATAGATATATAAAACAACAATATATGTATAATATATAATGGTCTCAAAATAATGCAATATCCAATTCAATTTTAAATTTATAAATTTATTTTTAAGTCTTCTAGGTGTCTAGGTATAAAGTCAAATAATAATAAAATATTAAACCTATATGTCAAAATCGGACTGGGTCAATATTTCAGGCCGAGAATTTTTTTTCCAGGCCAAAAATGAACATTGGACAAATAATTTGGTCATACGTGACAAGTGTCCTTGATAAAAACCATTCTTATTTTAAAAAAATTTCAACATTTTATATAGATATTTATGTACACATTACACATAATATTTAATATTATTATAATATAATTTTCCGGATTGTTTTGAAAAGTATTGGGAAATTTTTACTTTCACTCCCCATAGTACCAGCTAGATTTGATTTTCTAGGTACCAGAAACCACTCTCAAAGTTAAAATCAAAGCATTTTTACTACCCCAAAACGTAATGACAGGCTCAAAAAATTTTTTTTTTAAAACACACATGATAAAATCAACTTATTCATCACTTCGTTCAGAATCTAAAATTTCTAAGATACCTAGCTAATTATGTCAAAATTATATTTTTGTAAATACAAAAATAATAAATAATAATTCACAATACCTATTAGTTATTAATTATTAGTTATTACTTATTAGTTGGTACCTACTTTAATTCTCTTCGCATTACAAACATTCTAATTACAAACTAATTTAACTTACACATTAAATATCGTCGTCTCGATAACTTAAACATGGATAACTCGATTTTTTTTTCTAGTCTTCTGTATAGTAATGTATCTATTATAAGTTATATTTCAAATATATAACCCGAAAAATACACAAGTCGAAATTACTTTTATCCACCTTGAGATTTGAGTTATCAAGACTCGACTGAATAAGTATAATTATTATATAATATACTATACTATATTATAGTGTACTACGGTCTACAGTTATCTGTTACTTTTTTATAGTATTTATTTTTGTCATTATAAAATGTATCAATCGTATGATGGTATATCACACTTACTTAGAAACAATTATACGTTATCATTTTCATACATAGATGTTTTCAATATTTTCAAACACTTGATTATTTTCCAAGTACAATACAATCATATACAAATCATAATTCATAAATCTAAAAAGGAAACCGATAAACATTATTACATTATTTAAATTTACTACATAATGCATATAGCATTAAACATACCTGAGTTTAGTTCTTCAGTTTTAACTTCTAATCGGATTTTGTTTTTCATATTATGCTGTAGGTATTAAAATAATGAATCAATATTTTTACAATTCTTGCTCCAGTCTAAATTAAGTTTTCTTCGTGTTCTTTAGCATCACTACTATTTATCCTCTAAAATCCAAATTAATTTTGAATATTAAATAAATTCAAGACACCTTTGTGGAAGACGTCAATTGCACAATGTACCTATTAATATTATAGTATAGCCAGTATAGGTAGGTACGGACAACACAGTATATACCTACTATAATATTGTATAGTCTGAGAGTCTCTTTTCCAGTGGCGTACATACGGGGGGGGGTTTTCGGGTTCAAACCCCCCCCAGGACCAAAAAAAAATAAAAAAATAATGTGATATTATTGATGAATTTCTTATTATTAATCAACCGTGTATA
Organism: Macrosiphum euphorbiae; assembly: GCA_949089665.1. Classification (NCBI taxonomy): domain Eukaryota; kingdom Metazoa; phylum Arthropoda; class Insecta; order Hemiptera; family Aphididae; genus Macrosiphum; species Macrosiphum euphorbiae. Next base: position 176,624,506 of record CARXXK010000001.1, on the reverse strand, counting down.
CACAAATATACGTCATTATAATATGACTATTGAGCAAACAGTAAACATTATACCAAACCAACAACGAAAAAAGATTTCATAACGAAATTATGGGTGCCGTATAATATGGTATACCAATCAAAATAGACATTATTTTGATCGTACACAGTCAGTTAGTTGCGTGCGGATATAAATACATATTAATATTGTCTTTATCTCGACCGACTCATTATAAACACACAAGACTTTGAGTTTTTTTTTTTTTTAACTCAATTAAGTTATTATGCATACACATATAGATATAGTATATATTGTATTTTTAAGTACAGAAGTTACCTATCACATAAGTAATAAGTAATAAATAATAATAAATAAGTATTATATATTTTAGTTGTCTTTCAAACAGATATTATTTGTGTACATCATAATACGATGAGTATTGAGTAGGTATTTTTAATTTTAATGTTTAACTATCAACGTGAATACTGTTAATAATAATTTTTAATAATAATTAATAATCTCACAAAACCGTAAACCATAAAATCAATAGGTAATTGATTTATTTTTTTTTGTTTATTTTTAGATTTTAGTGTCGGCACTCGGCAAACTATATCACAATATTATGTCTATATTATTGAAATTTTGAGATGGCAACAAAATAGACTCAAATAATGAAATGTAAAAAAATGAAAAACAAAATAAATTAACTTACAAATAAAAAAATGAATTCGTTAATTTAACGTTGATTAAAAAATAAATTTAGTAAATTAGTAGTTAAGTTAAAAATTATTATTATCACAGCATAATCATTATCATTCGATTTCGATATATTTTAGGTTTTGAAGGTAAAATAAATAGTAATCATGGCTGAAAAAAATCAATCGAAACTGCAATCTTTTTTTTCTAAACCACCCTCAATAATGAATTCATTGTCAAATTCATTAAATGCAACTCAAACAGTTATAAGTTCCTCTAGTTCCTCATTACCATCAACTGCATCTGCTTCTGATACACCTATCACGCAGTTTACACCTTCGACTACAGATATTAATCGTACATCTTCCAGTTATAATATTTTTGACATTGCACATTACACAAATAAATTGTTAACGCAAAGTGAAATAGAAGAAATTTTGAGCAAAATTTGGGTCCCTGATATTAATTACAATTTTCTTATCAAAATATCAGTAGTCGGTAAACAACAAAAAGTTTTGTGGTTGAAATTTCAATATAAATGGCTAATTAACTTTCCCTGGTTGGCCTATTCAGAAGTAAACAATGGTGCGTATTGCAAATATTGTGTTGCTTTTACTAAAAATGAAGCCGGTGTTAATAACCAAAAATTGGGAGCATTTGTATTAAAAAAATATGATGATTGGAAACATGCATTGGAAGACTTTAAAAATCATTCGAATTTAGAATATAACAATCAATAGAATTTTTATTATAAATAATTAATAATATAATATTTATAATATTCTGTACTTACTATGTGCATATTAAATAATATTTAACTGCCATGAGTTACGTAAACCTTTGTATTTGTTTTACTATTTTGCCTATTAATATTTATACGTGTAATGTGTTTGATTGTTAGGAAAATGGGTAGTTGCAAAGAGAAAGTTATAGTGCTGGTTATTTTTTTTAAACCTCCCCCAGAGCAAATTTGAATGTACGCCACTGCTCTTTTCACTCAAAAAAAAAAAATAAAACACTGGACTATATATGCTCAACTTACATTACAACAATGTTTTTGTTATCTGCAACAAGTGCGATCATCTGCAGTGTTCTGTGTTTTTTATTGCGACGGTGACGTTGCAGTTATTACGAGTATAATTGTATAAATATTAAATAATAATAATTAAAAATGTTATTATAATTGTTTATTAAATCACTATACAAGCTGTTCAGGGCTTATAATATCTGTATATATATTTCGTACCTACATCGGTACCTACATCGAATAAATTGTTTAAGCAAAATATTATACAAGTATATAACTTAAATTTTAAATTTAATACTATTATATCGATTAACGATTAATCGGTATAATACTTAAAATCACACAAACTGATAAGGTAGGTATATTCTTACAATCTTACGCATTATATTAGATTCTGAGCGGAGCTAGGAAGCAAGTGGTTTTACAATGGTGCAGTTTATTTATTTTTTTTTTTTTTATATCCTCTATACAGAATATTTACCAGAAGGAATGATTTGATTTCAACATATTATAGTACCTTATCTTTTAGCAAATTGGATCAAAATGGTACTTTAGAAAAGTAATTTTTCGATTTTCCCAATAGTTATTTAATGCCACAAGAAAAACCACCGACAAATTACGAAAAACCGCTAAAAATGGAATTTTAATTTAAAACGCTTTGCTTATCACCATAGAAACGAATAAAAAATAATAATACCTATTATAATATAAATTCAACTCTTACAGGATATAATAAATATAGTAACAATATCCAGACTGACCGTCTCCGTTCAGAATCGTTTTTCTTATACAACGATATTTTAACGTTGAATTCAAGTCTAATACAATCCTTTATACATTGACCCACTTGTAACCTACTGTACAGCAGAGCGACATCCACTTATCCACTTTTTTTTTCTAATATAACCTACTAAATTATAGTCTCAAACATTTCAGTATTTTTTAAAACTAAAGAGGGAATGGCACAGTGATAACGACTAGCCGAAATTATTTTATGTGAAATTAGCCCTTAAAATTTGTCCAATTTTTACCTATATTTGTTTGTAAATATAGGTTAATATATAAATATGTTCAATCACATGTTCAATCAATCAATGTTAATGACAAATCTGGTTGGAATCTGGTTGAAATGCACCAAAGTCGAACATCGTTGAGTAGACAATATAATAATATCTTATCGTCTATACGCATTTAAAAATGAAAATTAATAATAAATATTATCAGGCCATTTATTCTTTTATAGGTCTATGGCCTTCGTAAATATGTTATTCTCGATACATTTGGTAACCGTTTGTTTTACTCGGGAGATGACTCGAAAAATCATTGAAAAAAAACGATTATTTACCCGGATGCTTTTTATCTATAATGCGCGCGCAGGTCTGATATAGAAAACAGTTTTGTGCTGACATCCACTTAATAAAATTAATGTGTAAATATAATGTTATATTATCATTTATCATAACATAATATTTCAATATTAATTGTAGACAATAAATTATTATAATTATTATCAACTATGACGTCGTGTGGCCGAGTGGGTCCGCCCCGCGACGAAAACACCGCAAACGATATCGTAAATCGACAGGTTTTTCTCACAATATGAATTGCGCGTGCCGTTTATCCACATTCCGCGCGGGTCGGCGCGCGGCGGTCCGGTCGTCCACTCACGACGGTACGACACGCCAGTTCCACCGTTCCACCACTCCAGTCGCGCCGCGCCAGCCGTTCCGTGCGGTCGTCTGTTTGTCCGTCGCGTGCCCGTACGGGGATCTCGCGCACTTTTTCCATCGGCCTTGGCTCGCCGCCGCCGATATTAATGTTGTTATTATTATTATTATCATCTTTCGACGACGACGACATCAAATGCCCGCCGCCGCATTGACGGCCTCTACCGACGGAGAGAAAATACCGAGAAATACAAGAAAACTCGGAATCGCTCGATCATTATAATTTATATAGATATCATCGTCGTCGCCGCGTAATTTTGTTCGTCTTCCGCTGCGTGGCGCTCGCGATGGACTGAAAACGGAAAGCTGTGCGCGCACAAGCCGCGACCACCGACCGTCGCGAGACGCGCGAAACGTCCGACGACACGCCGCGCGAGTGCAGTGCTCACTATAATATTATATCACTGTTGTTTAAGAACTGTTTACGATTCCGTCGACAGATGTTCGAAATCGTTAAAATACAATAAAAAATATATTGTCATTAACCATTATAACAGTTGTAGTGTCGTAGTGCTCTGTCGTTCGCTGTCTTACGGTGTATGTAGTGCCTAAGTTATCTGGTTCGAAGATCACGACGCCTAGGTTGGACCAGTTGTCTGTTGATCTGCAGGACCTGTCGTCTGATAGCTATAATAATACAGTGAGTTGTACTACGTCCTCCACAGATCTTTCGGATTCGGTCATCACACGCAACCATAATCGAACAACATGAAAGCGGCGAGTCCGTTCGTAGCGAACAAAATGGAAACCCGATACGTCGACAACGACGAAGACAACTACTCGGATGCCAGCTCGTCGCTGGCTCCCAACGGCTCCGTAGTGTCGACGGTGCCCGACAGACACGGCTTCCTAGGCGGTACCCAGTACCTGAACGAATCGTAAGTGCCATAGGTATTAAGGGACTGTTTTGCCTTATGATATTAATCCTGTGCAAATTTACACCTTTGTGAGCCAGCTTCACGTCGGCTTACAGCTTTTGCAGTCTTTAATCTATTGTGAACCATAGAGTAATATGTCGTGGACTGTGTTGAAGAGTTTTTGGTTGATTTTATGTTTTACCCATCATTCTCTGTAGTAATAGTGATCGTTTCGATATTTCTTGATTAACAAGTCGATTAAATATTTATGTGTTTTTTTTTGCCATAAATGGTGAACAGTAATTAAAGTACATACCTAATAAAAGAAAATTATTGTTTATACATCTAAAATATTGGAATGTTAGGTAATATATATGTTACCGCCCATAATTTCTTTTAAATTAAATATAAATACCATGCTATCTAGGTATTTAGTCACATTATGATCGCCTTTAGAACGATATCTGATAAATAGTAATATTATAATAATTGTCACGGTCATTATTATTTAAGTGACATTAATTAAAAAATAAGATGCTTGATATGTTATAGATTGTTTTGTATTGTATTGACCACACCTTAATTATTATTGTGAAATCAATGTTGGCGCAATCGCAGACCTCTAAATATAAAAATTCTTATACTTTCTTTATGATTGTGAAAGTTTCACAAAAAATAACTGACCGATTGCAGTGGTACCTATATAAAATATGATTAATAAATGTAATAATATAAAATTTAGTTAGGTATGATGTCTAGCTCGTGGGGTTTGTCAAAAAAAAAAAAAAAAATATGAAGATGTAAAAGATTTTTTGTAATATTCCCCTAAGAAAACATGTCGACAATCCCTATCCGAAAGATTTTAATTAACAGTCAAATCAGGCAAATAATGATATTATTATTATAACTGTACACTTGCAATATTGTATATTATTATTGACAATGATAATATCGAACACAGGAAGTTAAATCCTCTTTTGGTCATCCTAGCTATTTGGTATGCTACAGTGTGCGCATTGCATACTTCCTGTTTGATTCAAAATTATTATGCATTTAAGGGTATTGCATGAAAACAACATTACAGTTCACTAGTTACGCTTATACGTGCATAAAGGAAGTATATTTGGTTTGCTTTTAACTCCTCCCCGTTCCCCTGTCCCATATGTGAGAACATTTTCCATACTTTCTACAGATATCCTGAATTACATGCCTACATAATATTATCTCATTGCTGTGTGAAATTTTTGTACCTAACAAATTAATGTCTGATTGTAGGAAACACATGATATCGGCTAACAAAACCATAGAACGTGAACGAAAATGGCTTAATATGACTGCCAATTGGGATAAACAAATGAGTAGGAGTTTTAAAAAAGTAATAACATTAAAAATAATATTGGTACCTACCTACCTACACCGACCTATATAACGTATTTTAAAAATTTCGTCTTAAAATTGCTACGTTTTTTTTTAGGTACAAAACCGATGTAGAAAAGGAATTCCACAATCGATCAGACCTAGAGCTTGGTTGTACTTGACTAAAGCAAATAAACTGTTGGACCAAAAGAAAAATCTCTATTTCAAGCTGTGTGACCAGCCAGGAGATCGTAAATGGATCGAAGACATAAGAAAAGATCTGCATCGACAGTTCCCGTACCACGAGATGTTTGTCGACCAAGATGGAACAGGGTAAATTGTAACGAACATTTTAAATGTTTTAATATTGTTTAACATAAGTTGCGTATTTTTCCAACAGCCAAAAAGAGTTATTCAATGTTCTCAAAGCGTATACAATATTAAATCCTGTGATTGGATATTGTCAAGCACAAGCTCCAATTGCTGCATTTCTTCTCATGCACATGCCAGCCGAGCAAGCGTTTTGGTGTTTTGTAGCAATTTGTGATGATTACCTTAGTGATTACTACAGTCCAGGAATGGTAATTGAACATACCTAATATTAAACAATAGGTACATTTTTTAATGAACGGCATTTAATTCAATTGATCAATTTTATGTTTAGGAAACATTGATTAGAGATGGTAACATACTTTTTGCATTATTAAAAGAACGGGAGCCAAAAATTTATAAACTTTTGGTGAGTGTATGATCTTACTTCTCAATAATGTATAGTTTATAATTGTGTTTATATTAATATAATTTATTTTATTCTTTAGAAAAAACAAAGTATTGATCCAATTATGTATATGACTGAATGGTTTTTATGTGCTTTCACAAGAACATTGCCATGGCCCACCTTGTTGAGGTTTTGGGATATATTTTTATTTGATGGTAAATATTTTTTTTAAATCTTTTCCGAATTCAATTTTATATATCCTCTATTAATTGTAGGTGTTAAAACATTTTTCAAAATGGGTTTAATTATGATCAAAATATCGTTGCCAGAAAAATCATATTCTGATCTCAAAAAACGTTTTCCTACCATGTGTGAAACCTTAGAAGCTCTGCGAAATCCACCATTGCATATGCTCGAGGAAGAGAGAATTATCAAGAAGGTATTTTTACTCTTATATTTTATTATTTTTATTGATAAATGTATAATTTTCCTTTTTTCTGGTCTAATAGCTCATACTGTTAGAAATACCCGAAGACACGTTCAAATATTACCACATGCAACAAACCTCGTTGAGACGAAAAACTAAAGAAACAAAAAAAATTCGAGAAACTGATGTGTTTTGAACATTTGCAATGACCATTTTACAAAAGTTACCTTAAGGAAAACAGGTTAATAATAAGAGTATAATTCTGATCTAATATATAAAATATATATTGAACTGGTCCTTTAATTTTATATATTGACAAAAAAGAATTTGTATTATTATTGTCAGTCTTCCATATTCATAATATTATATTTAATATTATCTTATTGTTATATATTTTAAACTTTATGTAGGAGATTCAAGTAAATTTGTTGACTAATTTTTTATTTTAATTCATGCGGTGCTCTAAGTGTAAATAAAATAATTATTACTTTCTAGTCTGTATATTTTATTGAAACAACCTTGTAGTACGTATTTGAAAATGAACATTTCTCTTGAATAACTATGTCACTTATCATTAACGCTCGGCAATGACGTTGTTTCAGCAGATTATATTTTGTTAAACTATAACAATTAACAGCACACTGAAACGTACGTGCAATTGTATTTATTCCACAATTTGTTTTTTTTTCTAAATAACTTGCTTATCTTTTAAATCTGTAAAAAAAAATTGATAAGGACTGGATAGTCAGAATTTTTTATCATATTTTACGTCAACACACTAAACAAATTGTAAATGTCCTCTGCGCACAATACCATTTACAATATTGTTATTCATGTTTAAGAATTTGTTTCTGAGAATAGAAATAAAAAATGGATAATAGAATTCCATTACAAATACTGTTTTTATGCATGGAGGAAATTTCACAAATATCAAGTGTTTTATTTTTTAGAAAATTTTGTACAACTAATGTCTAATGGGACACAGTCGACCAAAGGCTTACAAATTTTATGAATAAATCTTCATTTAAGACGACGTGACATTTGTTCGATCAGATGAATGTTATTCGGTCAATATAATATGTGAGGATTTTAAAGAAAATATTATCATGCTATCTTGAACCATTGTCTGTTAATTACGTGTTTCAATAATATTTACATAATTAGAGAAGCATTGATAATATATTTCTATAGACGTTTAGTCACTCAATTACAGTTATTCACATGAGTCATAAATCATAATGCACTCGTAAATTGAACATTTTTTTTTTCTCATACAGTTTACAAATTTTATAATAATTAAAATAGTTGATAAGATTAAATTAATTTTTTTTGACTGACAACATAATTTAATTGCAATTGAAGATTTTTAATATATATATATAAATGTGTGTGTGTTTGTGTGTTTGCTCATCTCTTTTAAGCAAAGCTTGTGTTAGAGATGAGGAGTACCTACGATTAAACATACAAATTAAATTGGCATTAAAGTTATTTGAGAGAAGAGAAAAAAGAAAAGAGAATAACAATGGGACAATGACAAATAAACATAATTTACATATTAGCAATAATTACTCTTAAAGATTAATTTGCTTAATGAGTACTTTATAACAATTTTAAAATTGATTTTTTAAAGTTACAAAAGTTGTTATACTATTTAATGTTAACCTGCACAACTCAACTGCTATATTTAAACTACTTCTAAGCCCAAACGACTAAGTACACTTTATTTTTATTACATACAATTTGTTTTTTTTATCTTGTATTATGATCATGAATATAATTATTTTTGTATGCTAGAATTAGAACATTTTATAAAAATAGTCTATCTAATTAAATATACCAGTCTTTGTAAATTTTCTCTGTGCTATAGAGGTTTGGTAGTTTTAGAATATATTTAATACATTTGCTTATAGTGGTTTTTAACTGAGATATGAATTAAAGGTCCCTCCTCATATTTCAATACCGAAAGTAATTACTGATTGAACAAAGGCAAGATATATTAATTGTACGTTATGTAAGTCCTATACATTTCTAATGTTTCTTAATGTAAAAAAAAAGTGTTTTCTTATAAATGAAATAACATAATCAATATGTATTTTCCATTTTAATTGATTACCCAAGTGCAAACCTAAGTATTTAATACTATCCACGTTTCCAATATCTTTGCAATTTATAAAACTATTTGTTATACATAATCCTGAGTGATTAATTATTTTATAATCGTTTTTAAATGCTATATTTTGTATATTTTTTCCCAGGTTAAGTTCTAGACAGTTATTGTAAATTTGCCATTTTAAAATCTAAGTTAGCTTTGTTGGACAAACATTCAATAGATTTTTCTTTCAATAGTATAACTATCACCGGCAGAACAAAGTAGTTTATCATCAACAATTAAATTCATTAAGCTATTCATATAAATAATAAAGGTCCAAGGACACTGAGGCAAGCCATGACTTACATTTAAGGGTTGCAATGAATACACTTGCAGGAATTTGTTCAAACAACATTTTTCTTATTAAAAATAAATAAATATACAATTTACAGTCTGTAAATTTGTATCTATTTGTAACCTGTAAAGTTGATAACATAAGAACATTTGTTTATTTGAACGAACAAAAAATGGACGGCCTGAAGGAAAGAGGGAGCTTTCTTAAACTGCATACTTCAACAATCAACTTGAATGGGTTGGATTGGGAGGTGTATATAATTTTTTGTTTTGTTTTATGCATTTTCAATTGTTTAGGAGGTTGGTCACGTGGTCACTTTCATTTAGTCGTATACAAAGTACAATGGCCAAAGTCAGTACTGAACTAGTATTTAGTTCAGTGGGTTAAACTTTATCTCAAACAGTATACATATTGTTAACTATTAAACTAGGTATCTCAGTGGCTGCAGCAGAGACGCAGAATAAGTTGTTCTGTACATGTTCATGTAATGGGTACTGTCTATGGTTATATTATGCGTTGTATTGTACTTGATGAGAATATACTATTGTGGTAGGACGGTCACAAGTAAATAATAGCATACATATATTACAACTGCCCTCCTCATAAGCTAAAATGCCGTAAGTCTCTTTCAAACGTTTTGTAGTAAAACCAATTTTTATATATTGCAATTATTACTTTACATAACAAATCTTACATTTTACTTTTTAATGTAAGATATCTATTTAAATTTGCATGACAAATGTGGGTAATTAAATTAAAATAAATAGGAATAAATTATTATATTTTAATTAAATATCTTATTTTTAAGTTGTTTCTTCGTATTGGTATGAGTAATTTTATTAAATATAAATAAAGTTATTTGGATTTATTACAGAAGCTTATAATGTTTGAAAACTACACGTAAATTAAGAGGGGGCGTCGTGTGTTGTATCCGTCTTACACACGTACGTCATGTTAAATTTTCATTCGCCAGTATTTATATAGTGTGCTGTTGTTTTTGATAATATTAAAGTGAATTGACAAATTATAAAATATTTAGGCAAGATTGTAAGAACATTATCTATGTTCTCTCGATCGGTTTTTCACGATATTTAAAATTTTAAATGGTATGCGTATCAGTGGCGTCATTTGGTTGGGGGGGGAACTGGGGCATTTGCCCTAGTCAGTAGTCTAGTTAAGTAGGCACAGTTACCACCCCCACCCCCTTAAACACAATGACACTAGGCTAGTGAAAAAAATGTTGAGTCGGAAAAGCAGTGAAAAGTTGCCCTAGTGACTAGTCTAATAAAAACTGAAATGACGCCACTGATGGATTTTATGTAAAATAATATTTGGAAATTATCATAATTTCGATCAAGCGAACACGGATAATGTTTTCACCTATAAAAGTTTTGATTATAAGTAAATGCACTCCATAACTGAGTACTCTATGATTGACTCTCAAAAACAGATGTTTATATTAGACTCATAAATATTTTTATGACATACCTAACTATATAAATATCTGTGCTCTCGAATAAAAACTTACAGCACGCCATTGAAACTAGTGAACGACAATTTGACATGTCGTACATGTGTAAGACAGAGACAACGTATTGTGCGGTTACGATGTATCCTCTTATGTCAGATATTATTACAGTGAAACCTCCCTTAACGGACACCTCCAAATAGCGGACAACATTTTGGAAATAGTAGGCTAAAATACCGTGTAAATGCCTAAAATAGAAGTAAAGCAGTGGCGTACCTAACTAGGGGGTGATATGAGTATTTATCATTAATAACAAGTAAAACATAAGTATTAAATAAGTTTTATTAGCACTTAAAAAACAAATTGAATGATTATAATAAAATATCCAGTTTTCTGGGTTTTTTTGTTAGCCAGTCAATTATTTCATCAATACCTGTAAGTTAAGTTGATGTACCTATTTGTGGACTAGCAGCTAATCCATTTAGTCTTGCCAGAAAAAAATTGTTACTTTCTTGGTGGACAATTAAAATTGAGTTAAAAATTAAAACCAGAGTAGGTACTCACTTCTGACATACTATTACGTGGGTAAGTTTTTATACGTTTTAGACTAGAAAATGAACGTTCCAGAGTAGCCGTCGATACAGGAAGTGTACAAAATATATTAAAAAGAAAATTAATATTTGGATATAATTCCTATTATTGCAGACTAAAAACGCATTCATGAAAGATGCCTTGAAGTTTAAATTATTTAATGACATATTTTTTCTCCACATTTCAAACTCTGTTGTTGCCACTTGCATACCATACGTTAAAATATATTATAAGTATACTTTTTAAAATTGAAACGTATGTATTGTACTAAGAATGTGTAACGTAGAAAAAAAAAGGTTTTGGGCCTTTGTGGGGTGATATATCAACCACATCATCCCCCCACCATAATATTACTCCACTGCAGTAAAGTATTATTTTACAACCTATTTACCTATACCAGCGGTTCTCAAACATTTTCCGCAATTCTATAAAATTTGAAAATTTGAAAATTAAATTTTATGTTTTAGTTGCCACCTCAATTATAAGACTTTTCCACTAATCTACTACCCAATACCTATTTAGGGGGGGTTGATAGGGTGTATTATATCGGTCAAAACACAGTTTACAGGAAAAACTCTCACACCTCGTAGATTGGTCCGATTTCCGTAATTTTTTTTTTGTTAGTTAGAAGAATATTTTTTACAGGGCGCATTGGACTTTGATTTTTGATTACGTTGCTAAAAATAAATAATAATACAAAAACTAAAAAGTTGTAAAAATGGATTAAATTCAAACTTGTAATATAAGATTTCGATAAATAATTTTGAAAATCCAAGTCCAATGCGCCCTGCAATACGTCTTCCTCTATTTAACAAAAAAAAAATTACGGAAATCGGACCAATCTACAAGGCGTGAGAGTTTTTCCTGTAAGGCATGTTTTTGAGCAAAAAAACCGGTCGCGACCAGGCCCCTTAATTAAAAAAAAATAATTCGGATGAGGGGCAAACCATAGGCAACTCATCGTACAAATGGCCATTGCGAGGATTTCCTTATCAACGGCGCGGGAACTTCCATTTTGTTTTTATCTATGGAAAATTTGGAGAACAACATCTTTGTTCGTTGATAACAATCACTTTAATACTTGAAACTTGTTGATGTGGGCAAGTCGGTACTCGCCTGTAATCGTGTCAGTGTCATTCGCGCATTGTACAAGTCTGTAAGTTGTGACTGCCAAAGGTCTAACTTACTATTATTATAGTCCTGTGAAGTGTGTGGTTACTCACGTCGGATCGGACTGGTGACTTCGGTTTTCTCTTTACGAGACATCTGCAGACCACAACCCTCCGCAATGTCACTATTTAGGTAAGCAAAACTTATGTCTGTCGTTTATTAATTGTGTGTACAGCAGAGGCAACTCTCGAGACTCACGGATATTATTATAATATTCAGTCGCTTACTAGATTCATAATCGCGTCCGCAACGGTCCGGACGTATCCGAGTACATTAAAAAAAAATTCGGTTACAAGACTCAAATGTGGTAATAAAAGTCGTAGAAAATAAACTTTTGTGTTGGTTATTGCTTACTACTGGTTTCTAATCATGCCCCACAAACTATATATTATGTAGCTACAACTAATTTTATAACATTTCAAATTTATCGCAATTATTGTTGTGCTGGTCCCAATGTGAGTCTTATAAGCGGTGTCTACTGAAATATGTAGAGTATTCATACATTTGCAAATTTATTATGGTTGATTGCTAAGTGAGCACATAATTCATTTCATGACATAACAATTTAAATTGTGTATATTTTGCATATTTCATCTTATAGTGCAGCGGTTCTTAACCTGTGGTCCGGGGCCCCTTGGGGGTCCGCGATACTCATGACGGGGGTCCGCGGCAGCCTCAACACATAACATACATCAATAAGTGACAGAGTGCATTATTACAATATTATTGGATTATTATTATTTTTTTCATATATGTAGATTCTACACCAAATAATTGTATTATTAGTATTTATTGAGTAGGTAATCAAATAATTGGAAATGTGTATGTTTCGTTGTCTACTAATGTAATTTTTAATATAAAATAATTATTATAATTTTGGTTATGATAACATGAGATGTTTTGTAAAAAAATTGGTAAAGGGGTCCGCGATTTCTAAAAATCTTTCATCAGGGGTCCGCGATCTACAAAAGGTTAAGAACTGCTGTTATAGTGTATAGTTGGGTATTTTTTTAGACATTTTTAAAATAATCAATATTGTAGAATAGAAAAGTTTAAATTAATATTGAAATAAATGAATAGGTATAGGTTTTCTCAAATATATTTGGGATTTTATTTTTTTCCTATAGATTAAAACGGGTTAAAATTGCCCGCAAAACACAAAATATGATTTCTGTACTTAAGAAAATTCCTTTTAGGTTACCTTTTAGATAAATATTAATTGATTCTATTTTTTCCTTATTGATTAAAAATACCTACAATACAGAGATATTTGAAAACAAAGTATTTTTAGTAGCGTTCCATAATGTTAAATGTATTATTTAAATTAAATGTTCAGAAAATAAATGTCATTTTTGACTAATTTTTGTGTGCATATTTGGTTGGTTTTTAATGTAGGTATGCAAATCTGCATTCTAGTAATATGTATAATATTAATTAATGTATAGTTCCTCAGCGTGTTACCAGCACCTACACAATTCCTTCAGGACTTGGAAGAAGATGACGAAACCAATGAAACACTTGCTGAGAAAACCAATACCTTTGAAGTGTACGCTGTTAAAATCCCTCCGTACGGGAACAGAACTGGATGGGTGCCGAGGACTGTTGAAGTAAATCTTAAAATATTGTTATGTAATTTTGCATTATAGGTACATAATAATGTGTTATCAATTCATCGATTATAAATGAGAAATAAATTCAAATAATTAATGCTCAAGTAAAAATTGCAGATAGTTTTTAAAATCTTCCTTCCGCAATATATTCATTTTTAACAAACTTGTGGTCTTAAAGCCTTGTGATGTTTCAGTGAATTCATGGTAGCTGCGGTGTCATACTAGGTACAATACGCTTGTTTTCAGCGAACTACATTATTTCTGTATACTTTTGAATCCAATAAGATTTTTTTGTGCGTAACAAAATTTATATTTATGTTATGTGTTATGTGTTACTGATTCAGTTAGTTCAATATTTGCTTCGATTAGACAATTTTATAAAGCTTAAAAAAATGATTTAAACTGAAGTGTTTTATTTAAGTAAAATCATCATATTATTAATTGAATGGTAAAAAAAAAATAGTGTGAAGTAGACTTTTTACTTTAAAAACTATTGTTGATGATCGACTATGGTAATAATAACAGCACATTTTTTAATTAAAAATAATATTTTTCGCTTTATAGAAATTAACATGTATAGAAAATATATATCTGACATAAAAACTAAATAGAATACAAGACGTGTTGCCTAATGCATTGATCAATATATTATTTTTTTTTTCTTCTAATTGAGATGATTTTTAAGAATACAATTATTGCATAGTACACTTTTGTTAAAATAACCATTTTTTTTTATGTAGGATTTTGGAGATGGTGGTGCTTTTCCGGAAATCCAAGTTGCGCAATATCCATTGAATATGGGAAGAGAAAATAAAGAATCTGTTTCAAATGCTCTTGCACTGCAGTTAACTTCTGATGGTAAAGTTAAATACGATGTGATTGCTCGCCAAGGTCAGAGAAAAGATAAAGTGATTTATTCAAAACTATCCGACATGCTTCCATCTGAGGTGGTCAATGAAGATGATCCTTCGTTGCAAAAGCCTGATTCAGAAGAAGTTGCCGACATCACTGAAAAAACAAGAGCAGCACTGGAAAAGTTGACTAATTCTAAAGTTTCGGCTGCATTACCAGTACGAGCGGCCGATAAACCTGTAAGTTACAATGTTCTTAAGAGGACGCCACACCCGCATGTGTTGTGTCCGTCTTACAAACACGTAACATATCAAATGTTACACTCTGCAGATCACGTTTATCTCCGTTAGTTTAAAAGTTAGAGTGAATTGAGCTCTTATTAAATATAAAGGTAAGATTATTTTTGAGGGCATCTCATAGGTATTTTATTATATTTTAATTTTAAAACGAATATCGTGTATTTTAAGATGTACAAACAAGTTACAATTTTAAAATAGTAATAATTCGCTCTAAAATTAAAATATAATAAAAAGTATATGAGATGCTCTCGATAATAATCTTACATTTAAATTTAATAGGAGGTCAATTTACTCTTAACTGTTAAACTAAAGGAGATAAACGTGATCTGCGGAGCCTACAATTTGTTATGTTATGCACTTGTAAGACGGAGACAACGAATGTGAGTGTAGCGTCCTCTTAATGTTTATGAATATATATGATTTTATTCATATAATGTTTATTTTTAGGCTCCCGTACAATGGTTCCGGTACACCCCCACCGAACAAGGACAAGAATATAATTCCGGTTCGAAACAACGTGTTGTAAGATTGGTGGAGGCTCAAAAAGATCCAATGGAACCACCTAAATTTAAAATAAACAAAAAAATTCCCAGAGGTCCTCCATCGCCCCCTGCGCCATTAATGCATTCACCAACCCGGAAGACATCTGTCAAGGAACAGAAAGAATGGAAAATTCCACCGTGTATATCCAATTGGAAGAATGCTAAAGGTTACACGATTCCATTAGATAAGAGATTAGCGGCTGATGGTCGAGGTTTACAACAAAACCATATAAATGAAAAATTTGCCAAGCTGGCCGAGGCTTTATACATAGCAGATCGTAAAGCCAGAGAAGCTGTTGAAATGAGAGCTCAGTTGGAAAAGAAAATGGCACAAAAAGACAAGGAAAAGAAAGAGGAACATCTTAGAGCAATGGCTCAAAAAGCCAGAGAAGAAAGAGCAGGTATTCGGCTTCCTGGATCCGCAAAGAATGACGAATCTCGCGAACGTGATCAATTGCGTCTCGAACGTCAAAAAGACAGAGCTCGTGATCGTAACCTGGCCAGAAATGCTGACAGCCGCAAGAACAAAGTATTGCGAGATCGAGACATCAGTGAACAAATTGCTCTGGGTCTCCCAGCGATCACTAGGAAAACTGGAGATACTCAGTACGATCAACGTTTGCTTAATACAACAGCTGGCATGGATACCGGATTTGGTGACGATGAAGAATATAATGTGTATGATAAACCTTGGCGTGGAAACAGCAATTTGGCTCAACATATTTATCGTCCGTCTGCTAATATTGATAAAGAAGTGTATGGTGATGATTTAGAAACAATTGCTAAGACAAATAGGTGAGTTTGGTATTATAAGGTTAGAAACATAGACCTATAAACTAATGGACAGCGCATGGAGAGGGAAATCACCAAACAGTATTGTTGAGAGAGAACAAGAGGTTTTGGGTCGTTACAGTGTGCCGAAACATGTTTTTTCTCTCTCATATCCTTTGTTGTCTGGATTAACCAAAGGCAGGGCGGTGTGGGAAGCGTTGTCCATTAGTTTATATGTCTATGGTCGGAGTACTTAATTTGTATTATTATTATATATTGAATAGCGCTCTAATCAGTTTCATAAACTGAATAATTTAAAGCTGTTCGACAGTTTTGTGTATTTTATGGTTTATGAATTCAAAATATTTTACAATTTTTGATTTCACATAGTGTAGTGAAACCAAAAATTCCTCATAAACATTTTATCAAGAAATCTGATTCTTTATAAGTTATAACTAACTAACACCAATATTCATAATTTAACTTGTAGTGTATATGTTTTATAAAAATATTTTAGTGATTATGGTTTTTGTTTTTACTTAGGTTTGTGCCGAACAAAGAATTTAGCGGAACAGATCGTGATCCTAAAGCCAGTGGTCGGTCTGGTCCAGTTCAATTTGAAAAACATCAACAAGAAGAGGATCCATTTGGTTTGGATCAGTTCTTGACTCAAGCTAAGCATGCATCTAAGAGGTCTCAACCACAACAACAAGATCGTGATAAACGTCGTAGAAAAGATTAATTAATTTTTTTCCTATTTGATTGGAAACGTTTTAGGAGTACCCATAATATTTTTTGTCTTAAAAACTAGCATTTTACACAAAAATCCAGTAAAATATCATGAAATTTAATAATTCTATATTCAATTAATTACAAATATTTTTTCTACTTACCATTGTTGATCACTTTAGCATAAAAATATTTGAACACTTTCAATTTTTTTATTTTTTTTTTTCTATAAATGTCAATAAAACTCTTTTTGTTGGGTCAAAAAGCGAGAAACTTTAATACAAGGCTCCTGCTATATTGTTACAACACCAGTTGAAAATGTTAAAAATACGTTGGTGCAATTTTTTTCATAAGCATTTAAAGTTTAAAATTTTACAAAATGTATCAAATTTAAAATTAAAAAAGTATTTTATAGTTAAAAATGTATAAAATGTTCAGCTTATATAGCTACTATTGAAAATGTAAGTAGTTAATTTTATAACCAAAAAATCTAAAAAATATACATAAACATAGTTTTCTAATAGTTATTTTAAATTCAAATTTGGTCGAAATTACATAGAAAATAATCAAGAATAAAGATTTTAGTTATTTTTTTGTAATTTTATAATTAGTAATAGCAACATGATAAGTAATAACAATATAAAATGTAATAATAATAACCGTCAACACTCAGAATCGTTTTTCGAATACAATGATAATATACGATATTATATCATTAAATTCAAATTTAATATCATCCATTAAAGTGACCCACTTGTACAGTAGAGAGACATCCACTTACCACCTTTTTTTTTATTGCTTATAAGTTCAATAATTTTAGGATTTTGTGCACCCCATAAAAATTTGAAAACCCGACGCCCAAGGTAGTTTGTAGTTTGTACCATCATAAACTTTATCTTGTTTTTAATAACATGTTTTATTCCAAATAATAATAAACACTTCAAAAACTTACTGACAAATCTGGTCAGTCTCAGTTTACTCTCCCTTATATAGTCTATTGTCAATAAATAACTAAAACCATTACAACAATTTTAGGAATTGAAAGATAACTATATTGTGCTCGATTCTTGAGGAAATTTGATATCACGTTCTACTTCACATTCAATGTCCAAAAATTAGTTTCTAGATTTAAATTTTTAAAAGATATGATTGGGAAAACAATACAAAATTCTTGAGTTAAGAAAAAATCAAAACTTTATTAACTCATCACTTAATTCTATTTTCAAGGAATTTATATTCAATTTTACACTTTTAAAGCATTATATTATATTGACAGATTTTGGTTCTACATAACTATGACCATAAGTGTTCATGTCATCCTGTTCAAACATATTTATCGGCAATGTCTTTCCATTGTTTCTGTAAAAAATAATGAAAATAAACAAATTAAAATAATACTTCTTTTATTTGACTTAACACCTATTGTTTGTTTTTATATATTAAACACTGATAACAAATCTAGTTATTTCTACGTTCTGTAATTTGATTTATAATTGGATGGGCTAAACTTGAGTTTTTTCTAACTCACTAACTTTTTTAAAAATGTTAAAATAATATAATAGTAGTATCTAACACTGTTAGTGTAAACTTACACTTAACAAAAATACAAATGTATATCCTGTCATACTTGAAGTCAAATTTCTCCTGCAGAACAACTTATTAGAGACTAATATTATCCTGGCCTAAGAGTAGGTTTATCATTTTATGTTTCTAAACATCATTCCGTCTCTTAATTATTCAGTCTGGGATCTAGGATTCAACCCAAAATTAAGTCCTTAAATGGAAGTGCATACTGTGAGGCTCTGAACACCACCTTAGGTATCATCAAACGAGTAGCAAATTAATTAAAATTGAAATTTTTAACAGCCCCAGAAGACTGTATATTGTGCATTTGTCAGAACAATATTTGAATATGACTCTGTCCTCTGAGATCCTAAGAGGCCGTTACTTATGAATTTGTTGTCTCCGTCTTAGTCATCGCATGTACAACATAGCTAATTTTCATTCATTTCCTTTGATGTCAGAGTGACCTATAATCAAACTTTAATGTGTTAACATTATCTGTGTGTAAGCATCAGATTTTTCAATATTTAAATTTGCAAGCAAGACATGCGCATGTCAAATATTACAAATTGAAAATACTCATATCTCTCTTGAAAATTAAAATATTGGAAAATCTCCAATGTTTAAGCATAGATAATATTTTTGCCTAAAAGTTTGATAATAGTTAAATACAAATTTGGTATGTCATACGTGTGTAAGACGAAGACAAAAAATACACGGATAACGTCCTCCTCTGATATTCTAATGCAGCTATGTATTTAAAATTGATTGCTGCTAATTTGGAGCCCTCCTTTTCTTTTCTTAAAACATTCAATTGTTTTGAATCTAATTATTGATAATTATAGTTATATTGTTATTAATTAAATAAATACATTTTCCTCTAATTATATAGATATCAATTAGGCATTCAATATTAATTGTATACAATAAATTTATAAATGTAACAAAATACTATTTTGAAATAACTAATCAAGATATGAATGTCTTAAATTTAAATATTTATTATAAAGTTATTATGTTATTCATATTACTGAATAACGCTAATAATTTATAATGTTTACTTACTCCACGGTTCATCCTATCATATAAATTTTCAATGCCGATATCGAGTGTTCTTTCAAAGAACAGTGACCCAACTGCTACCACGACAAAGAAGCGAGATGGCCTCCTCAAAATTGTTTGGTAAAATACTTTTACGATAGACATGGTAATTTTCTGAAAAATAATCCAATATTATAATAGTGATACATTTTATTTATATTTATATAGAACTATCTACTGAATTAGGTAATACATATTAAACAAATGAAGTCTGAAAACAATTTTAGGTAGGTAGGTATAAATAGGTACGTTATAGATATAAATTGTATAAAATAAAATTTAAATACTTCTGATGACGGATAAATTATAAGTCTTAATACAATTTAAGTAAATATTTCACTTAACACTCAATTATTAATAAATCATTGAGTGACTAAGTCTTATCATTAAGCGTGATTTTAATCGAATGCAACATTTTATCCAAGGTACCTAAGTGACAAATCAATTAAAAATATAATGTCAGACTGCCAAAATCCTAGAAAGTATGTACTCAGGCAATACTATTTAGTATTCACTGAATAAAGTTGTCCCTAACTCGTGGAACTGGCGACACATTATAATATATAAGTTAGAGAAGAGTTCAGGATCACGCTTCAAACCTCATCAAATATAAAGTGGATATAATGTAGTAAGCAAGTTACTACGTAACAATTAAACCAATTCCACAGGTGCATATTTAGCATAATATACTGTAGATCGGCATAAATCGGATATTAAAAACGGAAATAGGATTTCCTCCTGCGTTTAACATAAGGAGACAAGCTCACTGAATAATATAATGACTCAGGCGGAAGGGTTCAAAAATAGGCAAATGTAATATTTTACAGAAGCACTGAACACAACGATATTAAAAGAGTACAATGATTATTTTAATGAAATAGATCATAGATTAATATTTTAGTAATACGCAGAATTATATTGGGAAATCATGAATGCGTGGGCTGGAACGATGACCACACAAATCACATTCGTGAGCTGAGATACAGTATCTATAGGCAAGGGGTACGAGGAACCTCATGTATAAGGGAGCCCGAATCGGCCTATATTCAGACGTGTATGACCACCCATTAGAGCAAGCACCTTCACACCACTCTACATAACATTACTTGGACTTAGTCAAAATTATTGAAGTACTAATACAACAACGGTCTACTTTATTTAATAAACCACCACGACGACATCATCAGAAGAAGTGTCTGCTACCTGCGACGTTAATGTTCTAGTAGCCACTTGTCTATTATCTTACTACAATTATAGTAGGCACCTGGTCTACCAGCACATTACAATAATGACGTATGTAAAGCGAAGCGAAGAAACGATAGTGTCGCAGCTTCGTTCTCCTCCGACCAATGTCCGTAACAACGTCCGACGACCCGGGCGTGACGAAACACCACGGTCACCGGAGAACCCGTGGCCGTCGTATCGACATACCCTCGCACTCTCCTCTCTCCTTCGTGCCCAGGGAACGTCTAGTGGACGACACCTTGGACGGATCGGCGACTTCGAGGAGCCGAGGCCGACGATCCGTCGTTTTTCGGACGACGTCTGTTCGAAAGAAAAAAGCTACTGTACTTACGGTGCGCGATCGAGCTTACCTGCTTTACGTGGTCTCGGCGATGAGGTTTGCTGCCGTCGATCGGTCGTGAACAACGAAAAGTCGTACGCAAATCGTGAAAACTGCGATGCGGACGACGATTTCGGTCGTTCGGTGTTCGAGTTCGAGCAGCTGAAGGACGTGGTGATAACAGTTATCAGCAGCTGTGGCCCGCGAGAGAAAAAGGCCACGGCGGGGCCAGCGACAGTGTGACCGTCGCCGCCGCGTCCGACGCGGGAATTTCGACATCGCGGGCTTCGACGAAATGCTCTTATCGAGTTACCGTGGTTACCGTTGTTATCTTTCCGCGGGAGACGGTAGACCCGGCCGACTTAAAAAACCGCGAATCAAACAACGTAAATTGTTTCGTGGAGACGCAGAAAAGCACAATAATACAATATCCGATATCGCGATTAAACGACAATAACCGCCGTACCGATATCGAAAGTTATTTTCGACGACTATTTGTTTCGGCCGTTGTCCATGCCCTGTTATTATAATACAATATTGTAATATCTCTTCGCTTTCTCAGCTGTACCTTCAAGTTTGTGAATTTGATTGTTTATTTTGCGCCGAACAGAAGTGAAAATTCATCCGATCGAGTAAGCAAAACGCGTGTCATAATATTTTAATAATCTGCCCTGGAAACACAGGCAGTGGTGGATCCAGGGATAGGGCAAAGGGGGCATTTGCCCCCCCCCCCCACAGTGGTTCGAAAATGAAAATAGTTGGCCAAAATTCTAATTTTCACAGAAATCTTATAAAATGATCTGTTCCTTACAGAATAATTATTATAAAAGTAATTCGTATTCGTATACCGACTTAACGGGCCTCCACACGACCTATTTTTTTCTCAAAAACATTTTTTACAGAAAAAACTGTCAATCCACGTAAAAAAACCGATTTCGATAGTTTTTTTTTTTTTTTTGGAAAGAGAAACACACTTCTTACAAAGTGCATTTTACTTAAATTTATAATTTGTGTTCCTAAACCATAAAAAAATATGATTTTTTCATTCAATCAAATATTGCTTATAAATAAGCCTGTCCAACTTCAAGTGCTCACTAAAACGAAACGCGCAAATACGAGCAACTAATAATTATAGTTTTGTAATCAGTAGATCGTGGTCTAAATGATGGTGTATATATATCGCCGTGTAACTTGATGAAAAACATGATTAGATTTGTATGTTTTTAAAAGTGAATAGCTTTATATTGTATTATTTATGACATTGTTCATTTCAATTGCCACATACTGGTTAATAACAGTCATTATTTCATAATTGAGTCATTAAATACTATCTTAGTATCTTATCCAACGTATATAAATTGATAAATACTTTAAAGTTATTTTATTTTATTTGTTGTTGAAAATTAAACTATATGACGATTAGTGACAAAATATCATAATAATTAGGTATGAAAAAAACTATATTTCGTCCACTTCAATTATTATTTTATTGGTATTGCTAATATTATTTTGCAATTCGTTTTGCATAATTATTTACTTTGGTTATTACAGAAAATATTTTTGCTATCCCCCCCCCACCCAATCACCTTTGTTTCACACTGTGTTTAGCTAATTTGGTAGCCAATTTTAGAACTTTATGTACTTCCCCCCCCCCAAATTAAGCCCTGGATCCGCCACTTGAAACAGGCACGGCACTAGCATTTTTTTCCAGAGGGGGCAGAGTGTGGCAAATATTTTTTTTTACATCGGCCAAGCCGCCAAGGTGTTATTTAAACAAATACTGAGGTTGTTTAAATAAAATATAAATATTTCCGTATCATATAACACTATAGCTATTAGCTATATGGTACACAAGTTTTGATATTGTATGCTCTAAAAGCAAAACAGATAATACCTATGTACAAGATTTTGAATAGTTAAAAATGTTTTAAGAATAATGTCAAATCAGTGGCTTGGCCAGAATTTTTTTACGGGTTGGGCTGATCAACTTTTACCAAACTTTTTGAGCGACTATCATAGACCATAAAAATAATTTTTAATTTTCTTAACATTTCAGGGGGTGGCAGGGGGACTGCAGCCCCTCAGCCCCCCTGGCTACGCCACTGTGTCAAATATCTTTTATGTACCTTATATGAAAAAATGTTTAGTCACAGAGTTCAACATCTATATTCATAATGAATAATGATGTACCAAATTGATAAATTCTTTGATGTAGCTCTTTTAAAAATAATGTTTTATGACTTAATTATATCGTACATTTTTTTCAGTGAGGGGGCTGAACTGTCCTCCTCATCTCCTTGGCGCCGTACCTGTCTGGAAATGTTAATTCGGACACCCCCAACGGGTTTGTCGAAATCACACAAATCCAAATCGATGATATTTATCGTATTTAACTATTATGATCTCTTGAACATTAATTGAACGTGAAGTACTTATTGAATAAATTCTTTTTTTGCTAATTGGTAGGGTTTTCCATCGTTATGTACCTACATGTGCCCCGCTTCGTAATTGTAAAAATAATTCGCTGATGACGAATCGATTTCATTAGGTTTCAAACATTGTTAATGCATTCGTACTCTTCGACATTTTTCACAGATTCACAATTGTGTAACTGGATACTAGATTTGATAGTTGAGGGTTGCAGTTACCACAAAGCGTTAGAAGGTACCGACCAGGATATTTACCAATAATTTCTGTGTATTGTATGTTATTAAATGTGTTAAAAAAAAAAATTTACAACAAGAAGTGGATGTACTTCCTCAACTCACTCACCAATAAAAATGTTATTTACAAATTCTATGTGGGTAATTTAAACATTCAATACATACCTGATATCTAGTTCCATAATTTTAATTGAAATTTCAGATGTGTAACGTTGTGTATGTTGTATGTGTACAGCACACAGTTTACCTAGACTTAACTTATAACCCCAAACACCGCTGTCGAGATAAAATATTGAAGTTGAAAACTTCCCCCATTTAAAAAAAAGTATTAAACCTGGATGTAGACTGATTTAGACTTAGGCATATTAGTAGTTAGTTAGTTAACCCTCTAAAAATTATTCATATTATAATAACGTACCTAATAATTTTTTTATGATTATTGAATAACTATTGAGAATTGACTATTTCTAA
Organism: Macrosiphum euphorbiae; assembly: GCA_949089665.1. NCBI lineage: Eukaryota > Metazoa > Arthropoda > Insecta > Hemiptera > Aphididae > Macrosiphum > Macrosiphum euphorbiae. The sequence continues at coordinate 176,599,881 of CARXXK010000001.1, read as the reverse complement.
CTATTGAGATACATAAAAACATGGTCGAGAACCTTAAGATAGTTTTGAGGATAGTTTCAACAAGGAATCTACAGGCCAAACAAATTTAAATTGAATTATATTATTGTGAACTTATATAAATAATGTTTTTTAAAAAAAACAACAAAATATCAAAAATTATTTATTTTACATGTCATAAAAATTTGAACTAAAAATATTTTATTGAACATTAAAGTCCTTAGATATTAAAATTAAAACCATAATTTTATTTTAATAAAACAATTCTGATTTTGATAGTATGTATATAATGATTATTTATTTCTTTTAATACTTTTGTAAATTTATTATCAGGGTACTAAATATCTTCAGGACGACAGTACCTACTTTCTTTATCCAGTTTTCAATGATTACATAATGTTCATAAGTGTTTTTAAAAGACAGTTTTATTAAATATTTTATAACTAATATGTCATATTGCCTACCATGATCGTACCACTGCTCTGAATCTAACGTTTTATTTTTCATATTTCAGGATGCCAAAAATTAAGAAAAATGTTAATGACGAAAACAAATGCCCAAATAAATTGATGGCCCAAAAAAGAAGTAAACCAGTTTTCAAATTTGATATGAAAAGAATTCTAAAAGAAAGACAAGCTGAGTGTGAATTTTGGGAAAAAAATGCTCAAATTGATAAAGAAATGAAAGTTCTAGATGTTTTGTTTCAAAAAGAAGTGAACAAAACTATTAACCAAAGTGATGATAAACTTGTATTAGCAAAGTCTGGATATGTTATATTTGACCCCTCTAAGTTTAATGTAAACTTTGAAGAAAACTATAATATGACAGGATCATATTATTCGCAACAGCTACTTCTAATGTCAATTGAGAGAAATGAACTTGAAGCCATCATTATTTTTAATAATCTGATGAAGTCAAATTGGTCTCCAGTATTTAAAGTATGTTTAACAATGTTAATTGTGTATACAATACTTATAATTTTATAAAGAAATATCAATATCTTTGTTTTTAATTCCAATTATCTATAGGATGTTCAACTTATTTTATCAAACTGGGGAGCTGATTTGAATTCATTGACTGACGGTACACTATTAAAGTGTCAAATAAATGATTGCAAGAACTTTAAACGGCACAATTTTGAATTGGTAATGAAATTCATATCTTATAATATAGATAAAAATAATAAGACATTTAGTGAAGATGAACTACTAACATTGGCACAGTATATTGCCAAAATATCTTTTGATCAGTATTGTGGACAAATGATAAATGTTATACAACAATTATTTACTGCTTGTATTGAAACTGCATTACAAGAAGACGATGATGCTTCTATTATAACATTTGCTCAAGAATTGTACTCTCAATATAATATTAAACTACTTAAAATGGTTGTTGATTTATTCCTTCCTTTAGAAGGAAAGATAATGAAAAAAGTCTATACTTATATAACATTCAAGCTATATAAGTCACTTTTAGAAAAAACCAACAACATGAGTGCATTTCCAACTAATATTAAAGAATGGCAAGTTATTTTATTTGTGATTATTTTAATTTAAAACATGTTTGAAGGTATAAAATTAATAAACTAAGTATACATTTCTATGGCAAGAACAATTTCTTATTAAACTTGTTTGTATTATACCTATTTCAATTTATTAAATCATAATACATTGTTGAATAACAAATCTAAAATGCTTACATTTTTTCCAGGTTTGTTCAAGACTTAGTGGATAAAGATTTTTTCAATAGACGACCAAAAAGAATATTATACCGTCTTATTCGGCTGTTGGAACATGTCGTCATTGTTTTTGATTTATACAGAGATGAAAAAAAACTTAGTGACATGTATGACTTTTTGAATTTCATGGTAAAACCAACTGGATTATCAGATTCTCTGAGACTGGTTAATATATTGGATCAATGGAGGTTACAATTATTCCGTTTGCATGTAAATCGTAAGAATGCTTAATTAAAATAATCTCATGATATTTTTCCTAAGTACAATAACATATTCAAGAGTCATAACTATGGTTTATTGTACGTCCATTATATATTATTTTCATTTATATTTGCATTATTTATTTTTATTATTAATGATTTATATTATATCAAGGAAGATATTTGTTTTATTTGTTTGATTAATTAAACTTAGTTCCAAAGTTAACTTTAATATTGTAAAAGTAGATTTATGATAAGTCACATATATTATATTATAATGTTATTATTAACCAACTACATTAATATATGCTCTGAACTATTTAGAATTGTTTTTCTTAGTCATTATAATATATAATATGTTAAAATTCTATTGATTGAATTTCTATTTAAAGTCTATGTACAAAATTATACTATACCAAAAGATTTGTTGTAGCTGTAAAGCTCCAAGCTAATGAGGGTATAAATCACACACATTTTATGCTTCGTAACTGTAAGTTTGTTAGTTAACTGCACTAAGAGTCAAATAAAACAAACTTATCAAACTCTTCTACATTAGACATCTTCTTATTAAGGGGACGTTACAGTGACTTTGTTGTGTCCGTCTTACAAGCGGGTAACATAACAAATTTTATGCTCAGCAGAACACATTTATATCCGTAAGTTTAAAAATTAGAGCGAATTGTGCTATTATAAAATTTGAAGGCAAGACTGTTAACTAGACAATGAAATAGGCTTTTTATTATATTTTAATTTTAAAGCGAGGTATCAGTATTTTAATATTGTAAACTGTTCGCACATCTTAAAATACTCATAACTCGCTTTAAAATTAAAATATAATAAAAAGCCTATGTCATTTTCTAGATAGTAATCTTACCTTTAAATTGTATATGAGATCATTTCTCTCTGATTTTTAAACTAACTAAATGTGTTCTGAGCCTAAAATTTGCTATGTTAAGCACTTATAAGACAGAAACAACAAATGCCACTGTAGCGTCGACTTAAGCCTTGATGGTAAGTGCTAGTTTGTTTTCATATGATATACTATAAGTGAGGAATAGGTATTTTATGTAATGGTATTTTTCTTATTTTACGTTATCCTCTTAAAAATGTTGTTAGTTATATGTATTAATGTTCGTGAATTTCGATATGTTGATATGTATTATGATGTATTGTTTTAAATACTAACACCAAAATTACATTTTTTAAGAATTGTTTTTGTATTCAAATGAAAGTAGTGTAATGCCACATCATATAATTATGCTATAAGTTGAATTTATAAATTTGATTATTTTGCAGTTAAATAAAAAAAATTTTAAAATGCTATGGATTATAAAAGATTAGACTAACAAAAATGATTTAGCTTAAATAAGGAGTAACTATTTGATTTGTACTTCAATATTATATGTTGTTTCTCTTTCAAATGATAATACTTAGAAAAATATTGGTAAATTCATTGTATTTTAAATCCGAAGATCTCAATATTAGGACAAGAGTAACAAAAATCTGTTAGTATTTTTAATATTAAAAAAAAATCAAATATTTTATTGAAATTCTGATACTTCTATCTTCTTAAACACAAAAAATTTCTTTATACATCAAACATCGAAAGTAAAATATTTAGATAGGTAATTCATTGTGTAGGATAGTCTATTATGCCAAGCTCAACCCAGTGATATCAAGCGAATTGTCTAGAACAGTGACGTATATAAGGGGTGCAGCCCCCCACCCAGAATTCACAATCTTTAAATAGAACAATAATATATTTTATATATTATTTCATAGCCTGTTGAAAAAATAACAAATACGAATATATTTATTGAAACTGTAAAATCTATAGTATAGCCTCCAAGTAATAGATAACTTGCTAATTACTATCTACTATGGCCCACCCCAAACATTATTTCTATATAAGCCACATTGGATTTTGGAACTTGAAACTTCTAAAGTACACTATTATATATCTATGATAGTATCAGGGTTTGTTGTTGATGTATAATGCGTTATAAGTACCTAATGGATATTGTGATATGATTAATTTGGAATTTACTATAGGTGCCTGTTTAGGTAAATTTTTTTTTAATACCATAGATATGTATATATTAAGTCTTAAACCTAGACTGGCATACTGTTTCCGCTCAGAATCGTTTTTCTTATACAATGGTATTAAATCATAGAATTCAAATTTAATACCATCCATTATACAGTGACCCACTTGTAACCTATAGTACAGCAGTCAGCAGAGCACCTTTTTTTTCTAAAAATATCAATAAAACTGTATTTGTTGGTTAAAAAAGCATGAAAGTTTAATACAAGGCTCCTGATATATTATTACACTAGCAGTTAAAAAATACATAGGCACAATTTTTTTTTATATAAGTACCTATTTAAAGTTTGAATTTTGACAAAATTTATCAAATTTATAATTTCATAATTATTCTGTTGTTAAAAATGTATAAAATGTTCAAATTTATAGCTAAGGATTGAAAATTTAAAACAAAGTTCCACGTAATTAGGTTATATATAAATTACTTTATTAACAATAAATATATCATCAAAAATTTATCATCAAGCATACTTAGTGATATCATAGGCTGACTGGCCGTTTTTGCTCAGAATCGTTGTTCTTATACAATGATATTATAGCATTGAATTAAAATTTAACACCATCCCTTGCAGAGCGTATACTGTACAGCAGAGCGACATCCACTTACCCGCCTTTTTTTAGATTGGATTTTGACAAATCGTTTTTAGTAGATCTGACGACAATGATTTAACATTTAATAATAATTTGAAAAAAAAATTTTTTTTACGTTGTGTGCTTCGCTTTAAGTTTGACGTATTGAAAAATAATTTAATTGTAAAAAAAATGTGATAATTAAATAATATGATATCAGAGATTTTAAATATTTAAAATCTCTGTATGATATTCTCATTTGTAGACTAGGCTCTCTCCATATTACTGATATTACCATATATTACTGTATGTCTGATATATATACTGATAAAACCGACATATACACGCCATAAGACATGGTACCCGAAAAAATAAGTTCTAGCTGAATCTCTTACGAGTTATACGACGAACACAAGATAACATATTGTAAATATCAAGCAAGAAAAAATAAATAAAACGTAGGTAGGTACTTAATATTATTATATAATATATTTTCTTCGGTCTAGCAAGAAAACAATTGGACAGTAGACACTAGACGTCTAGTCGTCTAGACACCATCAAAATATCCAATCACTCTCCGAGGCACAGACGCAAGACGCCACATTGACACAGTGATTCGACATCAAACAGGTACCATCAAACGGGCCAACTTGGGGGCTGGGGCATAAGACGTATTATCTTATAGTTGTACCTCCATAACGGTTTCTTATCAATAAAGTTATGTGAAAAAAATATTGTGTCGCAATATTTAAAATCACTCTGGGAGTGTCGTAGGCTCGTAGCGTCAAATTTTAAATGTAGTTAGGTGTTTATTTTTATTAATTAATTTTATGTTCAATATTTACCTTTTTTGCCAACGTCCGAAAACTTACACTAATACTCATTGAATGAGATGTTTTATATAAAAATGTATACCGTCAATCGAGGTGACTTGGAACGATTTTGACATATTTCTTGTTATTCTGAGCTTAAAAAAAATCGCACTGGACTACAAAAAATACATAAATGTTTGCATACGTCTCATGAATAGGATAAGACCTTTCATTTAGTTTTTTGACCAAAACTGAACTTAAAAAAAAGTAAAAAGTACGTGTTCCAAGTCACCTCAATTTTTGGGTGACTTGGAACAGCTATGAAAATTTAATGTGAAATTCAATTCAAGAACGTTAGAGGTGACTTGGAACAAAATTTTTATTTTAAAAATTACCACAAGAACATGTTAAATAAATATTAAAAAGAAACAGGTTAACTTTACCTTTTTTTAACAGTAAATTAAATATTTAAATAATAACATGATAAAAACAAAATAAAAATTCTTTCTAAATAGAAAAACATAACTAAATAGTTCTTCAAAATAAACACAAATACATTTGAAATATCATCGAGGGCCTGTTAAAGTGTTTCGTCACTGTCATTTATATATGTCCGGCTACCCGGTTTACGCTCGTATTTGTTTGGCATTTTTGGTGTTCCAAGTCACCCTCAATTTTCTTCTGTAAAATAAAACTTAAGTTATAAAATTAGAAAAAAATGTTTAAGGACTTATAACTACAAAAGTCTGCTTTTGAAGTGTCCTTTAATGTATAAAAAATATACAAATCTTTAAATTTGACTTCAATCACCAACATTTGAAGCACTTTTGAGAGCAATGATAAAATCGTTGTTATCATAAGAAATGTTTGGTTATTTTTTTCGGTGGTAATGATAAGACCAACCACATGGTTGATAATAACATTTATTATCACAAATATTGTAAATTTAATTTAAATGCAGGCAGATTTAAATTATATCATTTTGTTTCATAGATAACCTGATATGTTTAAAAAAAAACCGGGGTGTTTCATTTCACCTCAAAGTTCCAAGTCACCTCGATTGACGGTAGTAAAAAGTGTAAGCTGTAAAATGTATTACTCTATATTATAATCATGCATATACAGTGGAACCTCGATTATCCGGGGTAATGGTGGGGAGGGGGTCACACGGATAAATGAAAACCACGGTTAATCGAGACTTTTTATAATAATGACATTTTTTATTTAACTATAATTAGAAATACACAGGTACAATCTTATTCGTTAGTCGCATTAGTGTATATTACGTCTTTCGTCGCACCGCGATCATTTTGACCGCGTTATAATTTTTAAGAATATAATTGTGATATCTCTGTGATATGAGTCCTTTTCGAAATTATTTGATTAAATGTTATGATATTTTTATTATTGACTGTTGATGTTATTATCGTGATTATAAAGTAACCGAAAACATTATTACCACTAGGGATGGCAAAAAATGGCAAAATATGGATATATCGAAAAAACAAAATTAAAATAATAATTAATTTAAAAAAATAATAAAATTAAGGCAAATCTTCCCTGTCAATGAAGTGGGTTGAATTTAGTTCAATTTGTGATTGATGTAGCAACGCATATGGGCCACGATCGTGACAAACTTAGCCACCTAGGACTTTGGAGAGATTTAAAACTATATTGTGCGGCGATGGAAATCACGACAATCAGGCACGGATGGCGTTACAGGTAACTGCGATCGTGGACGACAATTTCGGTGATTGTTTAATCATTATTATAGTCCTCGTACCAATTTCGAATTCACGTGTCACGTGAAATACGTGTTTATTCAAAATCAGAGGCGGATCTAAGAATTTTTACGCCCGGGGAAAATATTAAAATTAAGCCCAATCATAGACCAAGATTGAATATACAAAATCATTCCCTACAATTGTTTTATCATAACTGGAACTAAAATTACAAACATACTTATTAACTTTTAAACACATAATAATATATATAGTAATTAATATATTCTGTGAACTGTGGTGTAAGGTGTAACCAAGTTTATACTAATAAACTATCACACATTCACACCAAAAACACTTTAAATTTAAAAACTTAGTTAACATATTGTTGATACATTTTTAATTACTGGAAATACTGTAGTGGTTACTTAATTGTATTTATTATTAGAAATAATAATAATATTAGTTATATATAAATGTTGAAAAATAATCAAAACTTTAATTACCTACCTACCTATCCTGTATAAAAATTATAAACCCTTTTACTGTTTTGGTTCTATGCGCCTCAGCCTTCAATTATAATAGATTTTTATGGTAAAATATAAAATCTTTTATTCTGATTAGGGTACACAATTTAGGCCAGTAAAAAATTGTACTTAATTAAACAATTTATAATAGAAAAAATGAAAAAGTAAATATTTAAAATCAAATCTTTTTTTTTTTAAACATAAACAAATGTATAACTATCTCGGTAAATATTATAATATATATAATATTATAAACTATATATTAACATCATTTTTAATTTACAGATATAATATACGTACCTATCGTACGTTGATTGATAATCTTATAACAGTTATTGTGTAGGTATCAGAAATTTTAACGAAAACACAGCATCAATAAAATATGCCTAGGTATAGTTACTAGTTACATTTTCACTCAGAATCTTAATAATTATAGTATATTAGTTGTATATAAATATGCTTGCAGTAGGTATGCTAATGCCAGTATACCAGTATATACTTAGTATAATACTAATACGAATCTATTCATAATACCATTAACTTTATTTTTTTTTTTTCATTAATTCCAACGTCATCACTACAACATCATAAACAAATAATGTAAAATAAAAATGTTTTCTTAACTTCTATCACCAAGCATTAAATAAAGAACTAAAGAAAAATTACGCCCACTAAAATTTTACGCCCGGGGATCAATCCCCGGCTTCACCCCCCTAGTTCCGCCACTGTTCAAAATATATATCCGTGTCACAGATACAAGGGTGCAAAAAAACACTTGTTCCATTGAGACCCCTAATATCTACAGTCCATATTTATTTTTAAATTTTCGGAAGAGTGAGCACGGTTAATCGCGAACACGGATAATCGAGTCACGGATAATCGAGGTTCTACTGTATATCATTAAATACATTTTTACGGCTTTAGTCCAACTTCTGCCACTGTTATTCAACCATGGTTCAAGTTATAACTAGGATACATTTAAACTAGTCTATTCCATTTAAACAAGACTAACCTTGTATAAATAGTATTTATAATCAATGATAGTATAGGTACCTAATACCTATAGTTATATTTTTAATTTTGTACAGAAATTTAAATTTCGGAGAAAATTTACATGTTCCAAAATATATTTGTTAAACTCAGAAAATTGTCTATTATTTTTAAAAAAATTAAAAAATGTAATGTTGGTTTAAGTGAATAATAATATACGATCCAAATTCTCCAATCGCACAGCAACTGCTGCCCTGTGCCTGCTAGTTTCCAATTCACTGATCTTTTTTTAATGCGCTAGCAATTCGTGTGCTCAGCTCTTTCAACGGTTGTGGCCTTGTGGGTCATTCTGTTGGATATTGTTCACCTTCATCGCTATGTCGACTATGGGGTGAATATACTTGCCTCTATATAGGTCGCAACTTCTGACGGTTTTATCATGGCTGACAAGAAAATATTATATGCACCGAAGTCGAACATCGTTGAGTAGACAATATAATAATATCTTATCGTCTATACGCATTTAAAAATTAAAATTAATAATGTGGACATAGAAAAGTGTATTTGATTCAACTCTTGAAAATGTCAATGCTATGCACATTTGCACGTCGTTTTCCAGCCAATCCAAATTTGTTGTCAATTTAACAAAAACTAAATGTTAATCGTAACATTTTTTTAAATACATAATTATTACTAGTTACCTACGTTTAAATTCTTGGTTAAAATAACCACAAACTTATCTGAAATACATGAACTTTACACGTTATACATTAAATACGTACTGACACAGATAGATAGCTGTAAAGTGTTAATTCTTACGGTAAATTTTTAAATATTTTAAATATAATGTAACTGTAAGACTTTTTGAGCGACTATCATAGACCATTAAGATAATTTTTTAATTTTCTTAACATTTCGGGGTAGGGGGCTGCAGCTCGCTACGCCACTGTGTTTGACGAAGCGTCAAAACTGCAAATTCCAATACCTACCTACTTGTGTTAATTTTATATTAAAAAAAGGTGCTCTGCTGTACAGTAGGTTACAAATGGGTCACTGTATAATGGATAGAATTAAATTTGAATTCAATGATAATATAATATCATTGTATAAGAAAAACGATTCTGAGCGGAGATGGTATGTCAGTCTAGGTATAAGACATATTATATACTTATCTATCGTATTAAAAAAAAATTTACCTAAAATAGGTACCTATAATAAATTCCAAATTAATCATATCACAATATCCATTTGGTACTTATAATGCGTTATACGTCAACAACAAACCCTGATACTATTACTATCATAGTCCATACTCCATAGATTATAATAGTGTACTTTAGGAGTTTCAAGTACCCACGAATAATATTATACAATCACAACAAAATAACTAAATTAGTTACTCTAGGTTTTTAGATTCTGAGCGGAGCGATATAGCGTATTGGTTTTACAATGATGTGTGTTTTTTTTTATATTTTTATATTTTTATATTTTTATATTTTTATATTTTTTTTTGTGTCTGTCATAACGTTTTGGGACAGTAAAAGTGCTTCGATTTTCTTCAATAGTACCTTTTCTGATAGGAAAGTGAATCTAGTTGGTACTTTGGGGGGTCAAAAGTAAACATTTTCCAGTAGTTTTCTCAAGCGCCGGGAAAAACAACATAAAAATTAAGGAAAAACGGGAATTTTTACGCAAAATTGGTTTTCCAAAAAATCGATTTTGGTTTTTAGTGTAACTTTAAAACAAATGACCGTAGATACATGAAATTTTCACTGGTTGTTTATATTTGCATTTTCTATAAACGATAACATTTTCAAAATATTTTGATTAATTTTGAACTGTTTAGTGACATTTTCATTTTCCATTTTTTTTTAGTTTTTTTTCTAAAAATATCAATAAAATTTTATTTATTGGTTGCGAAAGCTTGAAAATTTAATAGAAGGCTCCTAATATGTTGTTTCATAGGCAGATGAAAAACATTAAAAATCCTTAGTCACAATTTTTTTTTATAAGCATTTAAAGTTCAAAAATTGACAAAATATGGAAAAATCACGAAAATTAGCAAATTATTTTGAGTTAAGAAATCGTAAAAATTTTTCTTTTTAAATCTAAGATTTGAAAATGAAACACAAGATTCCTTATAAGATTATCTACCTTTATCAATAAAAAAATCTCTACCGGACAGTCAAATTAAATTTTTATGAGCGTTTGAAATTCAAATTTTTACAACATTGGATTTTCACTCGATTACTCATGTAGCGATTTCCTTATTTTGTTGCAATTCAAAAACGAACAACTGTAGATACATGAAAATTTCACTGAATGTTTAAATTAGCATTTTCTATACACCATACAATTTTGAAAATATTTTGACTCTTTTTGAGCTGTTTATGGACATTTACAGCTTTCAATTTTTTTTAGTTTTTTTTTCTATAAATATCAATAAAGTTTTATCTGTTGGGCCCAAAAGTGTAAAAATTTAATACAAGGCTCCTGATATATTGTTACAATAGCAGTTGAAAAATATTAAAAATACATAGGCACAGTTTTTTTTTATAAGCATTTAAAGATCAAATTTTGACAAAATTTATCAAAATCTCGAAAATTATCAATCATTGTAATTAATAAATTATAAAATGTTCAGTTTTTATAGCTAAGGGTTGCAAATTCAACACAAAGGTTCTCGTAAATAGTTCATACTGTAACCAAAAAATCTAAAAAATATATGAACACACTTATTTTTTACAGACATTTTAAATTTAAATTTGGACGAAATTACATATTAAAAAACCTAGAATAACTATTTTAGTTATTGTGTTGTGATTGAATAATATTATTCGTGGGTACTTGAAACTTCTAAAGTGTACTATTATATATCTATGATAGTATCACGGTTTTTGTTGATGTATAACGTGTTATAAGTATCTAATGGATATTGTGATATGATTAATTTGGAATTTATTATAGGTACCTATTATAGGTTTTGTTTAATACCATAGATATGTATATAATATGTCTTATACATAGACTGACATACCGTCACCGCTCAGAATCGTTTTTCTTATACAATGATATTATATCATTGAATTCAAATTTAATACCATCCATTATACAGTGACCCACTTGTAACCTACTGTACAGCAGAGCGACACCCACTTGTCCACCTTTTTTTTATGTAATTTTGTCCAAAGTTAACTTAAAATGACTATAAAAATAAAATTTGATTATGTATCTTTTAGATTTTTTGGTAACAGAATTAACTACTTACGTGGAATCTTGTTTTAAATTTTCAATCCTTAGATATAAAAGTTGAACATTTTATACATTTTTAACTACAAAAAAATTATTCAATTTTAAATTTGATAAATTTTGTCAAAATTCGATCTTTAAATGCTTATAAAAAAAAATTGTGCCTATGTATTTTTAATATTTTTCAACTGATATTGTAACAATATATCAGGAGCCTTGTATTACATTTTTACACTCTTTGGCCCAACAGATAAAACTTAATTGATATTAATAGAATAAAAAACTAAAAAAATTGGAAACTGAAAATGTTCATAAACAGCTCAAAAAAAGGCAAAATATTTTCAAAATTGTATGGTATTTAGAAAATGCTAATATAAACATTCAGTGAAATTTTCATGTATCTACAGTTGAATTACAACAAAATAAGGAAATCGCTACATGAGAAATCGAGTGAACATCCAATGTTGTAAAAATTTGAATTTCAAACACTCATAAAAATTTAATTTGACTTTCTTATAGACATTTTTTTTTTTTTTTGATAAAGGTAGATATTCTTGTAAGGAATCTTGTAATACATTTTCAAATCTTAGATGTAAAAAGAAAACTTTTTACGAATTCTCAACTCAAAATAATTTGATAATTTTCGTGATTTTTCCATTTTTTGTCAATTTTTGAACTTTAAATGCTTATAAAAAAAAACTGTGACTAAGGGTTTTCCAAATGCCATTGTAACAATATAGTAGGAGCCTTTTATTAAATTGTCAAGCTTTTTTAACAAACAAATAAAATTTTATTGATATTTTAGAAAAAAAAATGGAAAATGAAAATGTGCCTATAAAAAGTTCAAAATAAATCAAAACATTTTGAAAATATTATCGTGTATAGAAAATGCTAATATAAACGTTCAGTCAAAATTTCATGTACCCACGGTCATTTGTTTAAGAGTTGCACCAAAAACCAAAATCGATTTTTTCAAAAACAGATTTTAGTGTAAAAATTCCCGTTTTTCCTTAATTTTTATTTTGTTTTTCACGCCGCTTTTGAAAACTACAGACAAATTCAGTTTTGACCCCCCAAAGTACCAACTAGATTCACTTTCCTATCAGAAAAGCTGCTGTTGAAGATAATCCAAGCACTTTTACTGTCCTAAAACGTGATGACAGACACAAAAAAAAAAAAAAATAAAAAAAAACACACATCATTGTAAAATCAATACATTCAGAATCTAAAAACGGTTTATGTTGGTATATTTTTTAAAAAAGTTAGATGTACAAGTTCTCGGAGTATGCCATTTTTCTGTAAAGTGTAAAGCATAAATCATAATATTATAAATTCTAATTTATACGATATATTTTGCAGATGTCATCTCTAAATGAGTATTTTTAGAATACGTATTTTAGTATTTGTGTATTTTGTTATTTAAGCATGACAGTGAATAAATAATAAAACAAATGATTTTCAAGTTAGGTACACCATCAAACCTAACTCTATTATTGAGTCTCCTCTATTATTGTTAGTATTTATTTTGAGAATTATCAGTAGATACAAATACAATTAATGTCAAAAACCTAACAGTAATATATTGAATTATTGTTCAGAGTTTTAAACTTGAAAAACGTTTATCATTAGTTGAATAAAATATGTGTATTGGAAATCTCGAGTTTATTAATTTTCACAATTGATTTATGAATATTACGAGAACTTTCAATTCATATTAGCTAATATATTATGGTCTACCAGCTACCTAGTATCTATATATATTGGGCGAGTGATAGTCGTAATTACATTGTATTTATACAGTTTAAATATATTTTATCTATAATATTAATAAAAATTAAAAAGAAAGTTAAACAATATAAATTAACAATAATTTAACTTTAATCATATAGGATTAGGTAAGTTTGATTTCACATTTTCATTACATAACTTGAGTACCTATATAGGTAACTAGTTTTTTTCGTAGTCAAATTATTATGATGTAATTACTAATTTTTTAATAGTTTGATAATTTAGTTACTTAGTGATTATTTTCTGGTACTGCCTATAAATATTTACTTAGCGGTGTGACCGAATTCAACAGCTGATACAAGGAAGTATATAGTCAGTAGTCAGTTTTTGGTAAATTATAATTAAATATATTTTAATAAACAATCACAATATTATCCTTTTTATAACAATTTTTGACATGGTATCATTTACTTTACATAACTTACTTAACTTAATAATGATAGTATACAATATAAACATTTTTTTTTTTATAAATTATTAAACAGCAACTTGCGTAATAATGGTTATCTTACCAAGGTTTATAGATAATTACCAAGCAGAAAATCCCTGGTGTAGAAAAACAAGTTTTACATAAAATAATTAATAGAATGGATATTTAAGAAACGTATAGACCAGTTATACAATCACAATATTATTATACTTTTTACAACAATTTTATACATTCATAAATACATTTGTAAGGCAAAGGATATTTTTTTCGTATGAAATATGATCTTATTTTATTATTACAATACTACCTCCTCCAATTTATTTAATACAAATATTATAATTTTAGGAGTCATTTACATAAATATAATGAAAAATATTGAGTATAGAAAAGGTATTTAAAAATCAGGTTCAATAGACATTGTTATAGAATATTTGTATTTTTTAGATATATACCGCTTTATTCTACACTTAGAGCATTACGTACCTAGCCCCACAAGTACAGTATTAAGCATTTTAGTAGGTACTAAAATCGAAAGATCAATGAAAAAAAACAAGTGTCGTGTACTTTGGTAGGCATATTGTATACGTACAATAATCGTGCGGTGTACGGCAATGACGTCACATGGCAGGGAATGAATTAGGGGGGGGGATTCGTTTTGTTTACGCGACTGTGAGGCAACCTCTATTATCTGTAAACCTTGGTGTGTTACCACATGATATCAAATAGATAAATGACTTATCACAGTTCTGCAGTTCTGAAGTCACCATCGGTTTGCTCATCGGCGTATCGGTGGGGGCGGATAAGTGAACATAGAAGCGGCTACGCAACACGGCAGTGGCGGGGGGCCGTTTACGTCAAACCACGCCGGCCCCACGTAAAATTCTGGCTTCGGCGGTGGAGGAAATCGAAAGTCCGCGGCCGCAACAGTTGCCGGGCTCGGCGGCTGAGGCTGCCACCGAACGTACATGGCCGGACCCAAGTACCGTTCCGGCAGCGGCGGCGGTAGACATCCGAAAGGAAGAGCGGACACGGTTTCCGGACTCGACGTCGGGTACGTGGCCGGACCCAAGTACCGTTCCGGCAGCGGCGGCGGTAGACATCCGAAAGGAGCAGCGGTCACGGTTTCCGGACTCGACGTCGGGTACGTGGCCGGATCCAAGTTCCGTTCCGGCAGCGGCGGTGGTAGACATCCGAAAGGAGCAGCGGTTAAGGTTTCCGGACTCGACGTCGGGTACGTGGCCGGATCCAAGTACCGTTCCGGCAGCGGCGGTGGTAGACATCCGAAAGAAGCAGCGGTTAAGGTTTCCGGACTCGACGTCGGGTACGTGGCCGGATCCAAGTACCGTTCCGGCAGCGGCGGCGGTAGACATCCGAAAGGAAGAGCGGACACGGTTTCCGGACTTGACGTCGGGTACATGGCCAGACCCAAGTACCGGTCAGGCAGAGGCGGTGGTAGACATCCGAAAGGAGCAGATGGCACGGTTTTCAGACTCAAAGTTGGGTACGTGGCCGGACCCAAGTACCGTTCCGGCAGAGGCGGCGGTAGACATCCGTAAGGAAGAGCGGACACGGTTTCCGGACTTGACGTCGGGTACATGGCCAGACCCAAGTACCGTTCCGGCAGAGGCGGCGGTAGACATCCGTAAGGAAGAGCGGACACGGTTTCCGGACTCGACGTCGGGTACGTGGCCGGACCCAAGTACCGTTCCGGTATCGGCGGCGGTAGACATCCGAAAGGAGCAAATGGCACGGTTTCCAGACTCGACGTCGGGTACATGGCCGGACCCAAGTACCGTTCCGGCAGCGGTGGCGGTAGACATCCGAAAGGAGAAGCTGGCACGTTTTGCGCATGGAAAGTTGGACGCTTCCGAGTGGTTTTCCGGGAACTCGATCCCGGAAAACCCACTTGGGTGAACTTGTCGGATCTGATAGGTGCCTGGAGCTGAACGTCGTCGTTCGTCTTAAACACAAGAATAATCACATAAATTGTTATAACTTATAATATTATTATTACGAAGTGTGATTCACTTGACTTACCGGAGTGTCCTCTAGTAGCTGATGACCACCGCAATCCAGATCGAACGTGGGATCATGGCTATCTATTTCTGTCCGTATTTGGTTAAGCTTGCGAATAATGTCCTTTATCTTTCGTAAAATTGCTAATAGCCCAATCATAAACCAATAGGCAGTTAACCCGTTCACACAAAACAACATTTTTATAAAATAAATTATAATTATTGTGGACAAAATATGAAACGACTTGTTAGTCAGTAAAGCTGCAGAATAACAAATGATAACAGTCAAAAAACCGTTTAAGGCTTGACTTTATAAAATGATATACGTTGTCATGTTTACTGATTCAAGCCAGAAAACAAAAACGATTTTAAACATATTATTATTCAATATAGAAAAATTAAAAATAGGTGCAAGTTAACTGCATTTTAAATCTGATTACTCGAGTACAATATTATTAGATATACCATATACCTGGTGATTCACCAATCACCAACCATGCTCACCCCATTTCTTCTTTGACGATGCAATTAATCGAAATAGAATTTTTTAAATCATTAAATATACCTACTTAAAGACAAAGACAATGTTTTTCGATTCTTGAATTATTGTTTTGTACTACTTGAGGAGTGTTCTGTACACACATAAAAACCTCTGTTTTTCAAATGAAAATCCACCTTTTTACAGTATATGTGGATATATAAACTTAAGTGGATATATTTTTATGATATTGTTAAAAATTTTGATTTACTTTTCCACTCATCAAATCTTTAAATATACTTAGGGTTGCCACCTTTGAAAGAAAGCAGCCCCGGAGACAGGCCGATAAGCAAAAAAAAAAAAAGGTCGTTTAGTCAAATGGTTTTTATACCAGAAACTAATAAAAAAAAAAAGGCATAATAATAAAAAATCGTATCTTATTTTATCTTTATCTCCGACCCGGAGAATAATTCACTGAACCCGGAGCCCGTAGATTTATACGTAAACCCGGAGAGGTGGCAACCCTAATTATATACTTATAGTTTATACTAATAAACTATTTGTTCGAAATTTGATCATTTAGATCGAGTACTCCTAATAATATTATTCTGCTTCTGAATATAAAATTAAAATGTATGTTGTCATTCAAAACAGTAAACAACTTTAAGAATTATAACGATTAAAAAAAAAAAAATATAATTTTTTTCCCCAAAAATGTTGTTTCAAAACGACTTAAAATTAAGTAAAAGAAATATTTACAAAACGTTAGTGTTTTCTGAAATAGTGTTTCACGCCGTGTAGGGTAATATTTTATTTCTGAAACGATTTTTTTTGAAACTGGAAAACAACCCTTATAATGTCTCGGTGAGCATTCTACGTCTATATAATATACAATATTCACGTTACACAGTGAAGTGTATAATATGTAGAAGATGCGCTAACACAGCTCTTTATATAGATATCGATGCAAACGGGTAATAAATCGTTTTATTTCTTTGACGCTTAAGTGATCATAGGTGCTCAATATTATGATGTATATTATGTATTATATTTTATCAGCTCAATGTTTTCAACGATGGTTTACGTGAAAAATATTGCACGACATCTTAAACCGAAAAGGCGATGACCGTGTGTCATGGTGTCACTCATCTACTTAAGTACCTACTACTTATTAATTACCTATTATTAAGAACAAGTTTAATTAAATAATGAACTTTTATTAAAATAAAATACCAATATCTAAATAAGCACGTTACACATTTCGTCAGTGAAAGACTTAGCTAGTCTAGATTAGCATCTTACATAAAAACTGCACATGTTCACTAAAATTTTTCAATTTTACAATTATTTTCATTATATCATGCAATTTATCATTATATCATTATAATATGCATTATATCATGGAACTTCTCTATCACTAGAACAGACCACCCGCCCGCACTATGTGCAGATGCTCCGTATTTTAGTATAAATGTCAATGGTTTTCATATTGAAATTCGGAGTCATCGTATGTTGGTACTGTGCGTTTGAACCAATTTGTAACGAAAAATTCGTTTTTGCTATGAAAAGTTACAAAAGTTTTAATTTGGTGATACTGGAAACATACCGGTGCAGGGGGTGCCAGAGACGAACTTGCAGTTGCAGATAGTGAGATGTGCGTAAGGTGGTATATGTATACCATTTTTAATACATATATGTGTCAATTGAAACAACAATTGATTAATAAAATTTGACTATTTTTTTTTTTTTGAACCTTTACAATGGAAAATAAAAATAAATTGAGAAAAATCATTTAATGTAAAAATAAATTTGCTAGTTTTTTTTTTTTTTTTTTTTTTTTATTTTTTTTTTTTTTTTTTTATTGGATAACCCGCGGCAACATAGGCCATTGGGTGTTAGTGGTTTGTTTTTGTGTGTTGTTATTACGGTAGGGGGAGGAACACGTGTGTGTTGGGTTTTTGGCAGAATTTTGAATGGGGCACCCGTAGGTTTCTGCCATGCCCCGGAGTGGGGGATGGCGGCACTTGTTCTCCGGACACCGTGACTTGCCCGGAGAAAAATACCGCACAGTGGTCGAGAGGATCGAACCCGCGACCGCCAGCGCCGCAGACGACGTGTCCGACCGCTCGGCCACCTCGTCCCCCTTTTGCTAGTTTATAAATATCTACAATTAATAATGTTACATGTGAAAAAAACTAATTGGACTGCTTCTGTTGTTTGTAGCTTCGATCATAATCATAATATAACCTAACCTAACCTTTTTTTTTCAGTTTGAAACCGACGACGCCGCGGGGACTGCTTGGCAATGCTTCCGCGACGCCGCCAAACCTAACCTAACCTAACCCTAACACACCATAAAGTCTGGATTGCACAAAAAATCTAATGAATCAATAGTGAGATAATGATCCCTTAAACAAGATTTAGTGGCCCGTGATTGGTCCATTAAATTTTTAGTGAACCGTTAAATTTAATAAATTGTTTATGAAACCCAGCATAAGTCTATTAAGCAGTTGTAATTTCCATACTTTTATATTATAATTATATTATTCAAAACTGTAATTTTTATGTTCTATTAATCTATTATTTTAAAGTTTTAAACAGTTATTTTTTTCTTAGTAAATAATTTGGAATATAACATTTTTATTTTGTCTGGCCCGCGAACTATTTTTAATTTATGAATGTGGCCCGGGAGTCTTAAAGGTTGCCGACCACTGCTATAGACTATAGAGTGACACACGAAAATACAGAATTATCTTAGTCCATTCATCATTGTCCATGGCTTATCACACAGATTTCTATATATAAGTATTATATTAGTATTATTGTTGCTTGTGTTTTATTAGCATAATGTAACAAATGAAAAATCCAACCTAACCGAAGAACATAGTCTTTTATTCATTTGTTACAGTTAGATTAATGACTCCACATTTATTTTGTTATATCAAAAGTGAGTATAATAATCTAAACATGTGCATGGTTTAGTATGTTCATACAATAAATTATAATTATAATATAAATATAACATTGTCCAAATAATAGTGTTTATCGAAAAGTGCTATGAAACTAATCAGTTTCATGATATAAATATCAAAAAAACAAAAAAAAAAAAGCAAGTGCTTGCCATTATTTTAAACAATATTAAGTTTCAACTTTAAGACGAATGCACATAGCGGTAGAAAATTACAAGTAACTACGGCTTATAATTATTGAATTAAAACAAAAATATTATAATCGCTTGAAGAAAAATCACTATTATAAATATTAAATATAAAATTTATCAAAATATGTAATTTAAAAATTAATGAAATAAAATTTTGGACAATTTCATATGACATTTACAAATTTTTTTAACCGAGAATCAAAGTTAAAGATCGTACCTAGTTTATATTTAGCTCCAAAACGTGATGTCAGACATATTGTGTGAGTGCAACCTGGCTCGAATAGCTGAGAATGGACGACGGTGTAATGAGTGTATTTACTCATCAGGCATGGTCCACTACTTCAGTCTTGTAAAACATACTTTTGAAAAAGTATTAAGATACTAATACTAGTATTCGAATAAAAAAGTATTAAAAATATTTTTAAAATACTATTATAAAAATGTATTTTACGAATACTCACAAAGTATTTGAATACAAACACAAGAATTTTTTTTAATTTTATGCTATATGTATAATATATTATACAATTTATTATGTACCTATTATGTTACTACTTACCATAGATTGTAACAATTACTATTAACATGTCTATTGTCTGACTACTTAGAGGTGAATACATGTTCACATATTTCATTCTGCATTTAGATATATTTCAATAATATTGGTTTAATTATAACGAAAAAAAATAAAATTAAAAGTGGAATTAACTATTAATATGGAACTATTTTAAAAATATTAGATTTTCAGTTTTTTTAAAAAAATTCCAATACAGAAACCATATAAAATTAGCCTGGGCTACTTAGGCTACTAAAAAAAAAACTATGTAATGATTCCAGTTCCAGAAAATAACGGTTCTGTTTTGGTCAAAAAATATTAAATTACATATTGGTGTATACTATAATAATATATAAATCATAAATAAAACGGTTCTGAGCGAAAACGGTCAATCAACCTATGATATTACTAAGTATATTTGATGATATTATTGTGAATAAAATAGTCATATTTACCTATTTACGTTTACCATTGTTTTAAATTTTCAATCCTTAGCTATAAAAGTTGAACATTTTTTTTTCTTACATATGGCGTAGGTTTATTGGTGAAAAACAAAACTAAATAAACATAAAATTAGCAAAGTAATGAGGACTAGAGTAGATAGATTTACAATAAGCTAATAAATTTAACAATAACAAAGATAATAATAATAAGAGCTCATGGACTCACGATGATCGGACTTGAACATTTCTAACATTTTTAACTACAAAATAATGATTCATTTTTAAAATTGATAAATTTTGTTAAAATTCGATCTTTAAATACTTATAAAAAAAATTGTGCCAATGTATTTTTATTATTTTTCAACTGCTATTGTAACAATATTTCAGGAGCCTTGTATTAAATTTTTTCACGTTTCGGCCCAACAGATACAACTTTATTGATATTCATAGAAAAAAAAAATTAAGAGAAAGATGCTTTGCTGTACAGTAGGTTACAAGTGGGTCACTGTATAATGGATGGTATTAAATTTGAATTCAATGATATAATATCATTGTATAAGAAAAACGATTCTGAGTGGAGACGGTATGTCAGTCTAGGTATAAGACATATTATATACTTATCTATGGTATTAAAAAAAATTGACCTATAATAGGTAAATATAATAAATTCCAAATTAATCATATCACAATATCCATTTTTTACTTATAACATACATCAACAATAAACCCTGATTTATCATAGATATATAATAGTGTACTTTAGAAGTTTCAAGATCCCACAATCACAACAAAATAACTAAAATAGTTATTCAAATATCTTAGAGTGAATTGCCTAATCATCAAACATAAAGGTACGAATGCGTTGTCCAACAAATCTCGTTGAATTGATATTTTAATATCACGTTTAAAAGTGTACGTAATAAGTAGTATTGTTTGTTCCTAATTCGTTTATCAGCTATACCTACCTATAATACAATAAAATGCCCTGATGAATGATGATACTAATGTCATTACAACATTTTCAATTCAAGTTCAGAAATAATTCGGAATGAAAATATGGCCGAAGGGCGAATAGTAAGTATAATGAAAACGTTTGAAAAATAATTCTCAATATACTTACCTATCAGGCTGGATGTCGTTAGATCTGCAACTGGTTTAGACAGATTTTTAGTAAATCTAAAGCCCTATATGAGCCTTAGATTAACGATTACGTGTTGTTCTGCACGATTAAAGATATAATTATTAAATATATTATCCATAAGGTAGTTAGGTCGACCTATATCATAAATCGTGGTTAATACTTCAGAGTTTAGACTTAACTACTTTAGTAGCTTGTAATATGTTATACCTTCTATTCTTCTGTGCTAAATTGCTTAAACTGTGGTATGCCGTACAGGGACGTATAGAATGGAACAGAATAAATTAATATATTTTTTTGTTAATGTGTTTTGTGAGACATCTAATATTTTATGTTATTAAATGTTTTGGGTGAATACTAAATAATTTTAAATGTAACTAAAATATTATTTTTATACTTTATAAATACATTTATAATCTATATTACAATACATTACGTTGTTGTGAACCCCTGAATAGTATTATATTATATTATGTTCACAGTATAAGAAGAGTGTGTTGGTCGACGGCTCGTCGACAGGAATCCGCTGACTAGGCGATTCGGCGTCCGGCGGGGCCGTAGGCCGACGCACAGGGAGGAGGTTAGTCAGTCGCATTAGAACAGAGCATTATACTTAACGTGTGTTTTAAGAAGAGCATTTTTATATTATATGTACAACTAGTTAATGTTAAAACCCGTAATAAAACCTATATAATTAATATCAATCTAATCGTGCGTTAAATTATTTGTGTTGGAACCCCGGTTCCATAACAACGTCATTATAATGGTACATATTCTTACGTATCATAATTCATGATTGATAAAACCTATTTAAAACATAAGTGGTAGGTACTCGAAAAATTAGTTCAAATATCTCTTGCAACGCAAACAAGATAACATAGTACAAATATCAAGGCGGATCTATGAAAATAATAAAACTTTTACTTAATATTTTTATTTCGGTCTAGTGAGACTACTACAGTACGGTAAGACGGTAGACGACACACAGCCAATGTCATCATTAAAGTCCGTGTGAATTGCGCATCGATATTCGACATCAGATAGGTAGGTATTTTATAATTTAAATTTCGATGTTTATATATTTTAATATATTGGATGAATACATTTTAATTCTAAACGTTATAGAGGTATCAATTATATAGGCTCATATTTCAATAATAATAGTACCATACTTATGCAGTCCTGCAGTCCTGCAGTATTGTCCACTACTATCGTTACCGTGCTGTTTTTTATTCAACTGCCTACTATAAATAAGTAAGAAAATACATATTCTATACATTTATTTTAATTCAATGATATTGTCTTTTTATCTTAACACCCGACCATGGTTTGGCATATTATATCTTATACAGTTGAACCTACCATGGACGGGCGTCTAGACACAGCGCGTATTATTTTACTTAAAATAAAAAATATATACCTACCCCATATTTAAATAATATTGTGATTATGAATTGAAGCTACAAATATAATAAGGTTGTTGTACAATTTTCGGGAAAGGTGATCATATTTATACTTTTTGAAAAACATCCTTGTTCCGATAAAATTGAAGCGCCAATATGTTTTATAATTTTTAAATCTAATTTACTTATATAGAATAAAATATATTATATTGTATTTATTTGTATTATTTTTTAAATACATTTTTGCTGTGACACCGCGATTAGTTTATAATTACCAATAAAAAAATTGATAAAAGTGATATTGTAAAAAAAATTAACAATACAAAAAGTAACATTAATTGTATTTATTTTAGATTTTATCACCTACCTACTGCAACTTATATATACTTAAACTAAAATACGAAGTAAATATATTATTGTGGTCTGGTAATAATTTTAAAATGGCCTATTACAATTACATAGAGTATTAGAGCGAAAAAATAACTGAAAGTACACGCCTGTCATTTTGCACATTCAATCTACAGTCTAGGACCAATGAACATAAATAACATTTGCTTAGTATTTATTTCAAACCTTAATAATTATATTTAAAGTTATTTATATTAACTTAATACATTTTTAACAGCAGTAGGTACTTTGTTGGTCTTTACAACTTCAATACTAAAATGTAAGTGTATTAGGTTAGGTTCATGACAAGGCTGGCTAAGTTAATGATTTTTTTAACTCAGTTAAGTTAAGTTAATATGCAACAATAACAAAAAGTTAAATGTTAAAAGTTAATATAACTATAGGTTAACTCAGTTAAGTTAAAATTTAATACACACTTTTTGTTAACTTTTTGTTAAGTTAAAGAAAAGTTAATTTGTTTATTCAACACTGGAGTACTTAATTTTTTTTTATTATTTCCAACAAAAAACTAAATTATTAACTATAGCATTTTTACTTTATACAGTATATCCATATAAGTTAGATTCAAATGATATACATTTTAAACTTTAAACAATTTACGGTAAATATTTTTTGACATGAAAACGAAATAGACTGAAATATTAAAATATAATAAAATTAAAAACAAAATAAATTAACTTAACTTACTTCTTAAAATGAAAAATTAACTCGTTAGTTTCACGTTTATTAAAATAGTAATTTAGTAAGCTAACAGTTAAGTTAATGAAAATCCAAAAGTAACTAGTTAAGTTGAAAAGTTTAAATTAAATTAACTATTCAACTTATAACTTTTTAACTCGTTAATGTCCAGCCTTTTTTAATGATGAACGATGATATACAAATTTAATTTAAAATACCTTATTTAAAAGGCAACATGTCGGTGAAAGTAATGGATGCCTTACAGACTTCATCGAGTGAAAGTGATGCAAAGCAAGTTCTGACATCCAAAGAATGTGAGCCAACCAATTTTAGAAATAACTCTCACTCTGCCAGAATACTAGAAGACTTACAATCTCTACGCAAGTATGTTAAAGGTGATTTTAGCTTCATTAAAAATAAATTTTAGTAACGCATTTTTGTTTTTAGAAATGAAGTTTTATGTGATATTAGATTTGAAACAGATGATGGATGTACAACGTTTGGTCATAAAAATGTTTTAATGGCAGCTAGTCCATATTTTCGTGCAATGTTCAGTAATTATTTTGAAGAGAGCAGTAAAGGTGTCTTACAGGAAAACTCTCATTGCCTGTAGAATAGTCGGAATTTGTTATTTTTTTTTATTTACAATAAGAGACACTTTTGCAAGTCGGATCGAAGCCTGATTTTCAAAATAACAATTATAGAAGATAAAATATGCAATTTACCTAAAAACAGTTGTAATCTCTCAAACAAAAAAAAAAATTATTAAAATTTGACACAATATCACAATAAGGCGTGAGAGATTTTCCTGTAAAGTAATTTTTGTTGATATAATACATTTCATTAACTATTAACTCCCCTTTAAATGGATATCGGGCAGTAGATTATTGAAAAAGTATTATAATTAAGGTAGGCAGCAACTAAAAAATTAAATATTATAATTTTCAAATTTTATAGAATCTCGGAAAATTGGAAAAACCGGCAACAACACCGTTAACATAAGGAAATTAGACTCCACCATTTTAGAACTATTATTAGATTATATTTATACGGGCGAAATAATGGTCACAAAAAAAAATGTACAGGTATAATGAGAAATTTGATTTGTTATCGACTAATAAAAAATTATTTTAAATATAATATTATTGTTGATTTATCAAGGTTTTGTTGCCAGCTGCAAAACTCTTACAGTTAGATTTTGTAAGCGGTGCATGTGTTGAGTTTTTACAAAAAAAACTGGATGCATCTAATTGTTTAGGTGTCAGAGGGTTCGCTGACTTACATAACTGTACGGAATTGTTATCAAGTTCTGAAACATTCATTAAAAAGCATTTTTTGTATGATATAATTAACGTAATTCTCTTTATTTTTCAGCAATAATCAATACTTAATATATAGACAATTATTATTTTCAGAGACGTGGTTAAAAGCGATGATTTTCTATCTTTATCTTCTGAAGATGTGGTTAAGATAATCTCCTGTAATGACCTTGCTGTTCCATTAGAAGAAAATGTAAGCAAACTGCATTTAGTACTCATAACATTGTTGTAAAGAATAAAGCGGCTCATTATTTACAATCGATTAGATACATTTTAACAGCCAATAATTTTTGTACTATGATACGCAGGCTATATATTATTCAATTATTGCTACTACAGTGGCTATAATAACATAATTCGTAATTTTGACTTTGTAGATATGGGTTTGTTGTAAATTAGTTTTATGTTATTGTACAAAGTATCAATTACCTAATGAGTTCCATTTTCTTACTCAGTTCCATTTTATCAGCGTTGAGCTTGTATTAAATAATGAATATGTCAGCCCCGACTGTAACTTGTAACTGAGCTATAACATACAACGTCACGGGCCGTATAGACTATTCAATATGCTCAAAAAATGTTGCAAATGAAGCACATGAACTTTCAAATACATGTTTATATTGTTTATATTATTTATAAATAACAAATAATATATACTAAAACCTTATAGGTGGAGGTTTTAATAATTACAAAAAATATTTTAATACCTATTAATAATACGTATATATAAAAAGTTATGACAGCATTGAAACTAATAAAAATTGATTTAATACCATCAAAATAAATTATTATACCATTGATTGCTATAAAAAGAAAGGGATACCCAATAACTCGAAGAACTCTATTATATTTATGGTACAAGCATACACCAAAAAGGGTGGTTTAACAGATTGTTATGTTTTATTTTAGTTTTAAATATTTGTTATTGTAGGTATTTGAATGTGTCATAAAATGGGTAAAACATGATTTGGATCAGAGAAAAGATTTTTTGCCAGAATTAATGGAACATGTACGTTTGCCATTATTAGCATCAAGGCCTGATGTATTAAATAATGTAGTCGAAGAACCTCTTCTAATGAATAGTCCTAAAAGTATATTTTAATAAATACGTCTTATATGTAATTATATATTTTGTTGATAATTATTTAATGTGTATAGATAAAGATTATGTGTTTGAAGCTATACGATTTAATCTACTTAAGTCAGTTCAGCATTTCACCATTCCACAAACAATTCGGTGTAAACCTAGGCAGTTTGGTGATTCAAAAAAAGTATGATTCCGTTTTGATAAATTTATCTCCACAATTATTTTGTCTATTTAATTCTATTAGGTTATTCTAATGTTCAATCTGTCTGATACATCGCCAAAGTGTTATACAGAATGGTATGATCCAGCAACCAAGTTAAGAAAGATTGCACCAGGGTTAAATGAATGTCGGAAATTTGCTGGTCTTGGTGTAATAAGAGATCAATTTGTTTTTGCTGTAGGAGGTGTTAATAGATTAAGTTCAAAATCTGTTAGTTTGCTTGACGTATCCTCACAATCGCCCTCCTGGCTTCCAATGGTCGACATGTTAGTTAGTAGAAGGCAATTGGGAGTTGGAGTATTAGGTGATTCCATATATGCTGTAAGTTAAATAAATATTTATATTACTTATTTTATACTATAATATTTTAATTCTAGGTTGGTGGAGGTAATTTTGAAAATGCATTAAATAGTGTAGAGGTTTTCGATGTCAGTATCCAAAAATGGAGAATGGTGGCTAGTATGTCAATTAAGAGATATGATTTGGGTGTTGGTGTACTAAATAATCGTTTATACGTGGTGAATAATAATATTATTTATTCATTTTTAATTTGTAATACATTTCATAAAATTAAATTGTGTAGGTTGGGGGTGCTGGTGATGGTAAAATTGTTGGATCTGTGGAATTTTATGATCCCGCACTTGACACATGGACAACAGTTGCAAATATGTCTGGACATCGTAAAGGTGTTAGTGTAGGAGTCATGGACGGCGTGATGTATGCGATTGGTGGCTTTGATGGAAAAGTGTACCTTAAACGTGTTGAGGTCTATAGACCAAGTGATGGAGTTTG
The DNA here is from genome assembly GCA_949089665.1 of Macrosiphum euphorbiae. NCBI lineage: Eukaryota > Metazoa > Arthropoda > Insecta > Hemiptera > Aphididae > Macrosiphum > Macrosiphum euphorbiae. The sequence goes on along the minus strand of CARXXK010000001.1, from coordinate 176,572,055 downwards.
GTCGTTTATTCCCGATATGAATTTGTGCCGAAATAGACCTGGTGACTACCTACTATGACAATTTTTTTTTTAGTATTAACTTTAAAATATCATTATCTTATAGGAGTAGCAGTATTAGATAGTTTATTGTATGTTTTTGGTGGAGAAACTGAAAAGTCTATTGTTGATACTGTAGATATTTACAATCCTAACAACAATACTTGGACCTTGGAGAGATTGTCAAGAAATGGAGTACGACTTTATGGTGGAGTAGTTGTTGATAGGCCAATGCATTGTATTAACTGATCGATATAGATAAATAGATAATGGTCTCATTAATTGTTGGTAGAAATTTGAACATATTTATGTATAATTTAATATGACGAAATGTGTATTGTTCTATTCATATTTGTTTTTGTGAATGTTTGATAAAAATAGCTTTATAATTTACAATTTAAATTTATTCTTTACAAATTAAATGAATAAGCTATAATGTTGATTGTATTGCAGTATACCAGAAAATCTTTTATAATTTACAATATATCTTTTAGATTTTGTGCGGAGTGATAAATTTATTGATTTTTCCTTGATATATTGTTTTTCTATATATATATATACACGATAAACATAGGCAGTACACATGTTTATTTTATCATTTTATACGTAAGATAAAATGTTCAAAATATTTTGATTTTGGTCTATTTATAGATATTTTAGAATTTTTTGGGAATCTATATATATACAACTGAAATCAAGCAAAAGAGGAAATCTTTGTTACGGTTTGGCTTCGAAACTTCTTATCCAATTGTCATGCAGTTTTTTTAAATGAAAGAGGATATCACGGAGCAGGTTTTAGGCATAAATAAAGTCCGATAATGTTAGTCAATAATTAGTTATCTATACATATAAAATCCAAATACCACTGACTCACTGATCGCTGTATCTCAAAAACTACTCAACGTACAGACTTGAATTTTGGAATAGAGGTTCTTCTCATATTTTCACCGTGCAATAAGAAAGGATTTTCCGAAATTCGCATTTTAAATAGGTGCTCAAACAGGGACATTGAGATTCACGATGGAAATTGGAAATTTTATTTTTATTTATTAATAGTTGCCATTGGTTACAGTCTACAGTAGAAATTAGCATTTATTTACTGGTTGCTATTGGTTATTCGGGCAGATCAGGTACAAACTTGCATCAAATTGAATTATTGAACATCGCCTACCAGGGTGGCTGAGTTGCACTTACCACACCAAGTTACACCCAAAAGGAGTTCAACAATCATACATTTTTTAAGAGTTGCGATTTTTTAAGGGCAACCAAATTTGTTATATCAACCCACCGTATTATATCAAAATAAACTTGGTATAACTTTGATACTTTAGAGTTAAATCATACACTTCCTTACAAACAGCACGTGGTCCGCGATCTACCGCAGGTAGATTGCCTACCTGATAATATACTTTCAATATTTTGAAAATGGGGGGGGGGCTGTTGTGACGTACGTCAATTATTAGGCCCCACAAGTTTGTATTTAACATGAGAGTATTATAGCGGGAGTCCTAATATGACATCCCTAGTTATAGATGTATAAGCTTGACAGTTTTCCACTTTATTTGAAAACTTGATTTTTAATGAAATTTTTTCATAATTATTAATTGTTGAGGTTTTACGGTTGTTAAGTTAGTTAAATGTTTATTATTTAATTAGGAATTAAATGACTGTGAATATGAACTAAAATGAAAGTTTAATATATAGGTAGGTACCTATAATATATGTTAAATAATACATATTTATCAATTATAAATACTTCTGATTTATATGGTCTTGTGTTAAGACTAGGTACATTGTAATTTGTAAGAAGTACCTAATAACTTATAACTAATCATAAAAAGAAGTGTTAGTGTAAAATTGTGGAAATACCTCAATCAATAAATCACAAAAAATTTAAAAATCATTAAAAGGTACGTTTTTACCCTTAACATTTAAACTTGAAGTAAAAATACAATTTTTTTTTTAATAATATAGATAAAAATGTACTTTTCTTGCCAATATAAATTTATTTGTATTATGCGTTTCCTATATTAGATATGTTTAACAGTATAATATTTAAATATGTTAATGGTAATACAGTTTAAACTTTAAATACAACTGTGTAGGTTAAATATACTATACCCAACTAATAACTACATAATATCAAAGGATATATTTGATAAGAAATTAATATGAGAAATTATAAAATGTTCATGAAAATGTACATCATTACTATTACTAACCCTGCTTAGGGGTAAAATTTTACCTATTTACCTACTTAGTATTAATTGTTATTATGGTGAATTGGCTACAAACATAATAATATAAAACATTTATAAACAATTATTATTTATTCATATTTTATATTATTATAAAAAAAAAAACTATGCAAAACCGTTATTCTATTTAATATGTAATTTCGTAGTTTATATTTTTAAGATTTTTTGGTTACAGAATATTGAATAACCTACTTACGTGGAACCTATTGTTTTAAATTTTCAACCCTTAGCTATGAAAGTTGAACATTTTATAAAATTTAACTAGAAAACTATTCTCAATTTTTTAATTTAATACATGTTGGCAAAAATTGAAGTTTAATTGCTTATAAAAAAAAATTGTGCATAAATATTTTTTATATTTTCAACTGCTATTGTATCAATATATCAGGAGCCTTGTACCAAATCATGCTTTTTAAACCAACTAATAAAAGTTATTGACATTTACAGAAGGAAAAACTAAAAATAATTTAAATTTTACATGTTTGTTAACAGCTCAAACCGTGTCGAAATATTTTGAAAATTTTATCAAGTATATTAATTGATAAAATCAATATATCGTGTAAATTTACAGTAATTTATTTCTGTATTACAACAAAATAAGAAAACCGCTACTGTGTTGTAAAATATTCTAAAAATAATTTGTATTAACATAGATTTTGAAGATAGAAAAAATATCTTTATTGGGCTATCACATTGAAGAAGTATATAGTATATACTATAGTTACCTCATCCATTTAAGAAACACCCTGTATAAGCAAAAATACTAGAAATAAAAAAACAAATCAAAATAGTGAAAAATATGGCTATAAATATCAACATCTAATTCATTTATCAGCTGGTACCTATAATACAGTAGAATGTCCTGATGAACGATGATACTATAATATCAGTACAACATTCTCAATTCATGTTCAGAAATAATTCAATTGAATGAAAATATGTCCGAAGGGCAAATAATACTGAATAGTAGGTTTAATGAAAAGATTTGAAAAAAAATGTTCAATATACCTACTTATCAATGTAAATCATAAATTTTCTTTCTAATTGTGTTCAGAGACTGATATTGTTAGATTTGAAACTGGTTTGGATGGATTTTTAGATAAATCTAAAACCCTAGGATTCGGAAAATATTATTTTTTTACTCAATAATTACATTTATATTTTATTATTAAATTTCGAATAGGTACCTAGCTCAATTATTTTGTCATTATTGGTACGTATCATGATTCATGATTGATAAAACCTACTTAAAACATAAGTGGTAGGGGGCAAATGTAAACTGGGCCCGAAGTTACCTTTTTTGTTGTAAACTCGGCCCGAGAATTTTAGGTAATATAAATAGGTAGATTGTAATCTCGGCCCGGAAATTTCAGATGGTAAAATAAATCGATTGTAAACTCGGCCCGAAAATGTCATGTGTCAGATTCTATGTTTCCGCCTGAAATGTGGGCCAGTGTATCAGTTGAAACGTTTTAACAAAAAATGCATGTGAATCATTTCATGCGCATTTTAATTCAAGTTTTAATTCCACTCACCCAAATATATATTCCGTCATTTCAAAATTAAAAAGAACAGGAATATACTGTTAAATTCTAACAGCCTAGATGTACCATTTAAATTCCAAAATATAAAAACTAAAAAAAAAAGAACTCTCAGAAAGAACACTTATAAAATATAAAAATAAAGAAATATCAGTGAGTGAATATGTAAAATACATGGCGTTTTATTTAAAAAACTAGATTTATATTATATTATACTATATTATATATCGTATTTATATTATTATACTAAAATTATTCACTCATTATTTACACTACAATTTTACTTAGTTATTTTTTATTATATTTATACAAATTTTTACACTTATACATTTATATAATTGCATTTATTATTATTTTATTATCAATATTATAACATTTTAATTACATTTATCTTTTAAATAACGAATTTCATACTATGAATAATAATATGAAAATGAAAATAATTTTTGAAGGATAATGAGAACCGCCTCCTCGTGGTGTCCTCTGGGTAATGCTAAATGTTTCTCAAAAATATTATAAGAAAAATGATGGTTTTTACACCTAAATCATTTTTACCTGAAAAAAATCAGGGCCGAGTTTACATCTAAATAATTTTGACCTGAAAAAAACCCGGGCCGAGTTTACCATCGACCTTTTGGAAATGTTTTTTCCTCGGGCCGAGTTTACAATCTCCCGTGGTAGGTACTCGAAAAATTAGTTCAAGTATCTCTTGCAACGTAAACAAGATAACATATTACAAAATATATCAAGGCGGATCTATGAAAATAATGAAACTTTTACTTAATAACGACACACCGCCAATGTCATCATTAAAGTCCGTGTGAATTGCGCATCGATATTCGACATCAGATAGGTAGGTAGGTATTTTATAATTTAAATTTCGATTTTTATATATTTTAATATATTGGATAAATACAATACTTTAATTCTAAAAGTTATATAGGAATCAATTATATAGGCTCATATTTCAATAATAATAGCACCATACTTATGCAGTCCTGCAGTATTGTCCACTACTATCGTTACCGTGCTGTTTTTTATTCAACTGTCTACTATATATAAGTAAGAAAATACATATTCTATAAATTTATTTTAATTCAATGATATTGTCTTTTTATCTTAACACCCGACCATGGTTTGGCATATTATATCTTATACAGTTGAACCTACCATGGACGGGCGTCTAGACACAGCGCGTATTATTTTACTTAAAATAAAAAATATATACCTACCCCATATTTAAATAATATTGTGATAATGACTTGAAGCTACAAATATAATAAGGTTGTTGTACAATTTTCGGGAAAGGTGATCATATTTATACTTTTTGAAAAACATCCTTGTTCCGATAAAATTGAAGCACCAATATGTATTATAATTTTTAAATCTAATTTAGTTATATAGAATAAAATATATTATATTGTATTTATTTTTATTATTTTTTAATAACATTGTTGATGTGACACCGCGATGAGTTTATAATTACCAAGAAAAAAATTGATAAAAGTGATATTGTAAAAAAAAATTAACAATACAAAAAATAACATTAATTGTATTTATTTTAGATTTTATCACCTACCTACTGCAACTTATATATACTTAAACTAAAATACGAAGTAAATATATTATTGTGGTCTGGTAATAATTTTAAAATGGTCTATTACCTAAAGTATTAGAGCGAAAAAATAACTGAAAGTACACGCCTGTCATTTTGCACATTCAATCTACAGTCTAGGACCAATGAACATAAATAACATTTGCTTAGTATTTATTTCAAACCTTAATAATTATATTGAAAGTTATTTATATTAACTTAATACATTTTTAACAGCAGTATAGGTACTTTGTTGGTCTTTACAACTTCAATACTAAAATGTAGTATTAGTGTATTAGGTCTTAATGACAAGGCTGGCTAAGTTAATGATTTTTTTTAACTCAGTTAAGTTAAGTTAATATGCAACAATAACAAAAAGTTAAATGTTAAAAGTTAATTTAACTATAGGTTAACTCAGTTAAGTTAAAATTTAATACACACTTTTTGTTAAGTTAAAAAAAAGTTAATTTGTTTATATAACGCTGGAGTACTTAATTTTTTTATTATTTCCAACAAAAAACTAAATTATAGACTATAGCTTTTTTCCTTTATACAGTATTTCCATATAAGTTAGATTCAAATGATATACATTTTAAACTTTAAACAATTTACGGTAAATATTTTTTGACATGAAAACGAAATAGACTGAAATATTAAAATATAATAAAATTAAAAACAAAATAAATTAACTTAACTTACTTCTTAAAATGAAAAATTAACTCGTTAGTTTCACGTTTATTAAAATAGTAATTTAGTAAGCTAACAGTTAAGTTAATGAAAATCCAAAAGTAACTAGTTAAGTTAAAAAGTTTAAATTAAATTAACTATTCAACTTATAACTTTTTAACTCGTTAATGTCCAGCCTTGCTTAATGATGAACGATGATGTACACATTTAATTTAAAATACCTTATTTAAAAGGCAACATTTCGGTGAAAGTAATGGATGCCTTACAGACTTCATCGAGTGAAAGTGATGCAAAGCAAGTTCTGACATCCACAGAATGTGAGTCAACCAATTTTAGAAATAACTCTCACTCTGCCAGAATACTAGAAGACTTACAATCTCTACGCAAGTATGTTAAAGCCTTAAAGGTGATTTTAGCTTCATTAAAAATAAATATTAGTAACGCATTTTTGTTTTTAGAAATGAAGTTTTATGTGATATTAGATTTGAAACAGATGATGGATGTACAACGTTTGGTCATAAAAATGTTTTAATGGCAGCTAGTCCATATTTTCGTGCAATGTTCAGTAATTATTTTGAAGAGAGCAGTAAAGGTGTCTTACAGGAAAACTATCATTGCCTGTAGAATAGTCGGAATTTGTTATTTTTTTTTATTTACAATAAGAGACACTTTTGCAAGTCGGATCGAAGCCTGATTTTCAAAATAACAATTATAGATGATAAAATATACAATTCAACTGAAAACAGTTGTAATCTTTCAAATAAAAAAAAAATTATTAAAATTTGACACAATATTACAATGAGGCGTGAGAGATTTTCCTGTAAAGTAATTTTTGTAGATATAATACATTTCATTAACTCCTTTAAATGGATATCGGACAGTAGATTAGTGAAAAAGTATTATAATTAAGATAGGCAGCAACTAAAAAATAAAATATAATTTTAAAATTTTATAGAATCTCGGAAAATTGGAAAAACCGGCAACAACACAGTTAACATAAGGAAATTAGATTCCACCATTTTAGAACTATTATTAGATTATATTTATACGGGCGAAATAATGGTCACAAAAAAAAATGTACAGGTATAATGAGAAATTTGATTTGTTATTGACTAATAAAAAATTATTTATATATATTATTATTGTTGATTTATCAAGGTTTTGTTGCCAGCTGCAAAACTCTTACAGTTAGATTTTGTAAGCGGTGCATGTGTTGAGTTTTTACAAAAAAAACTGGATGCATCTAATTGTTTAGGTGTCAGAGGGTTCGCTGACTTACATAACTGTACGGAATTGTTATCAAGTTCTGAAACATTCATTAAAAAGCATTTTTTGTATGATATAATTAACGTAATTCTCTTTAGTTTTCAGCAATAATCAATACTTAATATATAGACAATTATTATTTTCAGAGACGTGGTTAAAAGCGATGATTTTCTATCTTTATCTTCTGAAGATGTGGTTAAGATAATCTCCTGTAATGACCTTGCTGTTCCATTAGAAGAAAATGTAAGCAAACTGAATTTAGTACTCATAACATTGTTGTAAAGAATAAAGCGGCTCATTATTTACAATCGATTAGATACATTTTAACAGCCAATAATATTAGTACTATGATACGCAGGCTATATATTATTGCTACTAGAGTGGCTATAATAACATAATTCGTAATTTTGACTATGTAGATATGGGTTTGTTGTAAATTAGTTTTATGTTATTGTACAAAGTATCAATTACTTAATGAGTTCCATTTTCTTACTCAGTTCCATTTTATCAGCGTTGAGCTTGTATTAAATAATGAATAGGTATGTCAGCCCCGACTGTAACTTGTAACTGAGATATAACATACAGCGTCACGGGCAGTATAGACTATTCAATCTGCTCAAAAAATGTTGCAAATGAAGCACATGAACTTTCTAATACATGTTTATATTGTTTATATTATTTATAAATAGGTAACAATTAATATATACTAACACCTTATAGGTGGAGGTTTTAATAATAACAAAAAATATTTTAATATTAATAATACGTATATAAAAAGTTATGAAAGCATTGAAACTAATAAAAATTGATTTAATACCATCAAAATATAATTATTATACCATTGATTGCTATAAAAAGAAAGGGATACCCAATAACTCGAAGAACTCTATTATATTTATGGTACAAGCATACACCAAAAAGGGTGGTTTAACAGATTGTTATGTTTTAATTTAGTTTTAAATATTTGTTATTGTAGGTATTTGAATGTGTCATAAAATGGGTAAAACATGATTTGGATCAGAGAAAAGATTTTTTGCCAAAACTAATGGAACATGTACGTTTGCCATTACTAAAACCTGATATGTTATTTAATATATATGAAGAACCTCTTCTAAACACTAGTCTTAAATGTATGTTATTTAGTTAAATTTGCCATCATTATTAATTTATATATTTAATGAGTTATTATTATAATTTTTTTAGTAAACAATTATTTAGTTGAAGCCTTACGTTTTAATCATCAAAAATTAGTTCAGCATGTCACCATTCCACAAACAATTCGGTGTAAACCTAGGCAGTGTGGTGATTCAAAAAAGGTATGATTCCGTTTTGATAAATTTATCTTCACAATGATTTCGTCCATTTTATTCTATTAGGTTATTCTAATGTTCAATCTGTCTGATACATCGCCAAAGTGTTATACAGAATTGTATGATCCAGCAACCAAGCTAAGAAAGATTGCACCAGGGTTAAATGAATGTCGGATGACTGCTGTTTTTGGTGTAATACGTGATCGATTAGTTTTTGCTGTGGGAGGTGTAAATGGATCGAGTTCTAAATCTGTTAGTATGATTGACGTATCTTCACAATCGCCCTCATGGGTTCCAATGGCCGACATGTTAGTTAGTTGATGGCAATTGGGAGTCGGAGTATTAGGTGATTCCATATATGCTGTAAGTTAAATAAATATTTATGTTACTTATTTTATATTATAATATTTTAATTCTAGGTTGGTGGAGGTAATTACGAAAATGCATTAAATAGTGTAGAGGTTTTCGATGTCAGTATTCAAAAATGGAGAATGGTGGCTAGTATGTCAATTAAGAGATATGGTTTGGGTGTTGGTGTACTAAATAATCTTTTATACGTGGTGAATAATTATATTATTTATTTATTTTTAATTTGTAATACATTTCATAAAATTAAGTTGTGTAGGTTGGGGGTGCTGGTGATGGTAGCATTGTTTGTTCTGTGGAACGTTATGATCCCGCACTTGACACATGGACAACAGTTGCAAATATGTCTAAATGTCGTAAAAATGTTAGTGTAGGAGTCATGGACGGCGTGATATATGCAATTGGTGGCTATGATGGAAGTATGTATCATAAAAGTGTAGAGGCTTATAGACCGAGTGATGGAGTTTGGTCTTCTATAGCTGATATGGAAATATGCCGCTTTCGTCCTGGTAACTATAATAGTTATATATCTTAGCCCTTAGGACAACCTTTGTAAAAATGTATTTAATTTAAATTACATTTTTATATAGGAGTAGTGGCCTTAGATGGTTTATTGTATGTGATGGGCGGAGAATCTGATGAATCTATCAATGATACTGTAGAAATTTACAACCCTAAAACCAATACTTGGACCTTGGAGAGATTGTCAAGAAATGAAGTACAAATTTATGGTGGAGTAGTTGTTGATAAGCCACCACATTTTATTAACTAATCGGCATACATAATAGTCTCAATGTTGGTAGAAATATGATCATATTTATGTATAATTTATGACATAGGTTAGGTTAGGTTGGTTAGGTATGGTTAGGTATATTGATTTATTATTTTTGTTTTTGTGAATATTTTATAAAAGTTGTTTTATAATTTAAATTGATTGTTTACAAATTAAATGAATAAGCTATAATGCTATTTGTATTACAGTGGATCAGCAAAAAAACTTGTATAAATTACAGTATTTAGTATATCTTTTAGATTTTGTGCAGAGTGATGAATTTATTAATTTTTCTATGATATTTTGTTTTGGATTTTCGTGTACACAATAAATATAATAGATACCATAATACAAACGATTATTTTATCATTTTATTACAATTTTGACAAAATGTATTAAATTTAAAATTTAATAATTATTTTGTAATTAGTTAAAAATTTATGAAATGTTCAACTTTTATAGCTAAGTATTAAAAATTTAAAAATTTAAAACAAGGTTCCACGTAAATAGGTAATGTATAAATTACTTTATTCACAATAATATCATCATATATACTTAATAATATCATTGACTGACTGACCGTCTTCGCTCAAAATTGTTTTTCTTATACAATGACATTATATCATTGAATTCAAATTTAATACAAACCAGGGAGTACAGGGACTCACTTGTAACCTACTGTACAGAAGAGTGATAGTTGTTACCCACTTGCCCACCCTTTTTTTTCTATGAATGTCAATACAGTTTTATTTGTTGAGGTTAAAAAAGCTTGAACATTTAATACAAAGCTCCTAATACATTGTTACAATATAGCGTTTAAAAATTATTAAAAATCCTTAGTCACAATTATTTTTTATAAGCTTTTAAAGTTAATTTGTGACAAAAATCACGAAATTTAGCAAAATTATTTTTAGTTTAGAGTTCATAAAATTGTCTCTTTTTATTACACACTTTTCTTAAGTTCGCTTTCACTTCTGTTTGTCTGTAATCAAATCTTGCGCGTTCGATTTGAGGCACTTTTTGACGATGAACGATTCTTAAAATTGGTATAGACCTTGGTCTTGGATGACAATACAATAATCCGTTGTCATTTTGTGACCCGGACCTCCAGGTCGGCGATGACGGGTGTGCAGAGTCATATCCGAGGAAGTACAGGTACGAAGGGTCGATAAGCTAAAATAAATATCCAAACTAAAAATAAACAAAATTAAAAACAAATCATATCTTTTGATTTTTGAGAAGGAACTTGATCGGCCACAAAACATTTCAAAACGTTATCCTATCGCCTGTTCTATGAAAATTAAATTTTCAATGAACGAACCCAAAACGTTCAAAATCATAATTAATAAGAACTTAGTTCACGTTCAAGTTCATTTCTTGAATATCGAACTCGTTCTTGTCAAGTTCACAAAATATGACCTGTATGCATAAGTATAGTATGCTAAATAAATTTGAGGTACCAATTGTAAAACGCCTTGTGAATCGCCAACCACCTGTTAGTTTGATGCAGAATATAGAAAATAGTTAGGAACATTAACATTTACAACATAAACATTTACTTACTAAGTGCAATTGAGTGAAGTTGATCAAAAGTTTTTAAACTCGTTAATTTAATATAGAAACGATTTAACATCTTAGTTAAATTAATCTTAGTTTTAATCTTAAGTTATTTTCTTAACTTGTAAAATTTACAAAATTGTTCTTTAAAAAGAAAAAAGTGGGCAAGTAGGAAACCGCTCTTCTGTACAGAAGGTGTTTAGTGTACCTTGATATCGAGTAGGTCACTAGAATATTACTAGAACAAAATGTATAATGGAAAATGCGATAACAGAGATGGTCTTGTTTGCCTATTTTACTAAATATATTTTATTATAATATTCATTTAATTAAGTATCGCCAATCTGGTGGTTAACAATGTTTTTAACAATGCTAACAATGTTTGGTAATAATTTACCAGTTACATAATTATAATGTGAATGTGTGTAAAATACAGTGTGTATGAACGGTATTAGTAATAATAACAGTACTAGGTAGTGAGAACAATTAATATTAGAAAAAAGAAAACAAGACATTTTACTTGTAAATTACTAGTTATAGTGTGAATGTGACAGATAATCTGAGGTAGAGGACAGATGTTTTTGCTATATTAAATGAATAACAAATTAAGTGAGTTCTGATAATGTAGCATTCTGTGTGTAAGATGACTATAGTTTGTACGATGAGTGGGATAGGGAGTAAGGACGTAGACAATGAGTAGTCTATTGTTGCATAGACAGGGATACGAAAAGATTGAGACATTTAGTTTGAAGTCGATAAAATAATGTCTGCATCAAGACCATGTGTGGTAAGAGTAGGAACATTTAACGATGAGTTAATTGAAAAGTGGTATTAATATTATATATACACTGTTAATAATTGCAATGTCTTGCTTTATTATTTATTATATTACTATTGTTTTTGAGCTAATTCCTGTATACTATTAAAATAAATAAATACTGCTATATAAGGTATAGTTATTTATTTTATTATTAGAAATTGAATTATCACAGTTATCTACTCAGGTTGAAAAACGAGGCGTGATAACACGGCTTAAAGCAGTAGATTAGTGAACTATACACACTAGTAATATTCAGGCTGGCTACTCAGTGCTGTTCATGAACTACACCAAGAATAACATACACATAAATATTAATCAACGTCATTATATTTTAATACTTTAGGATTGTGAGTCAATTTTTATGAATTTATTTTAGTTTCAATTGAATAATAAAATAACCTGTATAACTAATGGCCACAGATGTCAGATTTTTTTTTTTTAATCAATGGTTTTAGGCGGTTTTTCGTAATTTGTCGTGGTTTTCTCGTGGCATAAATAACTATTGAAAAATCGAAGATGACCTTTCTAAAGATATCTTGATCCAATTTTCTAAAGCTAACATACTTTATAGTGTAATCAAAGTACTTCCTGGCAAATTTGTTACAGGATAAAAAAATAATAATAATACACACCATTGTAAACCACTAGTTCCTCACTTCGCTCAGAATCTGAAATATAAAAATCTTGTATATTATACTTATACTAGGTGTGAAAGGAAATTGACGAATGAAATTATTTTTTTTCTTATCAATATTTTTAAAATTGTTTTATATATATAATTTATTGACGTTTGAGCTAACTTTTTACAGCTATATCTATTAGTAGGTATAACATTTTATGACCGTAGGTACTTGAAATTTTCATAAAAAGTTTTATTTTATTATTTTGTGTACATGATAAAATTTTCAAATTATATTTTAACTCGTTATGAGTTATTTATAGACATTTTAAATTTTTTCCGTTTTTAGGGTTCCGTACGATAAAACGGGACCCTATTATTAAGGCTTCCCTGTCCTTTCATCCGTCCGTCCATCACCAGGCTGTATCTTACGAACCGTTAAAATTAGACAGTTGAAGTTTTCACAGATGATGTATTTCTGTTGCCGCTATAACAACAAATACTAAAAATCCGTCAGAATATAATTTATAATATAAGCAGTGTTGCCATTATGTTTATAGATAATAGGACAAACCACGACTCGCACTTGGCTGTTTTTTTTTTATTAATTAATGTTCATTTTGTTTTATTCAAACTGTGTACCTCTCCATGGTCATTTTCAAGTATATTTGCCAACCTACTATTATTTGTGTTCCTGTGTGTCGTTCTGGCGACGATTTCCATTGATATAGTATAATAAATTTATTTTTCGTGATAATGACATTATGTCTTAAGATATAAAATCAAACTCTCTACTTTCTGGGCCTGAGATCTTGCAGGTCAATATTTATTTATTTTATTTTTATTTGTCTTTTGGTATCCATTGTAGATCAGTGATTCAATTCTACTGATTGTTTTCTTTCGCTTTTCAATTGTTTGATTTTCCGTAACTCCGTGCCTACCATTTATGTACAACGCCGGTGAGCGAGAGACTTACCCTCCAGGTCGTCTAATCGACCGTCTTCTCCAGCCTGCAATGACCACAATGTCACCAAAATTACTACGTCGGTTACACCACCCAAAACTGTAACTACGCTGAAATGGCAACAGAGAATGTCTTTCCGCAGCCTATCAAAGTAGAACCTACCCTTACCGATCTTATCACTATTATGAATGGCCAGCTATCATGTACAAAGGTCTGACTGTTATCATTTTAGTGGTTTTACTAAACTGCATGATGCAGTTGAGTCGGGTGTAGATAAAACTGAGAAAAATATTGCCATTCTTCAATACAACCAGGTCGATCAGCGATCTGCAGTCACGAAATCTGACGATAGTGTAGCAAAGATCAACGCCGTCGTCGACTTTCTTAAGGAAACCGCGAAACAGATACAATCCAATTTACATGTACCTCCGACGCACTACATCTCAAGCTCAAACAATCTAGCCGATATACAATTCTACGGAAACCCATATCAACGACTCTCGACCATTACTAAATCCTTCCGGCCAATCGTATGTGTCTACGTCAGTTAGTCAATCGGAACGTTTTACCGATGTCGTGTCCGAGTTCACAGTTCTTAAGCCAGCTAGACCAATACTACTTGTGTAATTTTCCATACGACGCGACGATCAACGTATTTAACTGTTTCAACAGCGGTTGACCAAATATTCCCAAGTACTGTTTACTCACTCATGCCTGTTCCAACCACCTATGAGGAGGTGAAGAAGTTGATACGCCAACATTTTTGGTCTGCTGCCACTTAAAGAAAAATTTGGAATGAAATTTCTCAACCCTATCAATATCGTCCACCAGTGGGGATTAACACTCGTGCGATGACCTGGATTGCTAAAACTAAATACTTATCTCCAGCTTTTGACCAGTTTGATCTTGTTGGCATGATTATACCAACAAGATCAAACTGGTCAATAGGTTTATAGTATTATCCGTCTACTTTGGGAATGGTTATTCGTGGTCGGGGCCCCCAAACAACGAACGCCTTATTGTCGGTACTGACAGAGATTGAGGAATCAACGAGACACCAGGTATTCACCAGTCATCAGAAAACGGTCCACATCAACCAGCATGGAACCATGATGACCAGTCACTATCAAGACCGTGAGTGGGCGATGAAAGAAAATCACGAAGCAAGTATTCATTCCCCTGGTATTGTTTGGAAAAACGCCTCAGGTGTATTCCTCGTGTTCCCACATCTTGCTACCCCCATCAATCTTAGAAATTATAGGATATCCAAATACGGAGTTGTCCTTGACTATTCTTAAAAGTGTCTCAAATTTCCTCAATGGGTAAAAGAATGTTTATTGTGAGGCGACGACGGAGAGGCTCCAGCTGCGCAAATCACCCGTCTATATGTAAATTATACTAAAAAACACGTCGTGCCCACTAGATTGGAACATTGCTTATCTACTATGGATAGTTTAGACAGGTTTTCATCACCACCTAGAGATTTAGAAATTAACGCCACGCACGTCCCAGAAATGCACTTTCAAACTAACTCGATGAATCTATGTCCACCTGTGCTGAGATCAGGTCGAACAAAGACAGGGGCTCCTATGTATTCTCCAGGAATTTGCCCATATTTTCAAAGGCCGGCCTGAACTTAACCAGTTATTGTATTCAAATATAACCCATCCAATACAACTGTACAACAGAGCGGTACCCACTTGACACCTTTTTATGATTATTATTATTACTATTTTTGATTATTATTATGGTTACCAATATTCTATACACCCAGTAACCGTCCAGAGGAGCCGGTGGAATGTATAATTTACATTGAATACATTTGCATATTATTATTTATTTATTTATTGAATAAACGGGTGTGAGCCCAGGTTGAAATAATTAGGTGTACAATACAATCATACAATAACATAATATGAATAATAAAACAAAGTATAAAATATAAAATTAAACTAAACAATGAATACAAAAGTAAAACTATTAAAGGAACAATGGATCCTCATTGGCTACTTTCATTATTCTCGTAATAGGTTCATTTTTTACATAGTTTCTAGTGCAGAAGGGTATTAAGAAAGGATGATTATTGCGAGTGGACCTATCAGGAACTCTAAAGTTAATGAGAGAAAGAAGGGATGAGGAATCGATCAAGCCTGTTAGAAGCTTGTTAAGGAAAGAGAGATTATTGAAGCGACGACGGTCAGCTAGGGAGGATAAGTTAAGCAAACTGAGAAGAGGAGTGTAATCGTGAGGGGTGCAGTTTACGTTAAGAGGATGTTTCATGTAACATAAAAATTTTCGCTGGACCCGTTCTAGTTGAAGACAAGCATCAGTTGTTTGGGGATCCCATACAACTGAGCCGTATTCTACGATTTAACGTACAAGTGCACAGTAAATTGCTTTGAGGGAAGCGGAGAGCTTAAAGTCACTAGATATTCTTTTGACGAATTCCAATACCTTAAGGGCTTTGCATGTAACTCTGTCTATGTGAGCTCTAGGACAAAAAGATGGAGTAAAAGTAAAACCGAGATCACAGATGCTAGAGTCAGCTGGAATCAAATTAGAGCCATTCAATGAGTAAAGATGAGTAATAGGAGAGCGACTTCTTGTGAATGTCATTGACCGGCACTTTTCAATATTTAATGTGAGACCGAGAGATTCAGCCCATGCGGAGAAACTATTTAAATCATACTGGACTTTGAGACAATCATCGACAGAGTTAATTTCGAGGAAAATCTTCATATCGTCGACAAAACAAAGAAGTTTGCTATGTTTGAGAGGAGCTAGCACTTTTAACAAACAAAGATAATAGAAGAGGTGATAGAAGTCCCCCTTGGGGAACGCCTGAGGGAGATAAAAATGTGTCAGATTTAGTGTTGAACAAATTAACCCATTGAGATCTATTTACTAAAAATGAATTGAACCAAGATAGGATGGGATCCCCAAATCCAGTATCACGAAGAACAGAGACTAGAACCTCATGGTTAACGGAGTCAAACGCCTTAGCAAAGTCGGTATAATATATGACATCAACCAGTGTTCCATTTTTAAAAGATCCGAATATGTTATTGCAGAAAACAAGGTTACAAGTAACCGTTGATCTGCCAGGACGGAAACCATTGTGTTCATTGGCTAAGATCAAATTTACAGAAGGTTGAATTGCGTCTAAGACTAATGACTCAAAGAGCTTAGAAATATGCCCTAAAATAGAAATTGGTCTATAATTAGTGACTAACGAACGGAAACCTGATTTTAAAATGGGAGTAATAGAACCAATTTTCCACATGTCAGGAAAAATACTATCATCGAGGGATCTTCGAAATAGGGTCAAAAGAGGATAGAGAATAATGAACCTCGTTCTGTAGAGGAAATCGCCAAGTATTCCATCGGGTCCAGTAGAAGACACATTTTCTAAAGTATTAAGCTTGAGGAGGACATCGTTTGCAGAAAAGTAACAGTTGTTAGGTCGAAGAACTGTATATCTAATGTCTGAAGATTTGAAGTAACGGGCTCTGAAGAATAAACCGAACAAAAATGTTTAGCAAACAGATTAACACTTTCCAGCTTGCAAGAACTATTGACACCATCTAAAGAAACTGTGTTCGGAACAGCATTGTGGGAACGATTCTTGGGTACAAAATCCCAAATGTTTTTGGGATTTGAAGACAGAGATTTTTCAGACTGTTCGACAAATTCTTTATGACATTTTTTGGAAGTATATTTACATTTAGCACGAAGCAATGAAAAAGCAGCTTAATCAGCAGGGTCGAAGGTAGATTTAAACTTTGCATGAGCTTTATTCTTACGATAAATTAACGATTTGAGGTCTTTAGATACCCATGTGGGAAAACTGGATTTATAGAAGCGTGATATAGGGACAAATCTCAAGATTGAATTATGAAGAGCATCAGTAAAGGTATAAACCCCCAAAGTACTAACTAGACTCACTTTCCTATCAGAAATGATACTGTTGAAGAAAATCCAAGCACATTTACTGCCCTAAAAGGTGATGACAGACACAAAAAAAAAAAAAAAATAAAAAACACACATCATTGTAAAATCAATACATTCATTGTTCCACTTAATATACTATCATTATTATAGACGTTGATTACAAAAAATAATGTATAATATACATTGATTTTATTTAAATGATTATAGTATTATGTTTGTAAAGTACGTACCTATGACTATAGCTGTTTTCGTTTGTTATTTCGCCAAATATGTTTTTAAGTCATTGGTTTGAAATGAGAATATTCAGTGGACCTAAGACGAAGCGGACTATAATTAGTATAACAGCCATGGGCCCGGCGACTTTAGCTACCATCGCGGCGGGAACGGTTACTCTGACGTCTAATCACCAACACGTGTCAGGAGAGTCTATTGACTCATACGACGACGTTTCAGACGGACTACCCACCGAATTATCACCAAACGGCGACGGTACCGAGCGACTCGCACAGGGGCGGTATAATCGTGCTACCAAGATATACATACCACAACGGTGCACCGTGTAGTGTATTATCCTGGTGTACCTCTGTTTAACACGGAGTACCTTGGCGCCCGCAATGTTAACCTGGTGGTGCACCACGCAATGTAAAACCTGGTTCACCATATAGTTATGTACCCGGTATACAATGGTATACACGATTGCCTCGCACTTATAGTGGATAGCGATCAGATACCGGTCGGTAACCGAATTATCGCCTAGCGGCGACGGTACTGATCGACTCGCACATTGTGGCGGTATAATCGACCGAGGTATACACCAAGACGGTGCACCGCCTATAGTGTATCCTGGTTACCTCTGTTTAACACGGTGTACCTATTGGCGCCCGCATAGTGAACCTGGTGGTGCACCACGCAACGTATAACCTGGTTCACCAAGTTATGTACCCGGCTTACAATGGTGTACACGACTGCCTCGTTCCCAGTGGACAGCGGTCGGATACCGCTCAGTGGAAAGCCGGTCTGATCCGTCGTCGGATGGGTCATAGACTCTAAACTACGGTTGATGGTTGACACGGTCAGAATGCCAGGTTCCGTCATTAAATTTTGTCCGCGATAGTGGCCAAAGTGGCCGAACTGAATGTCTGGTTGTAATGATATTCAGCGTCGTCTTACTTGTTACGTAGCGATCTCCGCACGGCAACACTATAGTTCATTGTCCGACTAGGTCTGTCTGAAAGACAGAGAAGACGACACAGCTTTAGACTTTTGCGATATCTTTGAATATCTGTATGATAGTAAATACGTAACCTAAATAAAAATCTTTAAAATTAAAAAATAAGTCGAGCGTGTTACAAGTACTCGGGGATGAAGTGAAACTTCTTTCAGTCATGCAAATGATATGAGGTATTGGAATAAAATAAAAAAAATACACTTTACAATTTTATATTTAATAGAACTGTTTTTTTTTTATTATTATTTATTTTTAACTAATGATACAATGGGCTTATGATAGCTGAAATAAGTTATGTACGTTTTTGATTGTACATTATTAAGATATCGTGTGAAAATAGCATCTATTGTGGTTCCTGACCGCGTTGTTGGAATTTTTGGATCATTATTCATTGATAAATTGAGATGTTCACAGAAAAAATTGTGTTAATGGTTCTGATCTATCCGATGCAAAATTAACATTAAAGTCTCCACTCAGAATCATAGGCAGTTTATTTTCTCCCCTGCCGAGTAATGGTGTACCTTTGGTAGAATAGGCAATCAACGATCTTTTTAAAAAATAAACTATATCATCTATTTCATCTATTTTTTGATTTGGTGAGATATAAACTGCTACAATGATGATGATTGGTTCATTTTGTCTTAAACACTCAGCAACACAAAATTCACCGACTGGAGTAATTTTGGAATTATATAACTTTGATTGCCCTATTGTCATCTCAGTCAATGGAGTGACAATATTAACTATATCGTCGTTATTGTGATATATAGCTAAAATGACAATCTTTTTGTTGTAATAATAATTCACAAATATAATACCGATAACATAGATAACATAGATAATATAGAAACACAGAATTTATATATTTTATAAAAAAATCTAATTAATATAATTAGTTGTTATTACATAGGTACTACAAAAATAATAAACTACGTTTCTATGTTACCGGTTAACCGATGCACAGCTGGTCCGTGACGGCGGCTCGTGACGGCCGACCGTTATGCCGACCGTGCCCGACCGTTGTTTATTTTTTTTGTACCCTCTGTAAAGAAGTTTCACTTCAAAAAAAAATGTTTTTAAATTTACATAAGTGACAGTGATAAGGCTGTCTAAATATACGAAAGAATGTATGTTATGTTTATTATATTATATTTAATGTGGAATTTTTTTAATTAGAAATAAACATCTACATTATTTTAAACACGAAAAAATGAAAAGTAGATATAGGCCCATACGATCTATAATGGGCATTGGGCGGCACTCTGCAGGTTTGGGTATTTTTTATTTGATCAAAAATCAATAAGCTATTTTTCTCAATATTCAGTTGTTTAATAGTGTATTATAATGTATACCTATTATAATAATCTACAATGGAAGTGTAAGTTAGTTAGTTAGTTAGTTAGTTCTAACGTATTATTTGTACACATAAGTGCTGACATACGAGACAAATTATAAGATTTTCATTTATGTTGATTAGAAAAATACACTTACCTCGAAAAAAACCGAAATATGTAAGGATGCAAGAAAAACTTAAGCTCCTTTGTCTTGAATATATTAATGGTGAAAAAGAATTAGATATTTTTTTAATTGCAATAGCAAATATAATACGATCATTTATTACCTCTTTTTAAACAATTTTTTTATAAACACATTTTATCTGAACTGACTATATTTATTTAAATATTATTAAAAACTTTTAGATGATAATATAGTGTAATACACAATTCCTATAACTAAAGATATAATTATTATATTATATAACGCAACATATTATTTTTATTATTATTTTATTACTGTATTATAAAGTATTATTGATATTAAATGATATTAAAACGTGATTCAAAAATGAACAATATAATGAATTTAAATAAAAAAAGGTGGGTAAGTGGATGTCGCTCTGCTGTACAGTAGGTTACAAGTGGGTCACTGTATAATGGATGCTATTAAATTTGAATTCAATGATACAATATCATTGTATAAGAAAAACGATTCTGAGCGAAGACGGTATGTCAGTCTAGGTTTAAGACAAATTATATACATATCTATAGTATTAAAAAAAATTGACCTATAATAAATTCCAAATTAAGCATATCACATTATCACAATATCCATTAGGTACTTATAACACGTTATACATCAACATCAATAACAAACCCTGATACTATCATAGATATATTATAATAGTACACTTTAGAAGTTTCAAGTAGGTACCCACGAATAATATTATATAATCACAACAAAATAACTAGGTTTTTTAATATGTAATTTCGTCCAAATTTGAACATAAAATTACTATAAAAATAAACTGTGATTGTATATTTTTTAGATTTTTTGGTAAGAGAATTATCTACTTACGTGGAATCTTGTTTTAAATTTTTAATCCTTAGCTATAAAAACTGAACATTTTATAATTTATTAATTACGATGATTAATAATTTTCGAGATTTTGAAAAATTCTGTCAAAATTCGATGTTTAAATTCTTATAAAAAAAAATTGTGCCTATGTATTTTTAATATTTTTCAACTGATATTGTAACAATATATCAGGAGCCTTGTATTAAATTTTTACACTTTTTGTCCCAACAGATAAAATTTTATTGATATTTATAGAAAAAAAAACTAAAAAAAATTGAAAGCTGTAAATGTCCATAAACAGCTCAAAAAGAGTCAAAATATTTTCAAAATTGTATGGTGTATATGAAATGCTAATATAAACATTCAGTGAAATTTTCATGTATCTACAGTTATTTGTTTTTGAATTACAACAAAATAAGGAAATCGCTACATGGGAAATCGAGTGAACATCCAATGTTGTAAAAATTTGAATTTCAAACGCTCATAAAAATTTAATTTGAGTTTCTTATAGACATTTTTTTTTTGATAAAGGTAGATAATCTTATAAGGAATCTTGTGTTTAATTTTCAAATCTTAGATTTAAAAAGAAAAATTTTTACGAATTCTTAACTCAAAATAATTTGCTAATTTTCGTGATTTTTCCATATTTTGTCAATTTTTGAACTTTAAATGCTTATAAAAAAAAATTGTGACTAAGGATTTTTAATATTTTTCATCTGCCTTTGAAACAATATATTAGGAGCCTTCTATTAAATTTTCAAGCTTTCGCAACCAACAAATAAAATTTTATTGCTATTTTTAGAAAAAAAACTAAAAAAAAATGGAAAATGAAAATGTCCCTAAACAGTTCAAAATAAATCAAAATATTTTGAAAATGTTATCGTGTATAGAAAATGCAAATATAAACAACCAGTGAAAATTTCATGTATATACGTTCATTTGTTTTAGAGTTACACCAAAAACCAAAATCGATTTTTTGGAAAACCAATTTTGCGTAAAAATTCCCGTTTTTCCTTAATTTGTATGTTTTTTTTCCCGGCGCTTGTGAAAACTATTGGGAAATTTATACTTTTGACCCCCCAAAGTACCAACTAGATTCACTTTCCTATCAGAAAAGCTACTGATGAAGAAAATCCAAGCACTTTTACTGTCCTAAAACGTGATGACAGACACAAAAATAAAAAAAAAAATAAAAAAAAAAATAAAAAAAAAAATAAAAAAAAAAACACACATCATTGTAAAATCAATACATTCATCGTTTCACTCAGAATCTAAAAATCATATGAGTATTAATAATACATTTTTATGATTTTTTTTTATTTGGATATTTTGTCCCATATATTGATTATTTTATCCCTGGATATTTTATCCGTTGGATATTTTAACCTTGGATATTTTTACTTGTATATTTTAGTACAGGATATTTTTTCCTTGGATATTTTGTCCTAGATTCCCCAACAACACTCCTGGGGAGATTAAAAAGAAAATGGCCAAGATACGCTCTTGCCTAACGGTCTCCACTGTTGAAGGACGCGGTTTTCCCCCCTCAAGACATTCATGTAATTTTACTATTACCTATGTTATCAAATTTCCTTGTTGTACAAATGTATAGATTGTAAATATGCTTAAATAAATAAATATAAAAAAAAAAAGTCTTTATAGACGTTACTATACGAGTTTCATCGGAGATTTTAAATGCTGCCTACGGTTCACCAAAATTATATACGGTTTTCCGAAATGAGCTGTCAAATTCACCATGAAAAAAATGTAATAATAATAAAAATTATTATTAGAAAAAAATTAATTAAATCATAAAAAAAATAGTTTCATATTAATATAATAATAGTGTATTGTATATTGGTTGCTATTGGTTAATCGGTCATGTTTGTTGATTTGTATTATTGTTATTGTTTTATTTTTATTTTTTACTCGAGAACGGCTGGTCAGATTTGGCTCAAATTCTTTTAGGATGTTCGTAGTTAACAGGAGAAGATTTAAACGAAAGAAAATTTTAGGAAAATCAACCGGAAAAGTAGGAAATCTGGATGAAAAAAATATAACAGTGGCGCAACAGCGTATTATAATTTAATATATTAGTTGCTATTGGTTAATCGGGCATGTTTGTTGATTTGTATTTTGTTTTTTGTCAATATAATATATAAAGTAAATGAATGTTCAGAAGACAGGCTAATTTAAATATTTTTTTAAAGTTTTTTTTTTATTCATCTGATATTACTACTGTTAGGATTTTGCATAAACTGATTATGTTAAGCCACCATAGGTGGAATACAACAAACTTGGTATAACTTTGATACTTTAGAGTTAAATCATACACTTACGTACAAACACCACGGGATCCGCGATCTACCTCAAGTAGATTGCCTACATGATAATAATATACTGCTGCGAACCAGGATTATTATTATTATTCCGAGCAACGGAGAAATTAAGATACATTTTGAACACAATACACTGAATATTAAATAACGAATTGAACAAAGTTTGAGTCATATAGATTTGTTACATTTAACGGGTAACGAAGTACACGGGATCAGCTAGTAAACTAATAAAAAAATTACATAATTGCAATATTTTTAAAAACTATTGTTATACGAACAATAGTATATTGTGTGGCAAGGGCGGGAAGTGAGCCATTTCAGTCGCGGGCGTCGTGTGCGGCACGAGCCGTAGGCGAGTGCCGCATTTCGCACAAGACTGAAATGGCCTTCCCGCGCGAGCCACACATACTATTTTTTGTCACGCCCCTGCGTTCATGGAAAAGGTTATGCAGGGATCTATGCGTCATGCAAAGAGGTTATACTATACATTTAAGATGTAACCAAAAGTTTATGTTTTGTAAGAACCGTGGTAGGTATACATTTTACTTTCTGGTTGTGCAGGGGATACGCGCCCGGCGGCCGGCACTTTTGGGGATTTCCTCTTTTCCGCCCGGCACTTTTGGGGATTTCCTCTTTTCCGCCCGGCACTTTTGGGGATTTCCTCTTTTCCGCCCGGCACTTTTGGGGATTTCCTCTTTTCCGCCCGGCACTTTGGGGATTTCCACTTTACCGCCCGCTGGACGGAAAAAGGACGCTTTCGAACGCTTCAACCATGGTCGAAAACTAAACTTTCGGTGCAGGCGTGACAAAAACTATTTTTCATCATCTATTTTTATTCATTTTCAATTTGTAAAAAATATTTTTTTAACAAAAATGTGCTTAATCATTTAATATGTAAAATAGTAATCATTACAATGAAATAGATAGAAAGTAAAAAAGTTAAATTTAACACCTACTCAAATTATTGTATTTATGAATTACAATTAAAAGATTAAAAACATTTAAAAATAATTTGCTTGACTGATGAATTTGTATGACATAAATTTTGACTGTAAATATATTATTTCGAGTAGAACATAGGTAAGTACCTAATAACTAGCGATACCTACTAAAAGATACAGTGATCATAGAAAAATTACAACAATAAAAATAAAATATAAACCTAGGACGTTACCTTAGTATAAGTAGGTACCTATGTAATTTTTATTAGATTTACTGAATTGGTTACCTAATTATTCATTTATTTTTTTACATTATTATGTTATGTTTATTATATACATTATGTATATTTTTTTCCCCTTTGTTTTTATAATATTTGTTTTTTTATATTTATTATGTATTATCACTAGAAAATATTATTTTCATTTAAAAACCGAATTCAACAAGAAAAAAAATAGCAAAATACACTGTTTCTCGAATTTAAGTAACGCCTATGAGTTCAAATATTTAATACGATAACCGTAGGCGGTCTTAGGATTTTAATTTTGAAGGAAATTTAATCTCGTACAAATTTTAAACATAATATTATAACGAGTCCGTTTGCCTTCCACCCGTAAATTATTTCACTAAAATCCGGTTTTTAATAAATCTGGATTATCGAATTAATCCTAAGTGCACCTATCGTTCTATAACTAATTTTAACTACGTTGAGTATTATTAATACTCAAGTAAAATAGAATTTAACTACAACCATACCTTTAGCATAACTTCAACCAATTGCAGCCACATTTTAATAATATTGATTGACTTCACTCGTGAAACTTAGCTATTTCGTCGTCAGCTATTAAAAATTCGTGGACAAAAATCAATTTGAAAACATTAGGTACCTACTTTACTTTACTTTAATTTAATAACACTATAGTACAAAAACCAAAGTTAAAAAAGTTGAAAACTTATTCGATACAATTATTTTAAAAAAACACTGTCGAAATATATTACAATATAAATAAACAAATTTTTTTCGATTAAACATTTACAAAGTGTTTATCGTCATAAAAAAATAAACAATATATTCACCAGCTTTCTACTATAATAATAATAATAATAATATTTATAGCCAGCACAGTATTGCACAATATAATATAATGTGTTTATTTAGATAATAGCCAACACAATATAATATCAATTTTATGTACAACATAGAGCTTATACATCATAATAATAATAGGTCGGTAGTTACCTACAAAGTAAAGTTTATACTGATTAACAAAAAAATTTTAAAAAAAAGAATACTACCTAATACATTTTTATATGAACATTATTAATATTTACTTTCAAATATATTATTATACTTATATATTATAGGTATACTGTTCATTAAAAAAAATAATATATTAATATATAATAAATAATATTCAAAATATTCATAATAATATTGTTTTGTTTCGTATCACGATGTGAAACAACATAATATGTTAATAGTTCTTTTAAAAGATTTGTGATTAAGTACATTCATTAACTATATTTGTTTAACAATTATTTGTTTGATTTGATGTACCTATCGGTCATTCGAAATATTTTTATTTTATAATCTTTTAAATAATGTATCTACCTATTCTACCTATATTAAGTAAAACTTGTAAAATCTACTTCTAATAATAATTATTATTATTTACATATTATCGTTAAAATATTACTAGGAAACGAAATATTTTATTTCGGGGATATATTATAATATATAATACATAATATATAGGTAATATAAAGATATTAAGCAAAAAATATTCTTGTTAATGTTTGAAAATTATAATATAAATATTAAAAAATAAGGTATAATTAAATACTTGAGTAAATAAATAATTGATTTTGTTTGTATGATTTTTTTTGATTTTTTCAACTGAATATATATATGGTGGTGTGGGGGCATCGCCTCCCACGCGTTCTTTTTCATGTAATGTCAGGAGGGGGCTACAGCCCTCCCCAACATTTCATCCCTAGTGGCGCCACTGACCTACCCTAATGTAATAGTATTATATTCCTACTTTTGAGCACTTATGCTAACGCATTTTTAATATTGCATAATGCATTATTTTCAAACCGTTCATCTTAAATATTTAATAATATTATGTACCTTGTTATAAAGTATAGTCCATATACTCACGCCATAGTAACAACATAGAACTAATTTCAAATTACGCTGTGCATTAGTAGTTAAAAACATACCATTAGCGGCTTGTTGTCATCTTTAACTGAAGTCCGAGTTGTGCGACAATGAAAGATTAATCTATAATAATATTTTTAATGTTATTTTTAGAAAAATGTATGTTCATAGGCGGTACTAGACCCTCTTGGCAGGGGGGGCACAAAATATTTAAACTATCTAACTATATGTTAGGAAGGGGGGGTCGTTAATGGGTGACCCCTTCACCGCAATAAAACCCTTTCCAATTTACTCATTGAATAATTTTGTAAATAAAAAGGTGGGTAAGTGGATGTCGCTCTGCTGTACTGTAGGTTACAAGTGGGTCACTGTATAATGGATGGTATTAAATTTGAATGCAATGATATAATATCATTGTATTAGAAAAACGATTCTGAGTGGAGACGGTACCTATGTCAGTCTAGGTATAAGACATATTGTATACTTTTCTATGGTATTAAAATATTAAATTATATGGAATTTATGAATAAATTCCTTAAAATATGCACAGTCTTATCATGAGCATAATTGTTATTCTTTATACTATGGTAGATTGTATGGGTAGGCCATAATATTTTGATTTTTCAGTTTCATATATCACCGAATAATATTTTTAAATTACAACAAAAACAAAGATCGTTAATATTGATTTTAATTTGCAATTTCGTCCAAATTTGAATTTAAAATGTCTGTAAAAAATAACTGTGTTCATATATTTTTTTAGATTTTTTGGTTACAGTATGAACTATTTATGAGAACCTTTGTTTTAAATTTGCAATCTTTAGCTATAAAAACTGAACATTTTATAATTTATTAATTACAATGATTGATAATTTTCGAGATTTTGTCAAAATTCGATGTTTAAATGCTTATAAAAAAAAATTGGGCCCATGTATTTTTAATATTTTTCAACTGCTACTGTAACAATATATCATTAACCTTGTATTAAATTTTTACACTTTTTGGCGCAACAGATAAAACTTTATTGATATTTATAGGAAAAAAAACTAAAAAAATTGAACAAATTTAACAATTCTAATCACGATTTAAGATATATCTTAAATCGTGATTCGAATCTTTTCTTATCTATCGCAATGTTGTAACGCACGGTCTTATAAGACCGTGTTGTAACGTTTTGACGCACATCACCTTATCAGGATTCGTTGATAATAAAATCACAGAATAGATTAAATAATAGAATATTTTTTAAGTGTGTGTTATCATTCACAGTCCACAGATATTTTGGAACAAATTTCGTATTGAAAAAAAAAATTTATATATTTTTAGAGTTAGGAAACCGAGATTTAAGGAATTATATATTAATACAGGTACGGTTCGCAGGAGGGGCAGTTGCCTACTCTGCCACCCCCGTAGTACCGCCTATGTGTATGTTGAAATTGTTTGGTAATTATATCAGGAGAGAGTTTGGCTTGATTACTCTATTCAAACCTAACCACCCTATAAAGTTTAATTAGGTAGGTACCTGGTACCTACCTATTTAATATGTAATATATATTATATAATATCTATACTATTATATAAAATGGTAAGGGTTTTGTAGAACCTCGCTAACCGAGAAAACTACTGAACCGATTTGGCTGAAATTTTTTACTGTTATACTTGACAGTCTGCTGGAGGTCATAGTACGACTTTTGTTTAGAAAAATCCACCAGAAAAGTAGGAAATAATAATAGTGTATTATATTATATTGGTTGCTATTGGTTAATCGGGCATGTTTGTTGATTTGTATTATTATTATTATTATTAAGATAGATTAATTTAACAAGGGTTAAATTTAGTTTTTTTTTGTTCATCAGATTTTAGTACGGTTAGGTTAGGATTTTATATTAATTTATATTATATTAATCCAGCTTAGGTGGAATTAAGTAAAAACGACAAACTTGGTATAACTTTGATACTCTAGAGCCAAATCATACACTTACGTACAAACAGCATGGGGTCCGCGACCTACTAATATATACTGCTGAGAATCAGAATTTGTATTCTGGGCAACGGAAAACTTAAGATATGTTTTGAACACCATACACCGAGTATTAAATAACAAATCGAACAAAGTTTGAGTCATATAGAGTTGGTACATTTAACGGGCAATGAAGTGCACGGGATCAGCTATTTTTAATAAAATTATATTTATAATTATAACGATAAAATTTGAATAAAAAATTATAGACCTCATCGTCCGGAAGCAAAATAAACAACCAATCGCGGGCGAAGCTGTGACGGGTCGGCTAGTTAAATTATAATTTTGTTTTTTTTTATTCAATAGGTACCTATGTAAAAAACAATGTGGATAAATTATCATAAGAAATATGACCGGTGTGAGCAGTTATCCATATAGTTAATACCTAATATTGTAATTAATTGTGTAGGTAGAAATGAACTAAAAAAATTACGATTTAGTCGCAGAAGCAGGTTAACACTATATTTATCACAAATAGTTTAAGGGAATCCATATTATTTTATGTAAGTGTTGGTAAAATTATTTTTCAAAGCGTAGACGTTTTCCAAATAAATATTTATATATATTTTTTTAATTCATATGATATAATCGGCTTGTAATGTAGTTACGAACTTACAAGTACGCGGAAGCAGCTCGACTCAGTCGAGAATCTAAAAGATTTTAACATGGGGTGGGCAAGTGGGTGTCGCTCTGCTGTACAGTAGGATACAATTGGATCACTGTAGTCTGTAATCGATGGTGTCAAATTTAAATTCAATGATATAATATTATTATTGTATAAGAAAAATGATACTGAGTGAAGACGGTGAGTCTTATTAATTATCTCATATTTGATGATATTTTTGTGAATAAAGTAATTTATTTACCTATTTACATGGAACTTTGTTTTAAATTTTCTGTCCTTAGCTATAAAAACTAAAAATTTTATACATTTCAAACTACAATATAATTTTTAAATTTTGCCATAATTTGAACTTTAAATATGATTATAAAAAAATTGTGACTATATGTATTTTAAAAATTATTCAACTGCTGTAGTAAAAATATAGGAAGAGCCTTGTACTACATTTTCACACTTTTTGACCCAACAAATGAAATTTTATTGATAGGTAGTTAAAGAAAAGAACTAAAAACGGGTTGAAACGGGTTGGAGTATTTTATGCATTTTATCAAGTACGTCTTACTCAAAATAATTTGCACATTTTCATGATTTTTAAGTATTTTAACAACATTTGAACTTTAAATGCTTATAAAAAAAACTGTGACTAAGGATTTTTAATATTTTTCAACTGATATTGTAACAATAATATATCATATTAAATGTTCAAGCTTTAAAATGTTATTGACATTTATAGAAAAAAGACTAAAAGTAGGAAACTGAAAATGTCCGTAGGTAAACCATTAAGAACAAGTCAAATTATTTTGAACATTTTATCGTGTATAGAAAATGCTAATATAAACATTCAGAGAAATTACCTGGTATGGTTCTAAAAAAAATGTATTCAAACATTTTGATAATTGAAAATTGAAATAGTTTGTCATATGGAAGTTTCACTGTAACTGTAGGTAGTTATAATAAAAACATGTAATTACAGTGGACATTTATTAAGGGCTATCATAAGTATTTTATTAACTACCCATGGGTAACCCTTTCCATCAGCCCTAAAATATCCAAATTTTCATACTACACACATAGTCCCAAATCGATCAAATCTAAATTATTTCTAGATAAACACTTAAGGCACTAGTATACTATATACCACCGTTCACTACTAAGCTGATAATAATAAAAATAGCTTCTCTCAATAACAATGAATAGTTTATAATAATAAATATAAAACTATAAGACGTAACAACACAAAATATTGTTTACCGTGTGTGTGTCTGTGTAGAATGTAGATAATAATTAAAATGTGGTTTGGCAAAATCCCAATTAAAATATAAAAAAAAAGTGAAGATATAAAATTATACATAATATTATTATAAAGATTTAATTACAACAACACACTTTTACATTTCGTATTACACAAGCAGTACATACAATTTTAGGGACTGCTTTCCATGTTGATAAATTGATGTGTCCAATAGTCTATCTTGAACCATGACTAATGATAGTGGCGCGTGTTCATGATTTTTAATTATTATTTAAGATAATCACAAGATTCAGGGTGCTAGCATTAAAATTCAGGGTGACAAGCCCCCTTGGCACACCTGTGATTTGCGCCAAATGCCAATGATAATAGGTAAAAAGAAAGAAGAAATTGAAAATGTTTTGATGTTTGTTTATGATTCATATTATAACATAGAGTACTAATGTTGTATAAGAATATTAGAAAAAAATAATCCGTGAAAAAAAACAGCAAAATAAATAATTAAGTAAATTCAGCTATATTATAGTATGGTAGGTTATGTAGTACGAGACGACACATATATAGCTCCATAATATTATCAGTGGAGCTATGAATTGATGCTTTAAAAACTCACTAAAAACTTTATATAGGTAAGCATAAAAATCTCAAAATTGTCGGTAGTTACCTACCTACCTATATAAAATGCACTATATTATGGATTCTAAGGATCAATTAAATCAAAAATCTATTGGTAAGTATACCTAAAAACATAATAATAACATAAGATATTAATTCACGTTGAAGTCATATTTACAGAAAAAAACATTGTTCTATGATTTATGACTAATTTTTAAATGGTCTCCTAAATTAATATTTTAGATTATAAGCTGAGTAATGAATGTATTTATTTTACAATGATGTGAATTTTCTTCTGTCTATACCTAAACACCTTTTTCTAGAAGAAATAATGCTTCAGTATAATCTAATTGATATACATCTGACCAGGGGATGACAGGGCCGGCAGGCTACAGGGAACTTTCCCGGTATATTTATTTATATAAGTAGGTACTTCGTACTTACCTACTGACAATTTTGAGATTTTTATGCTTAATTACAAAGTTCCACACAGAAACTAAAAGATATAATTTAAATAGTCGATTATAGATATAATTTGTAGATTATTTTTTTGATTTGAAAATAGTTAGTATGAATTATAAAAAAACATTCTTATCAAATAGGTATTCAAAAAAACAAAAATATTTAAAACAATACACGTGTCATCATAATTTACACAAATATATGGTCATATTACTATTAAGAATGAGTACTACTGTAAGATGATTAATGTTAATCACGTGGTCTATCGACAACTAATCCACCATAAACATGTACTCCAATTCTTGACAATCTTTCCAAGGTCCAAGTATTGGTGTTAGGGTTGTAAATTTCAAAAGTATCAAAAATAGATTTATCTGGAGATGCTCCGCCAAAAACATACAATAAACCATCTAATACGGCTACTCCTGTAAGATAATGTAATTTAAATTCAATATATTAAAAACAATATATTTAATACTAAAAAAAATGTTCTGCACTTCTGCTGTACAGTAGGTTACAAGTGGGTCACAGTGTAATGGATGGTATTAAATTTGAATTCAATGACATAATATCATTGTACAAGAAAAACGATTCTGAGCGGAGACGGTATGTCAGTCTAGCTATAAGACATATTATATACTTATCTATGGTATTAAAAAAAATTGACCTATAATAGGTACCTACAATAAATTTCAAATTAAACATATCATAATATCCATTAGGTACTTATAACGCATTATACATAAACAACAAACCCCGATACTATCATAGATATATAATAGTGTACTTTAGAAGTTTCAAGTACCCACGAATAATATTATATAATCACAACAAAATAACTAAATTAGTTACTCTAGGTTTTAGATTCTGAGTGAAACGATGAATGTATTGATTTTACAATGATGTGTGTTTTTTTTTAATTTTTTAATTTTTTTTTTTTTTTTTTTGTGTCTGTGTACACGATAAGTAGTCGAAATAATGCTTCGATTTTCAACCTCAGTATCTTGTTCGATTGGAAAGTGAATATCGTTGGTGCATTGGGGAGGTCAAAATTTAAAATTCCCAATAGTTTTCACAAGCGCCGGGAAAAACAAAAGAAAAATTACGGAAAAACGGGAATTTTTACGCAAAATCGATTTTTCAGAAAATTGAATTTGGTTTTTGGTGTAACTTTAAAACAAATGACCGTAGATACATGAAATTTTCACTGGTTGTTTATATTTGCATCTTCTATACACGATAACATTTTCAAAATATTTTGATTGATTTTGAACAGTTTAGGGACATTTTAATTTTTCATTTTTTTTTAGTTTTTTTTCTGGAAATATCAATACAATTTTATTTGTTTGTTAAAAAAACTTGAAAATTTAATAGAAGGCTCCTAGTATATTGTTTCAAAGGCAGATGAAAAATATTAAAAATCGTTAGTTACAGTTTTTTTTTATAAGCATTTAAAGTTCAAATATTGACAAAATATGGAAAAATCACGAAAATTAGCAAATTATTTTGAGTTAAGAATTCGTAAAAATTTTTCTTTTTAAATCTAAGATTTGAAAATGTAATACAAGATTACTCATAAGTTTGTCTACCTGTATCAATAAAAAAATCTCTACCGGACAGTTAAATTAAATTTTTATGAGCGTTTGAAATTCAAATTTTTACAACATTGGATATTCACTCGATTTCTCATGTAGCGATTTCCTTATTTTGTTGTTATTCATAAACGAATTACTATAGATACATGAAAATTTCACTGAATGTTTATATTAGCATTTCCTATAAACCATACGATTTTGAAAATATTTTGACTCTTTTTGAGCCGTTTACGGACATTTTCATTTTTCAATTTTTTTAGTTTTTTTTTATATGAATATCAATAAAGTTTTATCTGTTGGGCCAAAAAATATAAAAATTTAATACAAGGCTCCTGATATATTGTTACAATATCAGTTGAAAAATATTAAAAATACATAGGCACAATTTTTTTTTATAAGCATTTAAACATCAAATTTTGACAGAATTTTTCAAAATCTCGAAAATTATTAATCATTGTAATTAATAAATTATAAAATGTTCAGTTTTTATAGCTAAGGATTGAAAATTTAATACAAGATTCCACGTAAGTAGTTAATTCTCTTACCGAAAAATCTAAAAAATATACAATCACAGTTTATT
Organism: Macrosiphum euphorbiae; assembly: GCA_949089665.1. NCBI lineage: Eukaryota > Metazoa > Arthropoda > Insecta > Hemiptera > Aphididae > Macrosiphum > Macrosiphum euphorbiae. The sequence continues at coordinate 176,538,149 of CARXXK010000001.1, read as the reverse complement.
TTTATAGTCATTTTATGTTCAAATTTGGACGAAATTACATATTAAAAAACCTAGTTATTTTGTTGTGATTATATAATATTATTCGTGGGTACCTACTTGAAACTTCTAAAGTGTACTATTATATATCTATGATAGTATCAGGGTTTGTTATTGATGTTGATGTATAACGTGTATAACGCCCAACAGATAAAACTTTATTGATATTTATAGAAAAAAAAAACTAAAAAAATTGAAAACTGAAAATGTCCGTAAACAGCTCAAAAAGAGTCGAAATATTTTCAAAATTGTATGGTGTATAGGAAATGCTAATATAAACATTCAGTGAAATTTTCATGTATCTACAGTAATTCGTTTTTGAATTACAACAAAATAAGGAAATCGCTACATGAGAAATCGAGTGAATGTCCAATGTTGTAAAAATTTGAATTTCAAACGCACATAAAAATTTAATTTGACTTTCTTATAGACATTTTTTTTTTTTGATAGAGGTAGATTATGTTATAAGGAATCTTGTATTACATTTTAAAATCTTAGATTTAAAAAGAAAATTTTTTACGAGTTCTTAACTGAAAATAATTTGCTAATTTTTGTGATTTTTCCATATTTTGTCAATTTTTGAACTTTAAATGTTAATAAAAAAAATAACGGCAGCATGTTAGCAATGTAGCACAAGACCATAGAAAATTATTTGTGTAGACCTTAGTGCTGATGACGTTCTTAAATGTACAGTTAATGATATAAATTTAGTTTGGAAAAACATTTATAATGCTCGTAGATCAATCCTACCAAAAATTACAATGAATAAAAAAGATGTACACAACGTATTGCAAGAGCATTATAGGGTGTACTTACAGCTGAAAATGAAAATTTTCTCTTAGTCAATGACCGTCAGAATAATATCATATTATTTTCTTGTGATAAAAATATAAGTTTGTTAATAACATTGAAAACAATTTACGTCGACGGTACGTTTCAATACTGTGCAAAACATTTTTTACAAATGTTTAAAATTCATGGACTCATTAATGGTTATTATATACCATTAGCATTTTTTTTACTTCCCGATAAAGAAACTCAAACGTATATTAAAGCATTTATGCACCTGAGGGAAGAGTGTTCAAAGCGAGGGTTTATATTTTCACCAGACATTGTATTTGCTGACTTTGAAATTTCAATACATACTGCAATTCAAAAAACTTGGACAGAATCTAAAATTAAAGGATGTCGCTTTCACTTGGCACAATTCTGGTAAGACTTAATACTATAAACTTGTATATGAAATTAGTAATAATAAATAAAATTCTACTTTAATAATTAATTAATACGTAATTTCTATAAATGGCAAAAAATTCAATCTATTGGTTTAACTAATGATTTTAGAACTTCTACAGAAATCAGTAAATTTTTAAAGAGCATTTTTGGACTATCTTTTTTATCTCCTGAAATGGTGAGCGATGTGTTTGTGTTTGAGCTTATGGTCATTGCTCCAACTGGTTGTGAAGAATTTACAGACTATATATTAGATAACTATATTTCAGAAAATTCTAAATTTCCTCTTCATGTTTGGTCTGAATGTTCAAATAGTATACAAAGAACAATAAATGCATGTGAAGCTTTTCACTCGAAATTTAATTCATATTTTTACTTTAGTCATCCACATATTTTCCTATTTATTGAAGTCTTAAAATCATTCCAGATTAATACATAAGTCTTAATTAATAGCGTTAATACTAAAATGAAAGATTATAGAAAAAAAAAACATTTAAAATAAGAATACTTAAACAAACAAATCGAATGTTTAAAAAAAAACGAAATTTCACCATTAAATTTTATAACTAACGTTTCATTTAATTAAGTGACCCACTTGAAACTTAATGTACAGCAGAGCAACTTTTTTTTATTTACATTTTTATATCGATTATATCAATATTTTCGGGACGCAATTAGGTCATAAAAAAAGGTGTAAAGAGACGCAAATAGGCTATGGGCTTTTTGAATCTTTTTTTTTGCGGGACGCAACTCACCTACTAATAATAATTTTGGACGCAAGTAGTATGCTCCCAAAAAAACTGTGACTAAAGATTTTTAATATTTTTCATCATTTTTCATCATATACTAGGAGCCTTCTTTTAAATATTCAAGCTTTTTTTACCCACAAATAAAATTTTATTGATATTTTGAGAAAAAAAAAACTAAAATAAAATGGAAAATGAAAATGTTCTTAGACAGTTCAAAACAATTCATAATATTTTGAAAATTTCATGTATATACATTAATTTGTTCTAGAGTTACATTAAAAACAAAATCGATTTTGTGGAAAACCTATTTTGCTTAAAAATTCCCGTTTTCCCTTAATTTTTATGTTGTTCTTCCCGGCGCTTGTAAGAACTATTGGGAATTTTAAAAAAATTTGACCTCCCAAATGCACCAACTAGATTCATTTTCCCATCGAACAAGATACTGATGAAGAAAAAGGAAGCAGTTTTAGTGCCCCAAACCGTGATGACAAGACACAAAAACAAAAAATAAAAAAATACACATCATTGTAAAATAAATACATTCATCGTTTCACTAAAAAAATATAATTGTCATAGTCACCACTTACCAGGGAAATATCGGCACAAATGCATATCAGCTATAGAAGACCAAACTCCATCACTTGGTCTATAAACCTCAACACTTTTATGAAACTTTTTACTACCATAGCCACCAATAGCGTACATAAGTCCGCCCAAGACACCTATGCCAACACCTTGACGAATCTTAGACATTTCGGCAACCGGAGTCCATTTGTCAAGTTTGGAATCATAATATTCCACAGATTTATAGCTTACACCATTTGCAGAACCACCAACCTACAAAATTTAATTTGATTAAATGTAAAATAAATAAATAATAATATAATATATTTATTCACAGCATATAGACGATTATTGAGTACACCAACGCCCAATTTATGTCTCTCAATTGTCATACTAGACACCATTCTCCATTTTTGGGTACTGACATCAAATACCTCTACACTATTTAAACCACTGTTGCCGTCACATCCACCAACCTAGAATTACAAATAATATACTTTTTTAATATAAAATAAGTAAAATATTGGTTTAACTTACAGCATATATGGAATCACCTAATACTCCAACTCCCAATTGCCATCTACTAACTAACATGTCGGCCATTGGAACCCATGATGGTGATTGTGAAGATACGTCAAGCATAGTAACAGATTTAGAACTCGATCCATTTACACCTCCCACAGCAAACACAAATTGATCACGTATTACACCAAAACCAGCAGTCATCCGACATTCATTTAACCCTGGTGCAATCTTTCTTAGGTTGGTTGCTGGATCATACCATTCTGTATAACATGTTGGCGATGTATCAATCAGATTGAACAGTAGAATAACCTAATAGAATAAAATGGACAAAATCATTGTGAAGATAAATTTATCAAAACGGAATGATACTTTTTTTGAATCACCAAACTGCCTAGGTCTACACCGAATTGTTTGCGGAATGGTGGTATGCTGAACTGATTTTTGATGATTAAAACGTAAGGCTTCAACTAAATAATTGTTACCTAAAAAAATTATAATAATAACTCATTAAATATATAAATTTATAATGATGGTAAATTTAAGTAAATAACATACATTTAAGACTATTGTTTAGAAGAGGTTCTTCATATATATTAAATAATATATCAGGCTTTAGTAATGGCAAACGTACATGTTCCAATAGTTTTGGCAAAAAATCAATTCTATGATCTGGATCATGTTTTACCCATTTGATAACACATTCAAATACCTACAAAAAAAATATTTAAAACTAGATATAATATAATATAATAATAGTGTGTTCAACCATTCAATAGTGTATAATTATCGCAGGATCCCAAAAATATAATAGATCTCTAAGATCATGTGTTCCTACTGTTTATATTAAGCGAAGGAATATTAATTAATAATTCTTATATTTTTATGGTATTTAATAATATATATATTATTTGTTATTTTTAAATACACATAAATCACAATATAGACAAGCAGTAGAAGGTTTATGTGCTGCGTTTGCGAAATTGTTTGGGCCTACTGACTAATCAATGTGGTACGTGGAGGTGAAAGTTATAGAAAATTAATTACAGTCGGAGCCGACCGCAAAACTTCTTTATCAAGGAGATACAATTGATTTGAACTAATTTTAAAAAACGTTTTAACTATTTTAGGGTTATTTAATATTTATAAACATTTAAAATAAGACATGTTTTTGTTTATTTTCAATAACAGTCAATAAAATTATTTTCTATGGTAATCAAGCTTTATTGATTTTAGTTATTTAGTTTAAAAATATTATTTGCAGGAACTTAAAATTTTAAAGTATATTGTTATATTGTATGCACACAATGATCTTTTCATATGCACCTTTTTTGGAAAAATAATTAAAACTGCTCCAGAAATACAGTATTTCTAATGTCTAATAGTAAAATAAATTAGTTTATCAACCATACCACAAAATATTCTTGGTAATATTAATTATTATTAAACCTTTAGAGCTTAGAATCCTTTTCGCTCACAATGATTTTATATCATTGAATTCAAATATAACACATCTGATACAGTGATCCCTGTAGAGTCTAGACATCAACTACTGTACTATATACTTGCCCACCTTTATATGTTGATTTTCCATACATAATATTAAAAATACAATTTGTAGTTTGCTTACTTTTTCTTCAAATGGAACAGCAAGGTCATTAGAGGAAATAAGCTTTACCAAATCATCAGAAGATAAGGATAGAAAATCTTCGCCTTCAGCTACTTCTCTGGAAATAATAATCATTATTATTTTTATAATAAACTACCTACTTACTCTTGATATAGAGAATTAAAAAATGTTAATCATACAAAAAATGTTGTTTAATATATGCTTCAGAAAATGACAACAAATCAGTACAGTTATGTAAGTCAGCAAACGCTCTGATACCAAGACAATTTGATGGATTCAGTTGTTTTTGTAAAAACTCAACACATGCGTCATTTACAAAATCTAATTGTAAGAGGCTTGCGGCTGGTAACAAGACCTGGAGAAATCAAAAAAATGATATTTATGTTGTTTGAAGTCTATATAAAATTAAATATTTAATTGATATTTAATTATAGATACCTGCACATTTTCTTTTGTGACCATAATTTCTCCAGTATAGATATAATCTACTAATAAATGTAAAATAGTGGAATCCAATTCTCTTATTTTAATCGGATCTTGATTACTCTCATCAAAATTATTAAACATTGCACGGAAATATGGACTAGCTGCTATTAGAACATTTTTATGTCCAATTACAATTTTACCATCATCTGTTTCAAATCTAACATCACATAAACCTTGTTTTCTAAAAACAAAAATGTGTTACTCATATTTATTTTGAATGATAGTAAAATCATTGTTAACATACTTGAGTTGGGATTGTAAGTGTTCTAGTATTCTTACAGAGTGAGAGTCATTTTTAAATTGTGTTGGTTCACATTCATTCGATATCAGAACTTCCTTTAGATTATTTTCACCAGATGAAGTCTGAACGGTATCCCTTTTTTTTACTGACCCAACACCTTGGAAATTATTTAAACAATTTTGATTAATTGTAATAACAGTGTTAAATTTTAAGAACCTTGGACAAGCTAAAAATCAACAATATAGTGCTTATTTTCTTATATTTTCCATTACGTATATTTTTAGAAGAACAAAGTTATTTTGAATAAGTTGGACCTAAGTATAACTGTCTTTCCCGAAAAATCTACAACCACTTTAAGGAACTTTATTTGTAACTTCACATGATGATCAGAATATTATTGTTTAAGTATTATTGAATTAAAATAAAGTACATTATAGAATGTGTTCCTTAGTAATTTACAACTTAGTTAGGTACGTAAAATTTTTTTCACTACATTTTTCAACACAATATAAACTTCATAAATCCACATATAGGTGCTCAAACACAAACAATTGTTATTATTTATGGAGACACTTAAAAGAGCTTAAAATTAAAATGTAATATATAGGTAGTCACATGGACCAAAAAACCTAGTCGAAAAGCAATTTTTTACAGGAGGCGTTCAGTCAATCTGTCTTAAGATTTTTTTTTTTTAAGAGACAAAAGACACTTGTATGAAATACATTTTTTACCTACATGGATAATCATAGGTCCGACGTCCGACCATAGGTGGTATACCTATAGGCCCATAGGCGTTACCTATTCGAACTGTGTTATCTGGCTGATGACAAACTAGCTATTACTAAACTATTATCCTCTATGGGTCCGACAAAAGTGGTAATCTTTTTTAGAGGGCATACGTACCTATGAATTTCTAATTCAAAAGTCTTTGATTTTGTGAAAATGCTTACTTTGTTGCGTGTGTCTGCGCTTCATATTAAGGCGGCAGCGGTGTCGCCGTGTCGGTGTCCAGCTTAGGAGACTGGAGGATCGTTCTCAGCGTCGATGGTGGAATGGCTGTTTGGGCGGTTGGCGAGTGACGACTGACGACAGTACAACACTTTAACAAACATTTGCGTATCACAAAACGCGACCACGGCTACGAATTGTACCGTTTAACCCGCGATAACTCGCACTGTTAGAAATAATCTAACATTCATTTTATTTTTAGAATAACAATAATCGATTAAATGATAAATAGTTATCCTTTCATCAATGCTTTATCTATATCACTACAGAACTAATAATATCATAATGGAAGATAAGATAACATTATTTGACAATTATTTTCAGTTTAAAGTTGACGGTATGTCGGTATGTTAGAAAAAATCTAACACGCGAGCAATTGCATAAATGACAACGCGCGAGTGATCCTGGGCGAAAAGTAGAATCAAATCCCACTTTGTGGTATCAGTGGTAAAGTTGGCATACCATAAAAAACAACCAGGTAATACCAGATATCAACCACGTGGTTCAGCCAATCAAGATATCTATCCTAATGAACGGAACGTTGCATTGGAAACCGCCTTAACCGTTTATAGGTCTATGTTTGGAACCGAACGTCATTCCTGATAACAATATTCTTATCACACTAATTGCGCGTATTATATTGTTATTTTTTATTTTATTCTTTCAATTTTCAATAATAACAATATTGGTTATTTCTGTATCTACACCGAACTCCGTTGAACTCGACAAAGCCGTAGGATCGGACTCCCATTGCTTTTTTGTTCGTTGTCGTTATTTGTAGTCGCTGTTTTCATTTGTCGCTCGCCGTATATTCGTGTGTCGAACCGCAGTCCACCGAATCCGCCATCGACGGCACGCCGAGAATCGCTTCTCCTACAACCTACGCCGACATAGCTGCCGCAACATACACGTAACGCACGGACGGCGACTACGGGTAAGAATTTTGACGAAATTAGTCTAAATCATAAACATTTGTGAATCATATTAAGTTTTCAGGTAGGTACACGTGTCGTATGCTATCTACCGGCGTATGCAATCTACAAAAATATGACTGCTTGCTTAGTATGCTGTCCATGTAAAAAATGTATTCTATACAAATGTGTCTTTTATGTCTCTTAAAAAACTTACTTTTAAATGTCTCCAAAAACACTCAATTGTGTGCCTGGTTGGGCACCTGTATGGATTTATGAAATTGGGTATGGTTGTGAAGAAAATTGTAGATTGAACCAAATTGTATAAACATTACCTCCCCCTCAAACCTGAATTTTGTAATTCATTTTTAATTTTGTAATCTATTTTTTTTTTATTGTGCTGATAAGTATAGTGCTCAATACCTGTGAATTCCTGACCAGCTTTATAAAATTCCTGCTATACCTGTTTCCCAGAAAGTAGAACTGAATATGGTATGTACAGTGGCGGATTTAGCGTCAGGCAAAGTAGGCAGTTGCCTAGGGCGGCAATTTTAGGCCAATATTTTATTGAGAATACTCTAAAATTCTTTTTGATTTTCTAATCTACGGTGATTACTCTGAAGGATGGAAAAAAAAATGTTTAATATTTAAGTATAATAATAATCTTGTTAATATAATTTCTTCTTTATTTTATAATACATAACGATAACAATAAACGTCCAAGTAAATTATCGAACGACTGCCGGAACGTAGATCTATTATCTAAATTCTAAACAAAGATAACATATTTCGTTAATTTGTTTTTTTGCTAAGTCGTAATAATTATTAATAATCGCTCGTGGTTCGTTTGATCGCATGCCGTACACACACTACACGCACAATACATACAGATGTGATATATTTAATACAAATACGGGTGACGATCGATTCGTATTGGAACGATAGTCTAATTATAAACCAGTCACTGTGAATATTTTTATATAATATACTCGTACCTACGTACTATGCATTATGTGTACAAAAATAAAACTTTTTCTATCCAAAAGATAAAATGATGTAATAATTGTTTATTTTTCTTCGGGACTATGAAATAGAGGGCGGCCGAGTAAAAAATAGGTTTATTCTGATTAGACATTCGATTATTTTCAACACAACATTCAAGGCGGATAGACTTCATATTCGGCTCGATATTCGGTTATTAGTATACTACTTAAATTACTGGTAAGTAAACACTATATTTTATAAACACATTTTATTAGAACAGTTTATTAACATAAATGCCATTAATTATTGTTTAGTATCAGTCTTTATGATTTATTTTTTTAGTACTTATGTTAAATAATTATTTAAAAATACGTTTTCTCGTTGATAAGTTTAATGGGGTGGCAATTGTGTAAATCCGTCTCTGGGTATGTAGTTTAGACACGTCACCCCGACCACATTTGGGGAAACTTTGACTTTCTAGGTAAACATGTAGAGTAGGAATTATAAAAAGCTGACAATGTGAAATTGAAATTCATAATATTATTCTTTAGTCAATGGTAGTATATATTCTAGTGTCTACTGTGTCTCTAGTGTCTTCATGAGTAATGAGTAGAACCAACTTTGGTGTTATCATAATATATTACCGTATATACCGTACACTTTTGAAAATATTTTGACTCTTTTTGAGCTGTTTACGGACATTTTCACTTTTCAATTTTTTCAGTTTTTTTTCTATAAATAACAAAAAAGTTTTATCAGTTGGGCCAAAAAGTGTAAAAATAATAATAAAGGCTCCTGGTATATTGTTACAAAAGCAATTGAAAAATATTAAAAATACTTTGGCACAATTTTTTTTTATAAGCATTTAAAGATCGAATTTTGACAACATTTATCAAAATCTCGAAAATTATCAATCATTGTAATTAATAAATTATAAAATGTTCAGTTATTATAGCTAAGGATTGCAAATTTAAAACAAAGGTTCTCATAAATAGTTCATACTGTAACCAAAAAATCTAAAAAATATATGAACACAGTTATTTTTTACAGACATTTTAAATTCAAATTTGGACGAAATTACATATTAAAAAACCTAGAATAACTATTTTAGTTATTGTGTTGTGATTGAATAATATTATTCGTGGGTACTTGAAACTTCTAAAGTGTACTATTATATATCTATGATAGTATCACGGTTTTTGTTGATGTATAACGCGTTATAAGTACCTAAAGGATATTGTGGTATGATTAATTTGGAATTTATTATAGGTCAATTTTTTGTTTATACCATAGATATGTATATAATATGTCTTATACCTAGACTGACATACCGTCTCCGCTCAGAATCGTTTTTCTTATACAATGATATTATATCGTTGAATTCAAATTTAATATCATCCATTATACAGTGACCCACTTGTATCCTACTGTAGGTACAGCAGAGCGACACCCACTTGCCCACCTTTTTAATTTTTTAAATTTATGTATATTTAACTTTACTTTAGTAATATATTTAAAAAAAAATTGTATACCTATTATGATAATGTTATTTTTATAGTTAAATCTGATTATGTAATTCATCAATAAACGAAATCATTAATAATAATTTATGATGTACCTACCTACTTGGTTATTTGTTTATTTGTGGATTGCGGATTATATGTGTATATATATATAATTTGTACTTACTTGCGAGTAAATATAATGTCTGCATACAAATTATATTTTTAGATTCTGAGCAGATCGAGGAATCTAGTGGTTTTACAATGGTTTTTATTTATTATTTTTTATCTTGTGTACAAAATTTCTACCAGAAGGAATGATTCGATTCGACAAAAATATAGTATCTTATTTTTTAGAAAATTGGATCAAGATGGTACTTTAGAGAGGTCGTTTTTCGATTTTATTGATAGTTATTTAATGCAACGGGACAAAACACCAACAAATCACGAAAAACTGGATATTAATTTCTAACGCTATTTGCATCACCATAGAAAGGAATAAAAAATTATGACGATTTAGAGTTTTTTACAATATAAAATATTGAGACTGACAACTCGTCTCCGCTCAGAATCGTTTTTCGTAAGCAATGATATTATATCATTGAATTCAAATTTCATACAATCTATTATTGTACAGTCACCCACTTGTAACCTACTGTACAGCAGTGCGACATCCACTTACCAGCTTTTTTTTTATTATTATGTACACATGGCATCCATAAGAAATAAAATATTCACATAACCAATTTTTTTTTTTTAAATTCTATTTCGTTGGCTGATAATGAAATATAACGTTCAAATATGTAACCATGGAGATACCGGCGACCGTTTGGTATCGACGAAAAAATACACAAAATACATAATTATTAGTTTAGTTTAAATTTGTTTGAAATTCCAAATCGGTTCTTGTAATTTTAGCTCTATATACAATTATTCTACATTTTGCAATATCATGCCTACGCCACCCTAGGGACTCTACGCATAAACGCAAAATCGATTATGGTTACGCCTATACGATGATCAGAAAAATCTTGAAAGCTGGCCATCTCAAAGGTAACTGAGTATTGTAATTATTGTATTTAAAGTTATTTTTTTAAATGTACCTAAGGTATAACTACTTTTTTGTAGTATAAATTCAGTTTAGCTGCCAAGCGATTTTTAAAAAAATTTCGGGAAATCTATGTACCTACTTACCTATTTCAATGAGTTAACAACAATGGTGCAATCGATATGTTCAGTCGGACTTATTAGTTTAAAATCCGTGAGTTTTCGTATTTCCATGGGTTTTTTTCAAATTAAATTAAATTACCTTCCAAAAAAATAAAAATTAAGTATGATATGTAATTTCCGATTCGACCGATACCTATATCGAGGATTTAAAAACTCAAATTTTGAAAAAAAAATCGCTTAGAAACTTAACTGCATTTATTCCAATATTTTTTATATTTTTATCCATTAGTGAACTCTTTTGTAAATCTTTAGGAAAGCCAATGTTAAATAAACAATAAAAGTAGATAGGTATATAAGTAAAATAAAAATGATCACAAAAATTTCTTTATGGGTAATAACTAAAAGACTTTAATATTATTTTTACTTATACAGTAAACACATTTTACTGTACATAAGTATATTGAATTCTTGAAATAATTTAGTAGTTATGAATTATGATATAGTAATATATACTATACCTATAAAGTATAAACTATAAAAATAAAATAGAAAATGAAAAAAAAATATTTTTTATTTATTTATTTATTATTATCTATTGCATTTTTTCTGATGTTAATTTAATTACCTAATAAAAACAATCTAGATATATTATAAGTTAACTAGCTGATCTCGTGCACTTCGTTACCCGTTAAATGTACCAAATCTATATGACTCAAACTTTGTTAAATTCGTTATTTAATATTCAGTGTATGGTGTTCAAAATTTATCTTAACTTTTCCGTTGCCCGGAATAAAAATTCTGATTCGCAGCAGTATATTATTAGGTAGGTAATCTACCTGTGGTAGATCGCGGACCCTTTAATGTTTGTACGTAAGTGTATGATTTAACTACTCGTTTAACTCTAAAGTATCAAAGTTGTACCAAGTTTGTCGTATTTCCACATATGGTGGATTAATATAATCAGTTAATACAAAATCCTAACCGAAGAGATTTGTTATAAGGTTTATCAGTTATCACCGGAAACGTTTAACAAAAATAGGGTAAGATATAGCAATAATTTCAATAATAAAGATTAAAGCTTGTCCCACACGACTAGTGTACTGGGCGAGTATTAATGCCATTTTTGATAGATAAGAACTGATGTGAAATCATGCGTTATGCTTTAAGACTATATAAGGCTATATTGAAGATACTCCAATAACGGGTGATCATTGATATCAATAATATTGAACATGTAACATGTTGGACAGCTTAAGACACCCTGTACACCCAAAACTGTACCTAAAAGCTGGTTTTCATTGTTTACTATTTTGTGCGCAAATGAGTTGTCTTAAATTTAAAAAATATATTAATATGTGCGCAAATGAGTCTCAACCGATATTACGGTTAGGTTAGGTAAGGATTTTGTATTAATTGATTATATTAATCCACCATAGGTGGAATACGACCAACTTGGTATAACTTTGATACTTTAGAGCTAAATCATAACACTTACGTACAAACAGCACGGGGTCCGCGATCTACCGCAGGTAGATTGCATAGCTGATAATATATACTGCTGCAAATCAGAATTTTTATTCCGGGCAAAGGAAAAGTTAAGATACATTTTGAACATCATACACCGAATATTAAATAACGAATTGAACAAAGTTTGAGTCATATAGAGTTGGTATTAACGAGCAACGAAGTGCACGGGATCAGCTAGTTTATATATACTGGGTGATTCTTTTATCAAACAACACTCATTATTTCAAAAAGTGTAAATTTTTTTGAAGATATTTTTTTACATAGTTTCAAGTCGCTTATAAAACAACGTTTTTATTAAAAAATTATATTTTTAATTATTTTTTATCCTTATAATTTTTTAAGTTTTTTACTTTTTTGAATGACAACATAGGGTTTTAATTTTATATTCTTAAGTAGAATATTTTTCTTAGTATTTTGATACATGACAATTGAATTTGGGGCGAGTAGTTTATGAGTTATAAGTAATTAAAGTTTAGACGAGCGGTGAAGTGGGCAAACATTTCGCGGGGTAACCCCGAACCACTCCACTCCGCTCGTCTAAACTTTAAATACTTATAACTCATAAACTACTCAACCCAAATTCGATTTTCATGTATCAAAATACTAAGAAAAATATTCTGCTTTGGAATATAAAATTAAAACCCTATGTTGCTATTCAAAAAAGTAAAAAACTTAAAAAATTATAAGGATAAAAAATATTTAAAAATATAATTTTTTAATAAAAACGTTGTTTTATAAGCGACTTGAAACTATGTAAAAAAATATTTTCAAAAAAATTTACACTTTTTGAAATAATGAGTGTTGTTTGATAAAAGAATCACGCTGTATATATATTGACACAAATCAACAAACATGTCCGATTAACCAATAGCAATCAATATAAATTATAATACACTGTTATATTTTTTACATCCAGATTTCCTACTTTTCCTGTGGATTTTCCAAAAATTTTCTTTCGTATCAATACCTTTTCCTGGCAATTACGAACATCTTAAAAAAAATTTGAGCCAAATCAGACCAGCCGTTCTCGAGTTTTAGCGAGACTAACGAACAGCAATTCATTTTTATATATTTAGATAACCTTCTCCTAGATTGGAGATTTGAAAATAAAGTGATAATTTCTTAAAAATCTGCTTTCCGTACCTACCTACTAGTTATTTCTGATTAAATTGTCATTATTGCTAACGCAAAATATCTTTCTATTGGTATTAGATTTATGCACATTCAAAATTTGCCCTCTGGTAGCATTGTGTTGCCCATCCCTGGTATAGGTAAGGCTCTACATACCATGGGTATGCTATGCCACCATTTTGCGACTCTTTTATCAATGATAAAATGATAAAATAAAGGGGGAGAAATTCATATTCACGTAAGATTATTAGTCGCAAAATGGCGGCGTAGCATACCTGTATCTTTAGTGCCCTAGTATAGGTAATCATTAGAATTTAGGGCATAGAAGTATAGAAGTCAGATGAGCTAAAATTGACAAATATTTAAATATGCAATAAAATCCATAAATCGTTTCACCTTTTAAGTTACAATACCTACCGTAGGAGGTATAAAAGATACCTACCTATAATAACAAAAAATTATTAATAGGGACTATCAAAAATTCATAATTTCAACAAATAAAATCACTACCTAATACATGTAGCAAGAAAATAATAATGATAGAATTTTTAAACCTCAATTTAATAAATAAAATATTAATTTATGTTAATATTAATATTAATTAATGTTTATTTTTTAAATACTTAAATTACAATATTTCGATATACATAACATATTATATTATGACGCGAAGATTACATAGGAGTGTTGTCAATGGGTGACATATTTACTCAAATTACTGAGGTACAATTGTACAAACAAACTGAAACATAATTTATACCTATGCTTATTAGTTATGTGGTAGAATAAAATCATGTAAAAAGGGGGAGGTAAATTAAAAATGTTAGAATGGAAATACAATTGGGGTATATTTGTAAATGATTTTACTCTACTACAAGATATTATTATGATTTGTGACCGCGAACGGAATTTCGTTTTGACTTAGATACTAGTAAGTATGGTCTCAGTTACCTTGACTGTTATAGCGATGTACTAGTCAGTCTGGATGTCTTTGAAGTTGTTTTTTACTATTCGTGGTTGGATGAACGTTATATTATTACAATGATTCACTTCTACAATTGCACGTCTGATCTTTATGAGATTTGAAGTTCGTATATCTGCAATATTATTGTTTTGTAGTATTACACTACAATCTTTATATATGAAACCTTTTTCTATTTTAATCGATTGAGTCTTACTCAGTACTTTAGCGTCTATTTATAATAATTCGTTGTTTGTGTGATATACACAATATCTCAATGTTTGATATCAGGTATGTGTCTTTCCTTACAATATATTTATAATACAATATTTCAAAGGACCCATCCGAATAGTTATTCTCTCGAATACTAGCAGATGTCTTTTTTATCCTATTAACGTTTGTATTATAACTATTTTGTAAATTGGACACACAGGAGTTAATATGTAGTTTTGAATCGTTACCTTTCGAGGATGCAGAGTGAACAAATACTGTGTATATCGTAAAAAGATTTTATATAGGTAAATAAAAAGATGATATGATTTGTTTAAATTGTCGTGAAATATGAATTTAGAACCAATAAGATCATACGTGGTGCATTAATGTAATGTAATATTTAAATTTGATTTTTTGAATAAATAATGGCAAAACGACAGAAAGTTACTTATTGTTTTGAAAAAAATATAGAGCGAAAATGTGCGTGTGTCTTCGAAGTTGAATGGTGTCGGTCTTACCTACTGGTCCGGTTCTGAAGATGCTCTATGTTGCAGAAGTATAATTCCCGCAGAGGTACACTCTCCTCTACTTGTGGACATGGACGGCTCTCGAGATGGACTGGTCTCGAAAGGGACTGGGCTTGAGATGGACTGAGCGTGTAGAGCTCTGCTTGAATTGATATTGATTTAAGTTTTGTATATTAATTTTGATATTAAGTTATGTAAATAATTTATTTTATAATTTTAAATTACGTTTGTAATTTTATTCACCAGTGTATAATCGTTATTGGTTCCAAATTATATTATACGTATTTATTGATATAATAGGTAGAAGTATAATATATTACAGTTATTATACCCTAAACGGCTAAACTATTAAACAACGCAAATGATAAAACAGTATAATACTATAATAGTATACCTATATATTCACTTAATAAAATATAGTATAATATAACGCAAATGCATAAAAATTCAGTCAAAGTGAATCATAGAATATAACTGCTTGAAGTTAAAATATTGCGATTTAATTTTTATTTAGGCGTGAATCTACGTAAAACTAATATAATAATAAAAATACTATAAGGTACGTAATTGATTGTTGCTGGCTGAAAATAAATAAACATTCAAACGAGATAACGACGGATACTAGCAGGTCGGTATATCGACGCTGAATAATAAACATATTTAATTATTAATTTAGCTAAAAAAACAGTGTGCACTATATTTAACAATTTTTCTTTTTGGAATTTCGCCTCGATTTATATAGTATCTCCAAAATGATCTACAACCGAAAGCGATCACATTATGATGGAGATGATGCTACCATATATCAGAAAACTGTCGAATATCCAGGAAGTCGTAGGTAAGACTAATAACGAAATTATTAAATCCAGCGATATTGATCACTGTACAAATTATAGACCTATATTATGGCTATATCTCTCTATTTATTTCCATAATTCAAAATATTTGAAAAACAGTGGAACAGCGTTTGATTGATTTTTTGAATATACATAACTTTTTTACTACAAACCAATTTGGATTTTGGAAAAATAAATCAACAAAATTCGCACTGTTGTCTGTTATTAGCTTCGAATTTTATTCATTCTAGTAGATATGACAATGACAATAATAAGGTAGATAATTTGTTTGTATCCAGATTAAAAAAATAATTTATATAAAAAAAATATTAAAATATTAATGTGGTATTATTGGTCTTGCTCAAGATGTGTTTATACTTTATAGTTTATTTCATATTATTTTTCAAATAAATTGCAATTTGCAAGTAGTTTAAATTGAAGTAATGTTAACTTGTGAAACTCGAGGAACAGTCGTCTTGTTATTTCTTATTTACATAAAATATAGTCTTATTAATCCTAATATTCCAGGAGATATTATTTGTTTTGTTGATGATACATTATTTATAATTTAAATTGAACATAAAAGATATTGATGAATATTGTGTTACTTAGTGAATCAATAATATATAAACTTAGTTACATAAACATTTTCTAGAAATGAATATTAAAAAATCTAAATATATGTTTTTTAGTATAAATTAGTAAAAAATTCGATTAACAAATATCACCGTACTTAATTTCAGATGCTTGAATAATTTATAAATTTATAAATAACTGTTTTTAATATGAAAAAAGTTATTAAATTAAAATATTTAGGTATTATTTTTGCAAAAAACCTTAAATTGAAAGATTATATAATATAGGTATCAATAGGTATTATGTTCGTAATTTAATTAGAAAACTATTTTATAAATCCAAAGTATAATCCGAATACAAATGTAAAATAATAATTTACAGTTTATCATTTATATATACTAGGCGTAAAATTAAATCAGTCATCAGATCTGTCTTATGTTACCCTACATTTATTCATCAGGAAACAATTAATATTATGGTGCTAAATTATGTAAATATTTTAAACTAGATTTAAGAAAATTTAAATCGTTTGAACATTTTTAATTTTTTATAAATTCTTTTTTACTTTATAATTAATCTGTGTACTTAGTTTAGTTAGAATATTCAACAATTAGTTTACAATTTTTTGTTTTATTATTTTTTTTTTTTTTTTTTCTATATTTATAAAATTTAATTGAATCGAAAAATGAATGATTTTATATGTATATTTGTATTTTTATATTCACGATAATTTAATATTTATAGTTCATTAAAATATTGTTATTATTGTTTTTGATACCTATACGGCAATATTAGTGCTGAACATATTATTTTTTTTTAATTCATCACAACCAGGATTCTAACTATATAACTTTATATAAGTTAAATAACTATTAATATTTAAATCAGCGGAAACTCAAAAACTTATTACATTTTTAACTTATACTCATTAATGTCCAGCATTAGTATAGTTAATTATATGACTATAGATACTTTCATTTTAACAATTCCAAAGATAGATTTCAATTGAATACCTATCATCGGCTATCATAATGAATAATTAATGGATTATAGTAACAATGTGGACTGCCACCGGTGTTTTAAAGTTGGCAAACTTTCTTACCAACTTTCGTTCTTAAAAACTTAAGTCCCACAAAAAGAAAAGAAAATTGTTTTTGTGTATGCAGCGTATTTACAAATAAATAAATAACATTATCTCCCCCGCCTTGATGTGGTGGGGAGTTCCCCCCCCCCGATGGGACCCACCTTGCCGTGGTGGGGGGGCTCACGGGCCAATCACTGGTCCGTGCTAAGAGGTTCCACCCTAGAGCCAGTCAAGACCTTAATTGGTTGGGGCTGGCACGCCCGGTCCACCTGCAACACTTGCAAACGGATCCCTGCCAGCAGGTAAAATGGACGGAAGGAAAACCGCAAACCATAACATGAATAGCAAAAGTAAAAATATTGTTACAACTCCAGGGGGACAGGATCTCCAGGATTCGTTGGTAGCAAGTGGATCTGGTGTAAAAATCAGGTCCAACGGAGCGGGCTTGCTACTTTCGTTACCAGTCAACCGTGACAAATCGGATGAGGGGGTGTCCAGCATGGCCCCGGATTCTGACAAACGTGCTACTGCTGAGACAGACGTGTCTCCGGGTACGTATCCAAGGGTTATGTTGTATATTATACATCGCATAGAGTATGAGAAAAATTATGCCTGAAAGACACTATATTAATAAAAATCAATTTGGACTTATTTAAGGCCCATGATACCGGTGAGAACGTAGCTGTAGCTACCAACCTGACCTTACCTGACTACAAGCGAAAACGATAATCTTATGAAGATTGTGACCATAGTAGAAAATTGTCTCTAAACTCAAGAGCCACACTCGATATCCACCATGTCATTGGTAAGTATCTAATACACTCCAACGACCCGAGACATAATAACAAAATATACAAGTACCTATACTGCCGATATAAGTGCTAAACTATTTTAGAGCCTAACCAAAGCGATGATTGTTTTGATTTTACAATGCGGTCTTTGCAGTGTTATCATCTAATATAAATTATAACCAATGGATAAATGTAGTCAAAATAATGCTTCGATGTTCAACTTATATTCTGTACATATAGGTATTATTTCTGGTGCAAAAGTGAACATGGTTGGTGCATTTGGGAGATCAAAATGTAATATTCCCAGTAATTTTCTAAAGCGACAGGAAAAAATATTTTTAAAAAAACGAGAATGTTTACGCAAAATTGATTTTGGTTTTTGATGCAACTATCAAAAAATTAGCATAGCATTACATTATCACTTTACATTTATATTCACATTTTGTATACAGTATACAATATATAATTTTCAAAATATGTAGGCTCGTTAGTCGTTTCGAGTTATTTATATATATATATTAAATTATTGATATATATTGAATTTTCAATTTGTTTAGTTCTTTTTTTCTATAAATGTAATTATAATTGTTTTCGTTTGCTCGAAAATATAATACAAGGTTTATATAATAGCAGTAAAGAAGATTCATAGGTATGATTTTTTTAATACAATTTTAAAGTTTTGACGTTGACAACATTTATCAAAATCTTGAAAATTAACAAATTATTTTGTAATTAAAAATATATAAAATGTTCAATTTTCATAGCTAAAAATTGTGAATTTAACTAAATCTATTCTCATAAATAGTTCATACTGCTACTACCAACAAATCTAAAAAATATATAAACAGTTTTTTTGTTATAGACATTTTAACGCCACGGAAAAATGCACCAGATGGAGATAAGGATACGCACGAGGGAGGAGCTCAAGACCCCAAGATCAACCCACTAACGACGAGTAGCCAAAAACCAGAAGGTTAGTTAATATTACTTATGAGCAAAACCACATAAAAAAAATACACATGTATTAGGCAGTAAACGTATAAATATAAAAAAGGTCATTGCTCTTTTAGACACATATTTTGAAAATGTATATTATGTTATATCTTATGCGTGGTGCTTTCACGCGCGAGAATAACGCGGCGTTGTAACAAAATACAATACCAAGCGACGTGAAAATAACGCTTTCTTTTTGACATTACCTATAACAAACGAATTGTTGTTCTTGTTATGATTTATGACTGTAGCTAAATAACTATTATTCGCATCATTATATATTACCTACAGGCAGTTCTTGAGGGAAACCGCGGCCTTTGTTGGGGTAAACTGGCAGCGAGGAGACTCCGCCGTTCGCCAGCTGTGCGGCAAGCGGTGCTGCAGCAAGCGGTGCGGCCGGCGGACGAACATGCGTCAAATTCGTTGACCAGTTGTGCATTTTACGACAGCGACAACCGGCCACATTTGCTGATGGTGCCATGGCGACCCGGGTGGCCCGTGCTGTTACCGGCGTCCTGGGTGTCAGAGGTGGCTGCCGGACGCTGTTCGACCCCGCGGGGCCGACAAGCGCGCATCAGTTGCTAGACGACCAGACCGTGCTGCCGCTCGTTACAAGGGCCCAAACGAATCAGTGGACGACCACGGCCACCTCCAGTTGGATCACGATCGGAAGACATCTTCTGACGTCACTTTTTTTTCGGTAATCGTCCTGGCGCCATTGGCCGTCGTCTGGATGGCGGGCATGTAAATCGCTACCGTCGTGACGTCTAGGGAAACCATATTTTGATGTAAGTACTACTATATAGCTCTCAGCAGCGTGACTTGGCGTAAATGCACCTTCACCAATTTTTGTTTTTTTTTTTTTAATTCTTTTAAGTTATAATATGGTTTCGTTGTTATTTATATATTTAATAGAACATAGAAACATTTTATTTTATAAATAATACACGAATATTAAATCAGTAATAATAATAAGTATGTAGCGTACCGTAATAATATTACCATTCAATCGCTTCCACCAACACAAACGCAGCGAGGGCAGCAGCTGCCATTAATAGCTATTTAATAACTGCATAATTGCTTGATATTGATTTACACAATATTGAGTCTAACCACCTCGGGAGTATTGACTGTTATTATTATTATTATTATTATAAAGATAAGTAAGCTGGGATTTTTATGAAATTAAATTTTTTGATGGTGTTTTAAAAGCTCCTTAAGTGTTAAATGTGTCTTAGCTTAGGTAATAATATGATAATAATGTTGTGTTAGGTACTGATTATTTTATAATGATGTTTTTATATTGAATTTTGTTACAGGTCAATCGTCGCGAACTTGTTTGGCTATCTTTCTGGTAACCGCGTCGAACGTGCGACGTGACAGTTACTTACTTCGTCTCCCGCTGAATCAACGGCAAACGTGATTGGTCTGACGAAGTCATCAGAAACGGCCCACATGTGCGTTGGCCTGCGTGTCTGTGTACCGGGGTGAACAGCTGTGCTTGTTGCCGCCGTCCTTTAACATTCGCCTCCATCATGTTGAACGCCAAGCCTGCATGCGAGCCTGCATACGGCTGTCCTGGAACGTCGAGCCTGCTCTTTAACCTAACCTAACCACGTATCCGCGAGGTATTAACCAGAGCAGTCTACCCATAGGTATTTAACGTGTTTGTGGTGTGCGAGCTTGTGGACCGGTAATCCGCCCTGTTCGTTCTCCGTCCGCGTGTTCACAATTCGTCACCCATCGCCGCCCTTCGATGGCAGTATGAAATGAATTACAAACTTGAACAGTTGGATAATATATCCAAGTCGAGTTGCCATATTTCAGGTCTCAGTAATAGATGATAAACCTAACCTAACCTACGGGTGCCCCATTCGAAATTATTCCAAAAAATACACCCACGTGTAACACACCTACCGTTCCAAAACCTACAGTACCACCCCCCTCCCAATGGCCTAAGTTACAGCGGGATAATTAATAAAAAAAAAAAAAATAGATGATAATATATTGTTATCAATATTCGTCTTATAAAATGATCATATTATATTATAGTATTGTACTGTTGTTATATTTCTTTATTTTATTCTTTTGGGCCCTATATATACCTACATATTATTATTATTTTTTTTTTTTTTACGATACAGAATACCTCTATAACCTTATACCCAATTATACGTTATTATTTTAGTTCTGTTACCTACATCTTTTATCCTTATAAATTTTCATAACTCATACATATTATGTTTTATTATTTACCAAATTATTCTTTTGGGCACCCTCTTTTTTTTGTGTTACCTAATACCTATGTACCTACCGTATATTTAATATTTATGGGTCATTAACTATACACCCATTATTCCTTATAATATTGTCAATTGTCATTAAGTACATCTATTGCTTAATATTTATAAATGTACATTACATTATTTTATATTCTACATATACATTTATTTTTTATAATTATTATATTTTTTTTTCGGTACTGTTTACCTACCCAATACGTTTATTCATGTGTCATTGTACTACCTATATTTCACTATATTAATTAATCATATTGTTCTTGGGCGCCCAATATATATATATATATATATATATATAATATGCATGTATTTGTCCTTTATTATTAGTATACTATTGTTTGGTACGTATTATATTATGGTGCCTACTCAAAGCGTTTCTTTATTTATGTCATTAAATTTTACTTACTTAATTGTTCACCTTGTTCCTATTCCAATGAAAATCGCAGAAAAAAACTTCTAATAGTCGTAAGTATAGTATAAGAAGGAGAGTTCTGAATACCTAACACACAAGACTTTTAGTTCCATATAGGAACGTTGCAATGTCTTTCAACTGGCGGTGGTCGTTTGGGCGAAGGTAATAATTTTTACCGAAAAATTAATAGTCCGTTTGGGCGAGTAAAATGGTTTACCTTCTCGAGGTAAAAGTCTAGATACGGATGATATCGTTGCTATTAATCATTATTATTGAAAACAAGATTACGATTCAGTCATTCTGTACAAGTTGTTTACCTAGGTAGTAACTAATAAGTATAACTAGGTACGTAAAAACTTCAGACACAATTGCACCCAAATATGATAGTTTAATTTATAGTTTCCTGCTGAACATACATTATATTTCCAATTTTTTGTAGTTGTGTCGAAAATAGAATATTTACTTTTGTGTTAATATAATATAAAAACATTTTGAATGTTCTTATTTTTATTAAATAGTTATGACATGAAGTTAAAAAGTCACATAGATAGAAGTTGAAATTGATGTCCTGAAGACGATAGGTAATATTATTTTACGATGGTCGCCGCTTTGTAGTAGGTACCTACCTATATATATGCCATTTTTGATTCGGTATGGAACTATGGTACAACCATGGACAGATGAATCATTGGAAGAAAATTAACAAAATATATGGTTGAAAATTACCTATGAATAAATCTTGTTTAATTTATGTAGTAGTAGGATATATATAGTATAATAATGATTTTCCTAAAATAATGTAATTTGTAACTGGAAATAATATATTGTTACGTATTTGTTTTTAGATTGAAGACGATTATAATACCAAGATAATGTCAAAAAAATAATAACATGACAAAAATTATCGTGATATTAGTTTTAGTAACTTTTTGTGTAACAAGTACAATTCCGAGCTCAATTTTTTTCGGGAAACCGAAATTAGTAAGAACCTACTAAGTATAGAATGTATACAAATTATTATAATTTATAATTTTTTTTAACTTACCCAAGAATGAAACGATTGTGAAAAATAAAGAATCGATAATAAATGAAATTAGTTTGCTGAAAGACAAACTAAATGCAATGGAAAGTTCTGCGTGAAATATAGGTACATAACGCCGATAAAAGCACTCAGTGAAGGCCGAAGGGTATTCACTCCTTTCTAAACTGTACCTGGTACAGTGTACCACTGTACCATGATATAGGTAAACATTTTGAAAAAAACAAAACCAATGATAATTTAATGAATGTTGAAACAGATGTGTATAAAAATATTTCCATATATAGAGATAACAACACAATGGTGTTACAAAGTAACAAAAATTGTGATGATAGGACAACGGAGTCTTCACGAGGAAACCTATAACCTAACGCTGGTGTAGTATTAAATATTAATGATCAATACTTTATTTTCATATTGTGTATCCAGAATTATATTTAATTATAAATTATCTTATGTCAGTTTCAATGCAGATACCTACTTTTAGTACTTTTTCTAATTTGTCAGCGGCGAAAGGGAGTCCTCAATTGTATTTATTTAAATATGTAACTGTAATTATTTTGTATTATTATGTTGCACTATTATTATGTACTTTGTATAATTATTATTTGGAGCCTTCCAGCTGCGCCAAACTAATATTTTTTAGGTGTGGCAATAAAAAATTACTTATACCCACGACCCACCTACCCCCATTAGACATAAGAACTAAGTCGTGGGGGCAACCACCAACCCACATTTTAGCATTATTTAATATTTTAACATATTACATGTTAGGTTCATCTCCCCAAAATGAAAACCAAGTTATTATCATCTAAAAACGGTATTCACAGTCACTGATTTTATAGTTATTTAAGCTTTTAGTTAGGTACATCATAGCATTCCGTAATAATTAGAAGGTATTCATTTTTTTTTATACCCATGAAATAAATAAATATATGTATAATATATATCATTTGGTTCAGGGGCGGATAGGGCTATTTTATGTTACCGGGAAATTAATTCAAGGGGGGCCCCGAATGGAAGGGCCCCAAACATTTTTTACTCGCTCCGCTCGCAGTACGATCACTAATCAGATTTTGTAATTTTGTGTACACTGTTTGAGGATGTAAAAAAAATTAATAGTAGGCTACAATTCTAGCCGGAGGCCTAGTCCGCGATCCGACCCCGGCTATATCAACTGTACTATTTATAATCAATGATTATACGTACAATACTACAATGTCATGTATAATTAACGTAAACGCAAAAGTAGTTTTTTTCATTATTATTTATAATTATAAACCAATAAAATAAACCATTTTCTAATTTGTATATAGTTTGATATTATATAATTGTTTGATAAATAACATTTCAAACATAAAATACGGTATTGAGATAGGGGCCCCATAATTAGGTACGGACAGGGGCCCACCGGGAAAATCCCGATTTCCCTATAGGCCTATCCGCCCCTGATTTGGTTAATGGTTTGCATAATATTTTTTTTTAGTGTAGGTACTGTACTATAGTAATGTATTAATAAATTCTCTAGTTTCAATTCCAATGTAATGTTCACCTGATACTTATATCATAAAAATATAGCTATCTATAGGTACTCTATTCCAAATAAGATAGGGAGTCGGCGGCCGAGTTGTGTGCATGGGCTTTGTTCCGTAACAGCGCCTGACGCGTCGCCGTAGTGGATGGCCAATTGGCCATATTATGTCTGACCGCCGCCCGATGAAAACTAGTCGCCGCCGACACCAGATCTTATTTGAAAATTGGAATAGAGTATACTGAGTATAGATGTCAGATGATATTATATATTTATATTTATATTGCAGCTATTTAAGTAATTTATTTTACTAATAGCAAAACAATGTGTTAAATTAAATTTTGCTTAAAACATTGCATTATAAAACTTCATTGTATATGTATATAAAATATAATAATATAAGTAAAAGCTATAAGTCACCACTAATAATGTTTTTGAATTATAACGAAATAATGAGTACCGTTAATCTTCGTTTAAACATCTAATTTCGTCCAAGCTTCAACTTAATATTACTATAAAAAAAACTGTGCTCATATATTTTTTGGTAACGGTATTACCCTCTTATATGAAAAATCTCGTTTTAAATTTCCAATCTTTAGCTATAAAAATTAAACATTTTATACATTTTTAACCAAAAAAAGATTTGCAAATGCTCGCGGTATCGACTAATTTTGTAAAAATCTGTACCTACTTAAAATGCTTAACAAAAAAAATAATCGTACATAAATACCTAATGTATCTTCATTATTTAAAAATTGATATTACAACTTACGAGGAATCTTGTATTAATAATTGTTTAAGCATTTAGACCCGGCGAAAATTGACTGATTTTTTTTCCAACATTTCAAATGCCTTTAAATAGGTCAAAAAGAGACAAAATATTTTGAACATTTTATCATAATCATTTTGTGAAAATTTGAAGTATCTATTCATAGTTATTTTTTGAATTACAACAAACTATCGAAAATCTTTTGAAGAGATATTATTAACTAACGGTTGAATATCCATCGTAAAAAAATGAATTTAAAATGCTGATACGAAATGTTTCCAGTGTTGGGAATAGATAACTATTACAAATAATAGATGGTAAAAATACTGATTACAAATTGTTTTTACCGCATAATATTTCACTTCAATAATGGTATGCTCACATATTTTCAAACACGATAAAAATCAAATATTTCCAATTTGAACTACCTATTCGAATAGAATAATATGTGTTTTAATATTTTTTGTAGTGTCTCGTACATAACGTTTCTTTGAATTGTTTGTAGGCCCTGCTTCGCGCAAGTCACAACACCCACGACATGTATATAACGTACATATTAGTACGTAATAGAATTGTCATCGGGCATCACGCGAACACTGCTGCAGACTGCAGTTGTATGTCAACCTACAACCACCAACAAATTATTATAATACTATTATACATTTTACTACATTTATAACAAATACTATTAATTTAAAGAAACATAATATTTATTTTTTTTTGACATTGCTGACTAGCAGATAAAAAGGTGCAAACTGCACTATTTTAGTCGCAGTCAATAAATTGAAGTTCTTGGGTAAATAACTAGGAGGTTATGGTATCATTTTTTTTTAAGACTTCAAACTGCATGGTTATTAGCTAGTTTTTACTGTGGAAAATATTCCACACCATTATTTTTAACTTGCAATTCACTATGCCATGCGAGAGGTTCAAAAATAAATCAACTTAATTTTTTTGATACTCGGCAACCCCATTTGGGTTGTGTGGGGGCTACTGTTGGTAGGTACCCTTTTTTTATTTCAGGCAGATAGATCGTCACAAAGAACCCGAGTGGTCAACCATCTGGAAGCCTGCTCGACCGCTGCACACATTACTATATTAGTGACTGCATCCAATCACCGCGCTTCACCAGGTCACCATGGTAGGTATGCATACAATGACTCTAATACCAATAACCAATCACGTTGAAATGTTAAATTGTATATTATATGTTCATATATTTACCAGTTTAAATTCTTGTCAAATGTATTATAATATTATGTAACATTTTACAAATCAACAAATTGTATATACAATATTACAATGACAATCCTTAATATAGCAATATAGTACCGAGTAGTAAAATATATAATGGTATATACAGATTAATGTAAATTGAATCATTTGTTGGTCGTTGCCATATCGATAAAATCAAATATTTAAGTAACTTGATCGTCTGCATATTTAAAAGGTGATTTTGAAAGGATTTAATATATAAATACTTGTATATTTTAGAAAATTAAGGTTTCAGAAACATTGTAAGAATATATTAGACATGTACGTTATGTTATTTGGTATGAGCAAGACTTAAACAGTTAACCTATAACTATTAATTAATCATAGAAAGAATAAACTAGGTATATAGGATCATAGTCAAATACAATTTTAAAGAAAACCATGTAAACATTCAAATTAATACTTATGTATATTCGTATAACGTAACTACTATAATATAGAGTGTGATATTATATGAAAAACAAAAAGAAAATTAAATATATCCATTCATGTTCAATTATTATCTAATAATCGTTAGGGATCAAATGTGTACCGGTTATTAGGTACCTATTTTTTCATTGCTCAACATTTTAAAAACCCAAAATATACAGATCTATTAAAAATTTGAAATATTATACAAATATAGTATGTACCTATATAATAATTAAAAAATATAAAATGTATCAAAATAGGATAAGCACTGAAAAAGTTCAACAAATTAAAGACGTATATTGCCGGTAGCTGATGACATTATTAAGTAAAATAAATCAATAAAGGTATGTTAATATTGTAATATTGTAAAATAATATATCCATTTTTACGAACTTATAGTATTTAGGTATGAAATCAAAAACTGTGCTATCATACCAAAATTTTTAAGTTTTAAGTAGCTAGTACATAATATAATATAATAATATAGGGGTCAAAAATTAATATTAATAAAGGTCCACATCAGGAAGCTGGAAATTGTCGTCGGCCATCAAAATTTCAAACGTCAGTAAAAACCAATGAACAAAAATGATAAATTACAACACTAAAACCTCCTTTTCGATTTCAATTATGGTCGTTTAATAATTTTTTTTGCTGAATCGAAATCTTAAAAATTTACCCATATCAGAAGTTCAAAATTAATGAACATATAAAGATTAAAGGCAAACATTTTTTTTTAAGCATTTTAAATTCAAATTTTGACAAAATCCATCATAATCGCTCAAACATTATCAAATTATTTTATATTTAAAAATGAATATAATGTTCAATTTGTATAGCCAAGAACTAAAAGTTCAAAACAATGTTAAAACATTTATAAATATGAGTTATAACTATTTAACTATTGCAAATAAAGGTAACAGCTAGGCAACAAAGAACAGCAGTAAAACGGAAATATTTACACAACACCAGTTTTGAATTAAATTTTTGTTGTAATTCAAAAATAATTAGGTACCTAACCTAATGAGTTAAAATCCTAATCAAATACTTATAGACCTGATATTATAATGTCTAAAATATTTTTAATTTTTTAAAGTCTGTATTAGTACCTACCTAATATAATTACCTTATTTTAAATACTTATTTATAAGAAATATTAACGCAGGTAAAACAGAAACTAACTGCAACTATAACATTAGCATAAATACGACCTGCAGCCACATCTTAATTGGTTGACGAAATATTACTTCAAGTGTGAAACTTGGTGTGCTAAGTACTGTATTGGACTGTTGGCAGCTATTTTAAGTCGAGGAAAAATAATTCAATTAATTGAAAACATTACTTTACTTTAAACACTATATAAATATAAAATTTCAAAAAAGTTAAAAGTTAAGGACTTCTTGAATAAAATTATTAAAACAATATTCACTGTCGAAATATTACAATATAAATAAACTAATTCTATTCGATTAAACTACGCAGTGTATAATATAATAACAATCGTTGTCAACATTAAACAATTTACTAGTCACCAGCTTCTATAATATCAGCTTTATTAAAATAATAAAAATAATATTTGTAGCCAGCAGTTATGATCGTATTAATATATATTACACATAGATACCTAATATGTTTATTTTTTATGTACTCGCCAACACGGCATAATATTATCAATTTTATGTGTGACATAGAGCTTACATAATAATAATTATAAATAATAAATAATAATATAATATAACGTTACTGAAGTTATTGACAATAGTAATAGTAATAGGTAATAGGTATATTGGCGAGGGCGGAAAGTGAGCTATTTCAGTCGTAGGCGACGTGTGTCGTGTGTGGTTCGACTGTTCGAGCCGCAGTCAAGGGCCGAATTTCACACAAGGATGAAATTGTCTTCCCGTACGAGCCACACTTAGGGCCGTTCTTACAATGTCCTGTTAAAGTTAACCGACACTTAACCGGCCGAATTCTGCCGGTAATATAATCTGTTATCAGTCGGTTAGCGTTAACCGACACTTTACCGGACATTGTAAGAACTATTTTTTGTCAGGTCTCTGCGTTTATCGGTCACGAGTCACGACAAGTCGTCAAAGGTAATGCACTATGCACTATTCTAAGAAAACAATTTCATGAAAGAAAATTGTTTGCGCGTCATGCAGGTAGGTTACAAATATGAATTCAAAGTTTATGTTTTGAAAGGACCGTGGTATAGATTTATTAACACAAGTGTTTAAAACTTACATTACCCTCCCCCACACTAAAAACCATACCCAATGGCGTAAGTTTTCCCTGGTCAATTAATAAAAAATAATAATAATAGGTACCTATATAACGTCATTGAAGGTACTTCAGGTAGGTACCTATTACTTGCCACAGTCGTGGGCCGCATTTCACTAAAGACTGCAATTGTCATCCCGCACGAGCCACACATACTATTTTTTGTCAGGTCTCTGCATTTATCGGTCACGAGTCTCAGTGTCACACTATGCACTATTCTACGAAAACAATTCCATGAAAGAAAATTGTTTGCTCGTCATGTAGGGGCCAGGGGGTTATAATATAAATATAACTTATAAGCTGATGTAGCCCACTATGTAGATAACGTAAAGTTTATGTTTTGTAAGAACCGTGGTATAGTTTGTACAGCCACAGGACACTATTTAATAGTAGTACAAAAAATATTGAATTGGAATAAATTGTGTTTAGGTTTAATTAAAAATGAGAATTTGAATAAATGTATTTTTAAAGGGAAAAAGGTGGGGTGGCCTTTTTTTCGCCAAAATGTAAAGTAAATTTTGTATTTCATTATGGGGCCCTTTAAAAAACTGATCCATGGGCCTTTTGTGTGCCAGGCCGACACTGTAACACTGTGATCAAAATATTTTTTTCATCAATATGATATAATACAATATTTTTTATTAATAAAAATTACCCTCGGCGACATAGGCCATTGGGATACAATTATTATTTAATGAAACTTATTTCTAATGATGTACAGATAAGTTTGTGAACAATTTATATAGGCTTTACAGTTTGTTTAGAAGTTTTGCTTTTATTATGAATTCGATGGTGTCTGCTAGTGAAGATCTGCTGTATCCGAGTGATTCTGAGAGGCATTCAGGACGTTTTGAGGACAATCTTGATTCGATGTATGTTCGACATTCTCTCATTATGTGTTTGATTGTGAGACAGGTTCCGCAAGATGGTAATAGTGTAATACAATATTTGTGTGAAATATTTGTGCAATACATTTTCAGTCATGTGTAATGTAATTTACAAACATATATAGGTGAGAGGCAGCCACTTGCCTATGTCGAGGTAATGGAGCCATGGATTGAGCACTTTTTCTTGATGACATTATAACCTATAAGTAACAAACGCATTTAATTCTGTTCAAAAAATAAAAATATGTCAAAATTGCACTAAAAATATGTAAAAATTGCAATGAAAATATATCAAAATCGCAGTAAGTACCTAATACCTATTTATGTATATCTAAATTTAAGTATTACAGGTATAAATATGTTAAAGTTGCAATGAAAATACATTAAAGTTATATAATAAAATACCCAATGATGTGCCGGATATCATCCTGGGACTGGAACAGGAGCTCCTCCCAGATGATGCATCCATGGCGGAGGGACTGAGGTTGGCGTTTGACAGAATGGTGGAGGCGATTCTCGGGCGGAAGGAGGATGCAGAGCGGGTTAGGCAGGCGCGATTATTATAATGGTGACTGAATTTGTGGGCCGAAGGTTGGTTGAGGAGGAATAGATCGAGTGGCAATAAGTGATTAAAAAATTGTTCTTCTTATATGTACTTCAAATTAAAATGAAATATCAAACTGCTATTTATTCAAAATATCAGGAGCATAATTCCTAATACCAAACTCTAAAACAAATGACCTTCAGTGAAATTATACAAGCATTTTTTATGCACGATAATCATAAAAATATTTAGACTTGTTTTGAGCTGTTGACAGACATATTCAGTTCCCAATTTGTTTAGTTTTTATTTCTATAAATAGGTATCAGGAAAATTGAAAATATCTATAAATAATAGCCCAAAATGAGGGAAAATATTTTAAAAAAATTAGTACTTATGGTTGTGAAAATTATTCATTGCTCCTCACAGAATCTAAAAGATAAAATTTGAAAAGTAAATTATATAAGATCTTACTGATATACTAAAATATAATTAACATTATAGCTTATTAATTTTATTTGTAAATAATAAATTTAAATTACAAAAAACGTTTACAAAAAAAAAAATGTGAATAAAATAACACACGTTACGTCATTAATTATACATAAATACGTTCATAATATTACTATACTCTATTCCCAGTAAGTTGGTCAACTTACGGGGAATAGAGTAAATAATTAATTTAAATTATAAAAATACATTTTAATAAAACATTCAGAAAAAGAAAAATGAATAGAACAATACACGTTTTGTTATAAATTATACATAACTATGTTCAAACTACTACCAATAATGAGACCAATATGAATGCCGTTTAGTTAATAAAAGTTAGTGGTCTATCAACAACTACTCCACCATAAATCCATAAGACCATCACTCGGTCTATAAACCTCAACGCTTTTAAGATATTTTTCACCAAAGCCACGCCACCAATAGCGTGCATAAAATCGTCCAAAACACCTACACCAACACCTTCGCGGTTTATAGACATCTCTGCAACTGGTGTCCATATGCCAAGTGTGGGATCATAATATTCCACAGATTTTAAACTGTCTTTATTATTATTAAAACCTCTAACCTACAAAATTTAACTAAATAATATAATTAGTCATCACCGCATATAAACGATTATTGAGTACACCAACTACCAAATTAAATCTCTTAACAGACATACTTAACACCAGTTGCCATTTTTGAATACTGACATCAAATACCTCTACACCAGTGTTTCTCAATATTTTTAGTACCGTGACCCAAATTTCTCCCAGAAAAAACTTTTATATAAATATGAAGGTTTACGGGGAAAACGATCATAGTCTATAGAAAGAAAAAATCAAATAATCATAGAACCTTTTGGTTAGTTTCATAACGAATCAACACGTGAATTGAGTTATGGAAAAAAGATCACAGTCAATGATATAATACAGGTTTAAATATTACCATAACGGGAAAAGAAGTCCAGAGTCCCACTTTAAAACTGCAATACTGAACATTTTAGGAATATTGACTATTATCGTTTTTCCCCGTAACCCTTCATATGTATACATTTTAAGTAGATATTTAGTATTTTATAGGTTTATAATTAATATATTTTTAGAAATGTACTTTTAATTATTAGGTGTATGCGAAATGTGTGCTTGTTTTCTGTTATGGTGAATCGATGTCAATTTTAATTATTTTCAAACGTAAGGAGTTTGATAACTTTAGCTTATTTCTATGTTTGTTTTTGATGCCCACCATTGCCGAAAATCCAACTTCACACATGAATAAAGATGAAAATCTATATAATTAAAAAAAATGTTCGTGACCCACCAAAAATTGACTGACGACCCACACTTTGAGAAACGCTGCTCTACACTATTTAAAGCACTGGTATCATAATCAGATCCACCAAAGTAGAAGTACAAATAAAATAAGTTTTTAATATAAAATAATTAAAATAATGGTTTAACTTACTGCATATTATATACAATCATGTAATACACCAACTCCTAATCGATATCGACCAACTAACATGTCGACCATTGGAACTCAAGAGGGTGTTTGTGAAGATACATCAAGTATACTAACAGATTTAGAACTTGATAGATTTATACCTCCCACAGCAAACACGAATTGATCTTCTATTACACAAAGACAAGCTATCCGACGACTATCATTTATCCATGGAGCAGTCTCTCGTAGTCTGTTTGCAGGGTCATACCATTCTATATAATACTTTAACGATTTGTCTGACAATTGATTGAACATTAGAATAACCTAATAGAATTAAATGGATAAAATTATTGTGAAAGTTAATTTATCAATTTGGAATCATACTTTATGACAACCACCGAGCTGTCTAGGTTTACACCTAATTATTTTAGGAATGGAAAAATGCTGAACTGATTTTTGTAGATTAAAAAGTATTGCTTCAAATATATAATCTTTACCTAATAACAATCCAAAAAAAAATAATAAATATATAGATTGACAATGTTGGAATATAATTATGAGAATAACATACATTTAGGACTATTATTCAGAAGAGGTTCTTCAGATATATTAAATAATATATCAGGCTTTAATAATGGCAAACGTACATGTTCCATTAATTCTGACAACAAATCTTTTCTCTGATCCAAATTGTGTTTTACCCATTTGATAACACATCCAAACACCTACAATAAGAAATATATTAAACTAAATTAAAATATAATATTATTTTATTAAACCACCCATTAGTGTATGATTTTCACAGGATCCCCTAAAAATAGATTTTTATGATCTTGGGTTCCTTAGTTATTTTATACGAAGCCAAAGGAAAATTAATTATTATATTTTTATGGTATTAAATGTATTTTGATTAGTTTCATTGCTTTGATAACATTCTATATAATATTTACCTATAAATTAATAATATATAATTTATACATTATTATTTGGTTTTTTGAAATACACACAATATAGATGTGCAGTATCCGACAGGGAAAATTCATTATTTAATACAAGCTGATGAAATGGATTTTAACCATAATAAACATTTTTTTTTTTTGTTAGGTCATAAAGCTTTAATAATTTTAGTTATTTTGTTATAATTTCAAAATATTATTAAATAATATTATTTGGAACTTTTAACATAATATATTACTATGTATAATATTGTACACACAATGATCTTTACAAATTCAATTTTTTGGTAGAAATAATAAAACTTACCGCAGCAATGTTTTGCAGCAATATTAATGTCTAATAGTAAAATAGATTAGGTACTTTAATAACAATATCATAAAATATTCTTAAATACCTGTGTAATATTACTTAACCGTCTTCGCTCAGATATCATTGAATTAAAATATTACAACACATCTGTTACAGAGATCACCGTCCTACTGTAAAGAATAGCGATACCAACTTTACCAACTATTTTAGTTGATTTTCCATACAAAATATTAAAATACAAATTACTAATCTTAGTTAACTTACTTTTTCTTCAAATGGAACGGCAAGGTCGTTACAGGAAATTAGCTTCACCAAATCATCAGAAGATCGAAGAGAGATCAGGAACTCATCGCTTTTAACCACTTCTCTGGAAATATTAATCATTATTTTTATAGTCTATTATTGATTGACATGGGCGGATAGGCCATTTTTAGCCTACCGGAAAATTATTAAAAGGGGCCTACTGGCGCACATGGAAAAAATAAAATAAGCTCACTTCGCTCGCAAGTACATTATTAGGTGAATTATAAGAGCTACCATATTAAAAGTAAACAATGTACAACAAAACACATTTTTAAAATCATTTATTTATTTTTTAATTTTTTAAATAATAATATTCTACCAAATACTGGGCTGGAATACCTCCTAATTTATTAATGATGTCCTCAGAAGTTCAGAATCAATTTTGCTCAGAATATCTTTTAGATTATTTTCAGAATATTTGTGAGTTATTACCTACTTTAACAGTCCCAACTCACAACTGTGACCAATACCCGCCGCCAACCGGTAATTGACGTGATAGTTGTAGTTGGTGGCAGATTAAGGGCTGCGGGCCAATAGGCAAAAAGAAATCTCTTGTAAAATACCACATAATAGTAATAGATTTATAGATATAAGATTATAAATTATAATAATACAAATATAATATTTCAAATTTCTATTGTAATTGTATTATATTAGTGAGTCATTGCGTTAACCATAAAAAGGGCCCCATTGCTCAAATACGAAGTGGGGGCTCACCGGTAAATGCCCGGTTTCCCGGTAGGCCTATCCGCCCATGTTGATTGATATAGAGAATAATGTAATGTTAATCATACCAAAAGTGCTGTTTAATGCATGCTTCAGATCTTGACAACAATGCAGTACAGTTATGATGTAAGTCAGCCAATGCTTTGATTCCAAGACAATTTGAATGATCTAGGTAGTTGTTTTTGTAAAAACCCAACACGTGCATTACTTACAAAATCTAACTGTAAGATGTTTGCAGATAGTAACAAAACCTTGAAAATCAACAATATTTCATATAAAATGTTATGTTCTTTGAATAGTGTATATTAAAACAAATATTTAATAATTATACCTGTACATTTCCTTTTGTGACCATAATTTCTCCAGTATTGATATAATCTACTAATAAATGTAAAATAGTGGAATCCAATTCTCTTACATTAATCAGATCTTTATTGCTTTCATCAAAATTACTAAACATTGCTCGGAAATATGGACTAGCTGCTATTAAAACAATTTTATGTCCAATTACAATTTTACCTCAAATTTTACCATCGTCTGCTTTAAATCTAATGTCACATAAAACTTCATTTCTAAAAACGAAAATGTGTTACTGATATTTATTTTGAATGAAGTTAAAATAACCATCAACATACTTGAGTAGAGATTGTAAATCTTCTGGTATTCTTACAGAGTGAGAGTCATTTCTAAAATGTGTTGTTTCATATTCATTTGATTTCAGAACTGTCTTTACATAATTTTCACAAGATGAAGTCTGTAAGGTATCCATTTCTTTAACTGACATAACACCTTTGAAATTATTTTAAAAATTGTGATTAATTTTAATATCAGTGTGTTATAACCTAATAATAAGTTGAAAGATCTAATACGGTGTAGCACATGTAATGTGTTTGTCCTAAAAATGCGTAGGTACCATCGCAAATTTTAGTAAAGATAAAGTCTCGGGGGAAAGGGTTCATATGACTAATGAAATATACAATTTGGAAGATTGCAAATAAAACATATAATCACTCTGTATGTGGTAGGTAATCGGAAAAAAGTGCCCAAAGCAAATACTTATATAATATTATACCTAATTGTACATCTTAAAATACTCATAACTAGCTTTAAAATTAAAATACAATAAAAAGCCTATGATATTGCCTAGATAATCTTAGCTTTAAATTTTACAAGAGAACATTTTTATTTTTATTTTAGGTATCATTCAAATTTTATATTTTTTTATATTATTAACTTTTAAGAATGTATGATATTATGTTAGTTTTGTGTAAAAAGTACATTAGTAAAGTGATAAAAATATCTACAATTATTCACATACTATACTTTAAATACGTTAGGTAGTTTGGTATGGAAACCCGTAGATAAAATGATGATAATATCTATTATATTAATATTATTATTCCCCTCTATATATAGGTAGTTCAATCTTACAGTACGTACTGGTAATAAATAGACGTCCATACTTGGGATGGTCAACCCAATTTCATCATCATCGGGTATCATTAACAGGTGTTCCATACTGTATTTCAACCTTACCTGATAGGTAAGAAAAAGAAATGACTGGCAAGAATCAATGACTACCTACTAAAAAAAATAGTTATTAAATAATTATTTATTATAAAAAGTTCGTTTAAAGCTAACTTTTTGTTTATTGGAATAAAAATGAAGTAGTTCTGGAATATATCTTCTTTTCTTGTCCATCTAAACTATTTTTTGTAAATATAAGATTATATTTGTAACATATAAAATTGTATGATACCATAATTTTGGTGTATATTTACATCATATGAGTAGCCCAAGGTGAAGTCTTTATGTTTCGTTTCATTTACTTGCTTAGATGTTTTGTAACTCTGTATTTTTACCTAGATTTATAATATGCAAATGCGTTAATCATACAAAAAAATATTGTTATGAACAATACATAAAAATGATTTCATACGTATGTGTATCGTAGCTATTTCAATTTTCGAACTTCTCCTCCTTTAATTTATAATATTATGATCTTATAATTTTGGTGTAAATATACATCATAATATGTATAAGTAGCCCAAAGTGTAGTCTTCCTGGTTCGTTTCATTTACTTGCTTAGATGTCTTGACCTACATTCATAATATGCACATTCGTAATCGTACAACAAGTTATTGTTATGAACAATACATAAATACGTAGGATCTCATACGTATTTCTATCGTAGATATGTGAATTTCTAACAATTGCATTTTTTCATCATTTGATTTATCCAGTTCTATAGCTATACAGCTTTTGAGCTTAGAGTGCCTCGTCAGAGACGTACTAATAATATAGGTAGGTATATTAATATATTATATTATAGGTAAATAGATTATTGGTGGTAGAGCGTGAAATAATAAAATAAAATATTACTTATCCAATATACCGTCGTTTTTTGTAGATAGCATAGGACACATGTACCAGAATTTCTAACTCAATATTGTATGTTCGTGATTTTGTCAAAATTCTCACTTGGTCGCGTGTCGTCTTGGTGAATTAGGGTATAGTGAGTAGTGACAAGTGACAACTCGGACAGCGGTACAACGGTACAACGGTACAACGGTGCAACACCTTCAACAGACGACGTGACCACGAGTCACGACTACAAACGACTTCGACGGTTAGACGTAACGCGGTGTACACTGTACAGTTAAAATAATAAAAAAAACAACAATATATCAATACAAATAGGTATAATAGTAAGGTTAGGTTAATAGTAATATATAATAGTAATAATAATAATATAATGAAATATTATTAATTAACCGAAAACGCGTAAACACTGGAGTTTCCGTGCGCGCACTTGTGTAGTTGTGTGTACTGTGTAGAATTAAGTATTAAGTATAAACATCAAAGATAGTAGATACGCGGCCTGTCGCGGCCACGAGGTCAGGTTATCGGCATTCTTCGCACTCGGTCGCTCCAAATAATTATTACAATAATATTATTATCGGAATCCGAATAATCCGATCAACGTGCGTATTGACACACCTTGAATCCGATATTCTAATTATATTCGTCGGTCGGCGTCACTCGGCGAGTGAGTGCGTGCGCGCGTAATAAAGCTTTCGTATTGCGATTTGCGATAAGTTATTGAGAGGACTCTTGCGCATAGACAAAGAAAATTAGCAACAGTGCACTTTTATCTATGACGGACGACGGTGGTCTACAGAGGCGCCAGGTTTTGAAAATGTCATGGGGGCTCACTATTTTATAAACACATATATGTACAGTTTTACCTAAATAATTTAATTTTCCTAAAATTGATCGTTAAACAATTTTCTAAAATATAGCTATTTGTTGTTTTGTATGTTATAACATTTTAATAGTATTAGTAATTTTAATTTAAATCATAAAAGACCACAAGATAAAAATTTAAAAATGCCAATTTAATTTGGAAGGTTACATGTCTTATATAGAAAATGTATTTTTCCACACTTAAAATTAGTATTTTGAGGGCATTTTACAATTTGAAAACCGTGGGGGGGCTGAGCTCCGGCTTATCGAGCTCATGGGGGGCTGGAGCCCCCCTGTACTCAGGGCCCTGGTGGTCTAAAAAGCATTGGCGTCCGCACTGCGTAGACCTCAAAGCCAATGATGATGGGTACTTCAGTAGGTAGGTTCTTTAATAGTTGAATACTTCAATAGCGTTCAAACAAATAACAATTTAACCGTTCCATAAAAACCTACTATTTACTCTCTGGCTGGTCACTTACATATTTTGTAGTACCGTCAATCGAGGTGACTTGGAACGATTTTGACATATTTCTTGTTATTCTGAGCTTAAAAAAAATCGCACTGGACTACAAAAAATACATAAATGTTTGCATACGTCTCATGAATAGGATAAGACCTTTCATTTAGTTTTTTGACCAAAACTGAACTTAAAAAAAAGTAAAAAGTACGTGTTCCAAGTCACCTCAATTTTTGGGTGACTTGGAACAGCTATGAAAATTTAATGTGAAATTCAATTCAAGAACGTTAGAGGTGACTTGGAACAAAATTTTTATTTTAAAAATTAACACAAGAACATGTTAAATAAATATTAAAAAGAAACAGGTTAACTTTACCTTTTTTTAACAGTAAACTAAATATTTAAATAATAAAATATTAATAACATGATAAAAACAAAATAAAAATTCTTTCTAAATAGAAAAACATAACTAAATAGTTCTTCAAAATAAACACAAATACATTTTAAATATCATCGAGGGCCTGTAAAGTGTTTCGTCACTGTCATTTATATATGTCCGGCTACCCGGTATACGCTCGTATTTGTTTGGCATTTTTGGTGTTCCAAGTCACCCTCAATTTTCTTCTGTAAAATAAAACTTAAGTTATAAAATTAGAAAAAAATTTTTAAGGACTTTTAACTACAAAAGTCTGCTTTTGAAGTGTCCTTTAATGTATAAAAAATATACAAATCTTTAAATTTGACTTCAATCACCAACATTTGAAGCACTTTTGAGAGCAATGATAAAATCGTTGTTATCATAAGAAATGTTTGGTTATTTTTTTCGGTGGTAATGATAAGACCAACCACATGGTTGATGATAACATTTATTATCACAAATATTGTAAATTTAATTTAAATGCAGGCAGATTTAAATTATATCATTTTGTTTCATAGATAACCTGATATGTTTAAAAAAAAACCGGGGTGTTTCATTTCACCTCAAAGTTCCAAGTCACCTCGATTGACGGTAATACAAAAATATTTTTCATCGAGATTTGAAACTTTATACGGTTATACCGATGATTGTTCTATGGTTATACCTATATAATTATATTTTATATTATACACATACCTAAGTACCTAACACATTTTCAAAAAAAGTAAATGAATTTTATGCATTATGCTATTGCGTATCTAATAATATTATTTATATGGTTTATATATTTTTTTTATATAAATAGAAACCCAAGATAATGACAGAATATTATACTTATCTATGAGCTGGATATTATATCCAGGATATACCAGACACTTATAGTGACCATGAACTACGATTAATTAATAATTAATCAAAGTTCATGCTAGTGACTATATAGCGGACGTAGTGGTAGTAGGTAGTACGATCAGCAGTGGTTGGGTATGCCGAACAAATATTGTCGAACTATTTTCTTATACACAAATACATAATGCGTGTTGTGCACTTGTGCGAAATGTGTACCTAATACCTATAATTATTATTAATTTCAAGGTAATTAACCACACTTTGACGTAAGAACTATAAAATTAGTAGAATTTGTTGGATAAGTTATTTTCAATCATCCTAGGATTTATAGTAAGTAGCTATAATAACTGGCAAGTTAATGTTCGTCTAGGGCCTACTGGCCTAGGTGTCGAATATTGCTTAATAGTTAAATAGTTAAATATTATGGCATGAATGAAAGCAGGGCTTATTCTAAGGATTTTTATCAACTACGCATTTTTTTTTAATAAGCCTATAAAAATAGAACTATAATAATCTCGAAATGTATTATCAAACTAGTTAAAAATGATAATATTTTTAGTTTTAATGTGGAAGAATTTAAAATTTAACCTATTATGAACAAAATAAACATTCACGTTTAAAATATTGTATTTTAAATAATATCCTCTTTATTTTTTTCATACTATTTATAAATTATAATTTATATATACATAACACATAACACAATACTATTAGAACATTCTTTTTTTAATCGTTTGTTCAGTTTGGTCTTCAGATTTTCTTTTTGTCGCTTCCATAAATATCCCACTGAACCATTCCTGTTCTTTGGCTTTAGGAGTTTCTTTAATGCGGCGTTCATTTTGGTTTAATCATATTTGTATTGCTGGTCTTGGGTACCAATTTTGAAGAGCAGGCATGTTAAAATGAATAAAAAGATATTCATTTTCTGTTTCAACATGCAAACTTTGACGATTTATTGATTTAAGAATATTGCTTTTACTTATTATATTATTAAAAGTTCAACGTCAGCGCTGTGAGGTTTTGCAGCTATAACACGAGCAAGTAAAATAGTAATATTTTTAAACTCTTTGGAACCAGATAAATATTGCACTAATTTAGGCAGTGGCATTTGTCGTATCTCTTCTAATCTATTGTGTTCCATTAAATCTGTATACTCCATATTTAAATCAGCTAAATCTAAATCCTTACCCAAAACGTCAAATACATTCCTAATGTTAGCTTTGCTATCAAGATTAGCAACAGGTTTAATAGTACTAACAAAATATTTATCAATATCTATATTCTATGCGGTCTTGCAAAAAATTAGCCAAAGTTTCTACTATTTCATGGCATATAGCACTTACAGATCTATTTTCAGTTACATACAAATTATGCCTATGTTTTCGTTTTTCTTGAAAATCAATTAATTTTATAACTTTTAGAACTTTTCCGTCGGTACCTTTAAGTTCATCTTCGAGTACATCTACCCAACCACCAACTAAATTAATTGAACTCAATGATTTAATTTTGTTTATAACTGACTCAGTATGTTTAACAAGATCCAAAACCGTTATTTTATCACTTTGAATAGTTTGTTGATAGCGACTAAAAATGGCCAATACATCTGCCAAAAATGCTAATAAAAAAATAGAGTCCTTATTTGTTAATAATAATAAAAATTCGTTGGATTCTTTCTCTTTAGAATTTTGCATATAAATAACCAGAGCTTTCCATGAAATTAATATTGCGTTAACTAGACTAAAAGAAAATTCTGTCCATCGCACTTGAAAAAATGTTGGTATCCTTATAAGCTGTAAATTATTTTCCTTAGACAGTTGTTGTAGTTCTCTAGTTCGAAGTGCTGAGTTGTGGAAAAAAGCAGAAATTCCTGATAACTTACTTACGATATGAGATACTTCTACTACGGTAGAACTTACATCTTTCCATGCAAGATT
Source organism: Macrosiphum euphorbiae (assembly GCA_949089665.1). Classification (NCBI taxonomy): domain Eukaryota; kingdom Metazoa; phylum Arthropoda; class Insecta; order Hemiptera; family Aphididae; genus Macrosiphum; species Macrosiphum euphorbiae. The sequence continues at coordinate 176,495,901 of CARXXK010000001.1, read as the reverse complement.
TGACGATGAACAGCACACCAAATCTTAATTAATGGTACATTCTGCGAATGTGTACTGCCGGCAGCCGGCATAATATAAAATAAATCTACGTAATCTAATAATATTATAAATATAATAAATTAATAAGGAATATTGTCGCCTTATCGGTATTCGATATTACGTGTTCTTAGAAAACCCTAACTCCAAAGAGTTGGATCTTGCCTACAATTTCTAATAATAAACATAGTTCAGTAGTTTCATAGATTAATAATCAGTACGCAAAAATTGATTATCAAGTGCGCGTCTAGCTTTTCCAAATACGCAAAATAAGCCCAACTGCGCTTTAGAATAAGCCCTGAATGAAAGATGAAAGAATAGGTTTTATTAAAAAAAAATATTTATAACAATAATACAACTTGAAATGGCATAATAATGTTAATGGTATATAAGTATTTAGTAGGTAGGTGAAAATAAATAATAATTAAAATCGAATTAAAAACTAAAATTGGATAACTATACTATAACTATTCTTTGTAACATTATGGTACAAGTGTACAAAAACCACACCACGTCCTTGCAGTTTTGTATCTTATTGAAATTTGAACTACAGAAATATTCTATAGTTAGATACATGACGAAATAACGAAATTTCGTCATGGTTAGATAGTTCTAATATTATTATATTATTAAATGCAATACTTATAAATCAAACAGAGATAAAGTATTTCAAAAATTTGTTTTTTAGAAATGATTTAAGTGATTTAATTTTTTATACATGATAAAATCATTGTGCTATTTATAAACATAAAACATTGTCAATTCTTGATGTTTTTTTTTTTCTATAAATGTCAATAAATAATTTTTCTTTGGGTAAAAAAACTTGAAAATCTAATACAAGGTTTTTCATAGCTCATAAGTTAGGTAGGTATTACAATAACAGACAACAGTTAAAAATTATTAAAGATACATAGAGACACGACTTTATTTTATTATCAATTTAATTCGTCAAAATCTCGAAAATGTGCATTATATTTTCACTTATTATTTTGTAGAAGTTACAAGTTTATAAAAATGTTAATTTTTCATACATCGAAAATTTGCAAAAATTAATGGAATTAAAATTGGAAATAGAATATTTAGAATATGAGAATAGAAATAGATATGAACAGAAATTCTGTGTAACGCGCACTCACTCACCGTCTACGATGTAGTACAGTGCGAACGCAGCTGATTATAATCTGAAAATAACATTCTGTGGTGGGAGGAACGCTGAAAATCTTTACGATGCAGTCGATGCAGTTGATGATTTAATCTCTTTTCTATGGATGCACATTGCACCTCACGAGTCACAAGTTTGAAGTTCCAGTACAGTGCGCAGAAAAGGGATAAATTTATATTTATGGTACAGTACTACAGTGTATTAAGTATTTGTGTTGTGTACACGAGTCACGAGTAGTTTTAATATATTATTAGTTTTATTTTTATACCTAACGATACAATAATATTGACAATTTCGATAATAATTTAAAATAATATTACAGAACACCGCGACGCCGTCGAACTCGTCCAAAACTCCAAAACTCAAATCGCACTCACGTACTCTGTACCAGTAATACCTCACGTGACTTTCGTAGTCGTGGTCACGTACTCATCACCACTCGCTTCTGTTCACTCATCACTGTTGTCACTTGTCACTTGTCAGTTGTCACTCGCCGTACATCCGCCGTCGACGACGCTGCCGCAAGATACCGCACGGACACTCAACACGAGGTAAGTCGCAAACATTAATTGCCTATTATTTCGAGTTTACAGGTAGGCACCTACTACTATAGGTACGCGTGTCGTATGCTGTCTACAATAAATGACCACCTAAAAAAACGTGTTCTATGCAAATGTGTCTTTTATATTGTCCAAAAAAACTGTCCAAAGACATTGGTCGGATTGACTTAACGCATAGACTTATGTAAGCTAATGAACAGCGCACTGAGAGGGAAAAGAGAGGTTTTGGGCCGTTACAGTGTACTAAAACATACAGGCCGAAACGTTTTTTTTCTCTCATATAGTCATAAAATGTTAATATGTTGTGTTTTCTTTCTCGCTTATGCCGTCCGGATTAACCATGCGCTGGGCGGTGTTGGATGTGCTGTCTATTAGTTTATCGGTCTATGACTTAACGCTTCTATTCTTCATGTAATAAATTGCCTTTCGAGTAGGTTTTTCACTCCACTTGCCGTCATATCACATTTTACTCTTACGTGTCTCCATAAACACTCAATTGTACCTATGTGTTTGAGCACCTGCATGTAGATTAATGAAGTTTTTAGTATGGTTATTGGTTTGGTGGAGACAATTGTACGTACGTGACAATGATGTGAACGAGGATGTGAAGTTACGAATAAATGTTCCTTAAAGTTATAGATTTTTTCGGAAAAGACATAATTCCTGTCCTATCCGTTTTCCAAGTAGAACTTTCTACACCACTATAGTAACGTTACTCCAGTGACATCTGGGGAAACTTTGACTTTCTGGGAAAACGGGTAGACCACTAATTATCTGTCTGTAATTATTAGTCTGCCAAGTTTACTGAAATTCTTAAACATTTTTCTTCAACCAATGCTAAAATTTCTAGTCTTCATGATTATAAACGTAATTTGTTTCTTTATAATTATAAAATAACAAAATACAATATGACCAACATAGAGTACCTACATTTGCGTTATAAATATTAAGATATAATCTCGGATATAATCAACTGATTACGACTTACATAGGTACAATTCCTATATACAATTCTCACCTCACAACTTCTGACTTTATCTTACCCTGGTCATCCCTACCAACATCGATTATATAAGTCTGTATTTCAAATCTTTCAATGCAGTACCTGTAAGTATTGTCGATTACTGCACTGATTTGAATATTCAACATTTCAACTAGGTACAATAAATAACTAAGAAAATGGTACTCATTCTATATTCTTATTTTAATTCAATAGATAATACTTTACTAACAATAAAAATATACCTATTCTTTATATAATATTTTGATCATGATGTGAAGTTACAAATAAATGTACCTTAATATGTTGTAGATTTTTCTTACTTAGGTACTTATTGAAAAACAACTTGTACATAGGTACAATTTACAAGCGAGGAACAATGAAAATCATATAATTATATCCATATTATTTATTTTGCTAAATATGTCATATTATGGACCTTACTCCGCCCATACACAAAGTTATAATATATTATTAAAGTTATAATATATTATTATACATGTAATATTTTCAGGATGATCTGAGCTTAACGACAAGACCCCAGGAAAGCAATAGTTATAACTATGATGCAATAGTACAATATAATATACTTGGCAACTAATAACTATATTATATTATATAAGCCCATATTTCAATAACATACATAATATGGATTAGAACTCTAGACGTTCAGTATTGTTGATTACTGCACTGATTTGAATTAAACTACAAATTACAATACATACCTAAGTTTAGTAAGAAAATAGATACGCATTCTCATACTTATTGTAATTCAATAATATTTTAATAACAACAAAAATATAATTAACTCATTTTTAGATAATACTGTGTTCATGATGTGAAATTACAAATAAATCATAAATGTTCCATAAAGTTGACTTAGAGTTTTTGGGAAACTGAAAGGCATTCATACTTACTTATTGAAAAACAACCTTGTTCTGTTATAAATTAGAAATATAATGAAAACACCAATATGTATTATAAATCTAATATAGAATCATTAGTATTATTAGTATCACCTAACTTATATTTTATTTGTTTATTTTATTAATATTTAAATAAATTCACCCAGCAAATGTGTACCTTACTAACAAGCAATAAATTAAATAGAAAATGTGGTTCTGTAGCAATTGTGACTTTTGTGACCTGGTAAATATTTTAAAGGGATCTGTAAAAATGTTAGCTTTAAAAATTGAAATAACATAAATGACACGCTTGGCATTATACCTACATACAATTCACTATCTATAGGAACAATGAACAACATTAATTCCATATTATTTATTTTTAATAAATCTACGTAATAAGTTATTTCTAAACATCAGTATTTTGTTGGTTTTTACACTTTAGATCCTTCAACTTATTATTAGGTTATAATAACACACTGATATTAAAATTAATCAAAATTTTTAAAATAATTTCAAAGGTGTTATGTCAGTTAAAGAAATGGATACCTTACAGACTTCATCTTGTGAAAATAATCTAAAGCAAGTTCTGAAATCAAATGACTGTAAACCAACACATTTTAGAAGTGACTCTCACTCTGCCAGAATACTGGAAAGTTTACAATCTCTACTCAAGTATGTTGATGGTTATTTTAACTTCATTCAAAATAAATATCAGTAACACATTTTCGTTTTTAGAAATGAAGTTTTATGTGACATTAGACTTGAAGCAGATGATGGTAAAATTGTAATTGGACATAAAATTATTTTAATAGCAGCTAGTCCATATTTCCGAGCAATGTTTAGTAATTTTGATGAAAGCAATAAAGACCTGATTAATATAAGAGAATTGGATTCCACTATTTTACAACTATTAGTAGATTATATCTATACTGGAGAAATTATGATCACAAAAGAAAATGTACAGGTATAATAAAATATTTTATTTGATATTTCGACTTCAAACAACATATTATTATATGTTAATTATTGTTGATTTCTTAGGTGTTGTTACCCGCCGCAAATATCTTACAGTTAGATTATGTAATTGGTGTATGTGCTGAGTTTTTACAAAAACAACTGGATCCATCAAATTGCATTGATATCAAAGCATTTGCTGACTTACATAACTGTACGGGATTGTTGTCGCGTTCTGAAGCATATATTAAACAACATTTTTTGTATGATAAACATAATTTAATTCTTTAAATCAAAGAAATAGTAAGTATTTATAAAAATAATGATTATTATTTCCAGAGAAGTAGTTAAAGGCGAAGATTTTTTATTCTTATCTTCTAAAGACTTGATATGGCTTATTTCATCTAATGACCTTGCCGTTCCGTTTGAAGAAAAAGTAAGCAAACTACAAATTATAATTTGTAATATTTTGTATGAAAAATGAACTTATAAAAAGGTGGGCAAGTAGGTTTTTTCCCACAAATAATTAAATAATTAAATAACTAAAATCAATAAAGCTTGATGACCAAATTATAACAATTTTATTGATTTTTATTGAAAATATACAAAAAAAATGCCTTATTTCAAATGTCTATAACAAGCTTTAAATGAGTTTAAATGTTATCATGTATAAAAAATTATGTAAATGAAATATTAAGTATCTATCTGTTGAAACTAGGTAAAATTATACAAAGTATTATTTATTACATAATGATAGTTCAAATAAATTTTATCAGCTTGATGGTAATGAATTTTCTATGTCCTCTCCAACTGCAACTAAGTGGCTATAACTTTCACCTATGCGAACCACAGGCTAATATCAATAGGCCTAAAAAATGTTGCAAATGCAGCACGTCATGAACCTTCTACTGCACGTCATAATGTGTTTTGTGTGTATTCAAAAATAACAAATAATATATATTGAACACCATACAAATATAATAATTAATTTTCCTTTGCTTGCTATAAAAAATAGAACACTGAGATCTTGAAAATCTATTATATTTATGGGATCCTGTGAAAATTATACACTATTGGGTTTAACAAATTATTATTAAATTTTAATCTAGTTTTAAATATTTATTATTATAGGTATTTGAATGTGTTATCAAATGGGTAAAACATGATTTGGATTGCAGAAAAGATTGCTTGCCAAAATTAATGGAACATGTTCGTTTGCCATTATTAAAGCCTGATACATTATTTAATATATCTGAAGAACCTCTTCTAAAAAATAGTCCTAAATGTATGTTATTTTTATAAATATGCTATCATTATGAACTTATGTATTTTTTTGATTATTACATTAATGTTTTTAGGTAAAGATTTTGTGTATGATGCATTACAATTTAATCTACAAAAATCAGTTCAGCATTTCGCTATTCCAAAAACAATTAGGTGTAAACCTAGACAGTTTGGTGGCCCTCAAAAAGTATGATTCAGAATTGATTAATTTATCTTCACAATAATTTTGTCCGTTTAATTCTATTAGGTTATTCTAATGTTCAGTCTGCGATCTGACACATCGCCAAACTGTTATACAGAATGGTACGACCCTGCAATGAAACGACGAAGGAATGCACCAGGGTTAAATGAATGTCGTAGGTTTGCTGGTCTTTGTGTTATAAGAGATCAATTTGTGTTTGCTGTGGGAGGTGTAAATAAATTGAGTTCTAAATCTGTTAGTATGCTTGATGTGTCTTTACTATCACCTTCCTGGGTCCCAATGGTCGACATGTTAGTTAGTCGGATTAGGCAAGGTGTTGGTGTATTGGACAATTGTATTTATGCAGTAAGTTTAACCAATATTTACCTAATTTTATGTCATACATATATATATTGTTTTGTAATTTTAGGTTGGTGGAGGAGATGAATACAATGCATTAAACAGTGTTGAGGTTTTTGATGTCAATATTCAAAAATGGAGATTGGTAGCTTGTATGTCTGCTAAAAAATGGGATTTGGGTGTTGGTGTACTCAATAATTTAGTTTACGTGGTAACTAATAATATTCATTCTTTATATTCAATTTGTTTTACATTTCATAAAATTAAATTGTGTAGGTTGGGGGTGCTAGTAATGGTAATAGTTTGAAATCTGTAGAATATTATGATCCCACACTTGACACATGGACACCAGTTGCAGATATGTCTGTATGTCGTCAAGGTGTTAGTGTAGGTGTCTTGGACGGTTTTATATACGCTATTGGTGGCTATGGCGGAAAATATCTTAAAAGCGTTGAGGTTTATAGACCGAGTGATGGAGTTTGGTCTTCTATAGCTGATATGGAAATATGCCGATTTCGTCCAGGTAACAATTATAATTTTTATTACAACCTTTGTAGAAATATATTGAATTTAAATTAAATTTGTGTATAGGAGTAGTGGCATTAGATGGATTATTGTATGTTATGGGTGGAGAAATGGAAATATCAATTGATACTGTAGAAATTTACAACCCCAACACCAATACTTGGACCATGGAGAGATTGTCAAGAAATGGAGTACGAATTTATGGTGGAGTAGTTGTTGATAGACCACTAAATTTAATTAACTAAACGGCATACATATTGGTCTAATTGTTGGTAGTAATATGAATATAGTTATGTATAATTTTTGACGAAACGTGTATTGTTCTATTCATTTTTCTTTCTCTGAATGTTTTATAAAAATGTATTTTTATAATTTAAATTAATTATTTACTCTATACCCTGTAAGTTGACCAACTTCGTTTGCTCACGCAGAGTATGGTGAAACGTTGTGACATTAAAGTTCACTGTAGTCGTGAAACACCACTGTTTATACTTAGTGAACTATATTGTCGCAACATATTCACCATACATTGTGTGTGCAATAAATAAAAGTGAGTCAATTAACTGGGAATAGAGTATAGTAATATTATGAACATATATTTATGTATAATTTATGATGTAAGGTATTTTATTCTATTCACGTTTTTTTTTTTAAATTTAAATTTATTATTTACAAATAAAATTAATAAGCTATAATGTTAATTGTATTTTAGTATATCAGTAAAATCTTATATAATTTACTTTTCACATTTTATCTTTTAGATTCTGTGAGGAGCAATGAATAATTTTCACACGACAACCATAAGCACTAATTTTTTTTGAATATTTCCCCTCATTATTTATAGATATTTTCAATTTTCAATGGTTTTTAGTTCTTTTTTCTATACATTTCGGTAAAATGTTGAAAAAACCTTAAAATATAATACAAGGTTGGCCATACATTGTTATAATTTCAACTTAAAAATATAAATAATTGACCAAACAAATAAAATTGTATTGACTATTATAGGAAAAAAAAATTTTATTTGAAATTGTTTGTAAACTGGTCAAAACGAGTCAAAATATTTTCAAAATTGTATGGTACCTATCTACAGTTATTCGTTTTTGATTTACAAACAAATAAGAACTTCAGACGCTCTAAAAAATTTAATTTGACTTTCTTATACTTTTAGATTCTGAGCGGAGCGATGAATGTATTGGTTTTACAATGATGTGTATTTTTTTATTTTTTTGTATCTGTGTACACGATAAGTAGTCGAAATAATGCTTCGATTTTCGACTTCAGTATCTTGTTCGATTGGAAAGTGAATATCGTTGGTGCATTGGGGAGGTCAAAATTTAAAATTCCCAATAGTTTTCACAAGCGCCGGGAAAATTAAAAGAAAAATTAAGGAAAAAACGGGAATTTTTACGCAAAATCGATTTTTCAGAAAATTGAATTTGGTTTTTGGTGTAACTTTAAAACAAATGACCGTAGATACATGAAATTTTCACTGGTTGTTTATATTTGCATCTTCTATACACGATAACATTTTCAAAATATTTTGATTTATTTTGAACAGTTTAGGGACATTTTCATTTTTCGTTTTTTTTTAGTTTTTTTTCTAGAAATATCAATAAAATTTTATTTGTTGGTTGCGAAAGCTTGAAAATTTAATAGAAGGCTCCTAATATATTGTTTCAAAGGCAGATGAAAAATATTAAAAATCCTTAGTCACAATTTTTTTTTATAAGCATTTAAAGTTCAAAAATTGACAAAATATGGAAAAATCACGAAAATTAGCAAATTATTTTGAGTTAAGAATTCGTAAAAATTTTCTTTTTAAATCTAAAATTTGAAAATCTAATACAAGATTACTCATAAGATTGTCTACCTTTATCAATAAAAAAATCTCTACCGGAAAGTCAAATTAAATTTTTATGAGCGTTTGAAATTCAAATTTTTACAACATTGGATATTCACTCGATTTCTCATGTGGCAATTTCCTTTTTTTGTTGTAATTAAAAAACGAATTACTGTAGATACATGAAAATTTCACTGAATGTTTATATTAGCATTTCCTATACACCATACAATTTTGGAAATATTTTGACTCTTTATGAGCCGTTTACGGACATTTTCAGTTTTCAATTTTTTTAGTTTTTTTTTTCTATAAATATCAATTAAGTTTTATCTGTTGGGCCAAAAAGTGTAAAAATTTAATACAAGGCTCCTGAGTGATATATTGTTACAATATCAGTTGAAAAATATTAAAAATACATAGGCACAATTTTTTTTTATAAGCATTTTAACATCGAATTTTGACAGAATTTTTCAAAATCTCGAAAATTATTAATCATCGTAATTAATAAATTATAAAATGTTCAGTTTTTATAGCTAAGGATTGAAAATTTAAAAAAAAGATTCTCATAAATAGTTCATACTGTAGCCAAAAAATCTAAAAAATATATGAGCACAGTTATTTTTTACAGACATTTTAAGTTCAAATTTGGGACGAAATTACATATTAAAAAACCTAGCATACCTATTTTAGTTATTTTGTTGTGAGTGTATAATACTATTCGTGGGTACTTGAAACTTTTAAAGTACACTATATTATATATCAATGATAGTATCAGGGTTTGTTATTGATGTATAACGTGTACCTAGTGGATATTGTGATATGATTAATTTGGAATTTATTATAGGTCAATTTTTTTTTAATACCATAGATATGTATATAATATGTCTTAAACCTAGACTGACATACCTTCTTCGCTCAGAATCGTTTTTCTTATACAATGATATTTTATCATTGAATTCAAATTTAATACCATCCATTATACAGTGACCCACTCGTAACCTACAGTACAGCAGAGCGACATCCACTTACCCACCTTTTTTTTGTTGATAAAGATAGATAACTTTATAAAGAAACTTGCATTACATTTTAAATTTAAGATTTATAAAAAAAAATGTAGGAACACCTAACTCAAAATAATTTGCACATTTTCGTGTTTTACACGCCTTTTGTCAAAATTGGAACTTTAAATGCTTATAAAAAAAAATTGTGACAATATTTTTAATATTTTTCATCTGTCATTGTAACAATATATTAAGAGGCTTGTATTAAATTTTCAAGCTTTTTGACCCGACAAATTATAGTTTTTGATACCTATTTATAGAAATAAAAACTAAACAAATTGGAAACTGAATATGTCTGTGAACATCTCAACACAAATAAAAATATTTTGATGATTATTAAAAATGTTTGTATAAACTGCTTGTTTAATTTCATGTATCTGATCATTTGTTTTAGAGTTACACCAAAAACCAAAATCGATTTTGTGTAAAAATTAGTTTTTTTTTCTTAATTTTCATTTTGTTTTTCTCTGTACTTTTGAGAATTTTAAATTTCGATTTTCCAATTTACCAACCAAATTCTTTTTCTCATCGAAAAAGATACTGTTGAAGGCAGTTTTACTGCCCCAAACGGTGACGACAGACACAAAAATAAAAATAAAAAATACACATCATTGTAAAACCAATACATCATTCATCGCTCCAAATCTAAAATTCATAATGATTGCATATTTATGAAAACAATATACACTTAAGAATATTATTTAGAAGATGTTTTCCAGATATATTAAATAATTTATATATAGACTTTAGTAATAGCAAAACGTACATGTACATTTTCCATACATTTTGGCAAAAAATCTTTTCTCCGTTCCAAATCATGTTTTAACTATTTGATAATACCACAGACTATATAAAATATAGACACATATGTGACTAAATATATGACTATATAAATTTCATAATACAGTTTATGATAATACCAAAATAACAAGTGTTTAAACTAAATTAAAATATATTAGTTTGACAAACCACCCAAACTGATTTTGCGTAAAAATTCCCGTTTTTCCTTAATTTTTATTTTGTTTTTCTCTGGGTTTTTGAAAACTAGGTATTAGCTAGGAATTATGCTCCTGATATATTGATTAAATAGCAGTTGAAAAAATACATATTCTTTTTTTTTTTATGAGCATTTAAAGTTTAATTTTTGACAACATTTATCAAATTTAAAATTTAAAAAGGTGGGCAAGTGAGTGTCGCTCTGCTGTACACTAGGTTACAAGTGGGTCACTGTATAATGGATGATATTAAATTTGAATTCAACGATATATTATCATTGTATAAGAAAAACGATTCTGAGCGGAGACGGTATGTCAGTCTAGGTATAAAACATATTATATACATAATATCTATGGTATTAAACAAAAAATTGACCTATTGAATAATAGGTACCTATAATAAATAATAATATTAGTAAATCACAACAAAAAGACTACATATTTGAACGTTATATTTCATTATCAGCCAACGAAATAGAATTTAAAAAAAAACAATTGGTTATGTGAATATTTTATTTCTTATCCATGTGTAGATAATAATATAAAAAAAGCTGGTAAGTGGATGTCGCACTGCTGTACAGTAGGTTACAAGTGGGTGACTGTACAATAATAGATTGTATGAAATTTGAATTCAATGATATAATATCATTGCTTACGAAAAACGATTCTGAGCGGAGACGGGTTGTCAGTCTCAATATTTTATATTGTAAAAAACTCTAAATCGTCACAATTTTTTATTCCTGTCTATGGTGATACAAATAGCGTTAGAAATTAATATCCAGTTTTTCGTGATTTGTTGGTGTTTTGTCCCGTTGCATTAAATAACTATCAATAAAATCGAAAAACGACCAGTCTCGTTATTATCACAGAATTTACTATAGCCAATTTTAAAGGCTAGAGAGCCTATATTGCTATAATGCTATATAATAATAACAATAATAATATATTATATTCTATTATTCTTATATGGGCTCTCCTGTTTATCAGGTTTATCTACAAATTCGCTAGATTAAACCGGTGTGAAAAAAAATTCACCTTGATGGGCGGGATGTTTGGACTTTGGAACATACACGCACTCACGGAAACTGGAAAGTACAGTATATTACTATTATATCCATGCGTGTAATGTGTATACGCATTATCGGTCTACTAAGTTATTAATTTTATATTTATCGATGTGACGATGTGTTATTGTTATTTTTTTTATTATTTCAATAATTAATATTACCGTACAGATCAACGCAACGCGATTCGTCGAAGCGGTATCGCACAATCGCAATAGTCGCAATAGTCCTTAATCCACGTATAAGTAATAAGTATGGCAGTCGTGGTCAATGGTCAGAACGACGTCACGTTTATCTGGTATATCCACGGTTAAAGATATATTAATATATTATAGTAAAATATTGTGCTCAGAACTCACGTCTGTTGTCGCTTGTCAGGAGGTACTCACTTTAGTTATAGTAGTTATTAACTTAAAACTTGTCACTTGAAAGTTCGCCAGAATCGCTGCTCCAACACCTTCACCGTTGCCGCGTGCAAAGCCAGTCAAGCGACGAGGTAAGAATTTTTTTTAAAAACATCCATCAAAGTTGATGTTTTAAGTATATGGACATATTATAATGTGTATAGTATACTGTCTGCGTAAAAAAATTTACCTGTTCTATAGAAAATGTGTCTTTTATGTCTCTTAAAGAATTTTCAGAAATAGACACTGAACGCTTCCATTTTTCTTGTATAATAAATTGCCTTTCAAGTAGGATTTTTGCTCCGTGTGACTATTTATATTACGTTTTACATTTTTACGTATCTCCATAAGCCCTCAATTTCTTGTGCTTGAACACGTCCTGTATGTGTATTAATCGACATCTATTGATATAAGTTATTACTTAGGTTACCTAGGAGGGTTACACCAGTGGTGACCACTGAACTAAATACTATGTATTTAAATACATACTATGTATTTAGTTCAGTGGTGGTGACCCATCAGAAGATTTTCGATTTTCGGCGTATACCCAATATAAAATCTTATTTTACGGGTCGCTATACGTTTCCAAAATAACCAGAAAACCAAATAAGATTTAAAATTTATTTAATAGTTCATATAGGAAAAAAACGTTATTCGTTATTACGTAATACGTATTAATGAATTATTTATCAATTGAAGTAGGTATTGAATATAAGTTCAGGGGCGTCATTTCAACTTTTTTTTTGTTGGTGCGAAAATGTTTGCAGGCCATTCAAATTGTTACCAGGCCACATAGAAAACTTTTTTTTTCTTTAATGGGGGGGGGGCTAGTGGGGACAAAAACTGTAGAATATTTGTAAAATGTATTTAATACGTCACTTATATTAATATGAAAACTTCACAATATTATTACTATTTTTGAAGAACTAAGTGTAGGTACTTTTAATAAGTTTATATTATATTGTGGATGCCAGTTGTATTTGGTAAGCAAATTTATGGATATAAAGCACCTTAATAGTATTTAATCGAACCTAACCTATACATTATTTCTCCCTGCACACTCAAAATAAATAATATAGCTAAACCCCTAAACCTGAAATTTGTTTTATGGGTTACCTTGTTCAAAATGGCACAATATACTTAATTCATATTTCTAAATTTTTCCACATCTAATTTTAATTTAACAACTTAAATTCAATTTAATAACAAATCATTTAGTTACACAAATAAAAACATTTATTATCATAAAGCAATAATTACTTAATACATTACATATTATATTACATTAGTGGATATCTTCGATTTTTCAACTTTGAAAATGAATCTACAGCATCATTTTAGATTGATTTTATTTTCCTCTTCTTTTTCCACACAAACCACTAATAAGTCACTTAAGCGCTCATCTCCCATGGTTGATCTAATATAAGACTTGACTCTTTTAAGTGAGGAAAAAAATCTTTCATTAGAAGCCGTACTTATAGGTAAAGTTACAACTAAAGATATTATTTTTAATGTTTCTGAAAAAGCAACTGGAAAATCTTTTAAACAGGAAATAATGTCATTTAAATTCAAATTGGTTATATTTTTTTTAAGAATCAAGGATTTTGCAGAAGGAAATTCGGATAACATTTTAGACTCATTAAATTGAAAATAACTATAATGGTTTGTAAAGAATATTAAATGAGGGCAGTTAGGATTAAAAAAATTATTGCTGGATACATCAAAAATTTCAAACAGGATATTTAATATTGGTGGTAGAATTTCTACCATAGAATATCATTTCTACCATAGAAAGTAAGTGACAAGGGTAAAAATGTAAACAAATTCTGTGGTTAGGTTAGGTTAGGTTAGGATAGACAATTTTTTCTCTTTTGATGGGAATTATATATCATGTTGTTTTCTTATTATAACGAGTAGGGAGATACCGGAGCGTGATAAGAAATCTATATCAGCATAATATTATACCCACAGATATTTATATATTCGATGGTAATAATATCATGGTAGAGAATAAAAAATATATATAACCCATAGACATAATTATTAATTATATTATTATTATGTCTATGATATAACCACACAACCACATCGATCATTTTTGGAAATAAAACCCATTAGTACCTATAATATTTATTATTTTTTTTTAAATACTGAAAAAATATAAAATATATATAATATATAATTAATATATAACACTTAGGTATATCGGCGCTTATATTTATTGTTGGCAGGCCGAAGAAGGCGTTTATAAAAAATGTTGGTGCAAATGTACACCCTGCACCCCCCCAAATGACGCCCCTGTATAAGTTATATAACAATATGCGTTGTGTTTAATGTATTTTAATGTATTTTAAGGCTCTAAGTTCAATTTAGTAAACCCAATATTGAATACAAAACATCTTTGTGGAACATTTTATAGATTGTACCTATAATAATAATGTTATTATTATTTTAATTTTTTTGACATTCGAGTTGATTTTGGTTTATTTTCTATTGTTACATCATAAAAAAAATTATTAAAATAATGTTAAAAACTATGTACTAATTGAACTGCAATAACGTTACCTATATAATATATACGATGATATAATTTGATCGTTTAGGTTACATACATATTTTATTGGTGCGTATACCCATAAATATATTTACCATTATACACCACTGCTTAGGTACCTATTAGTTTGGTGTAGAAAATCGTACGTACGTTAACCCCCTCCCCCAACCTGAATTTTTAAATTTTTTTTGCTTCAATAGTTAGTGCTGAATTCCAGTAAATTCCTACAGCAGGAGCTCTACCCGAGAACTTTCTAAGCTACTTTAGTAACGTTACGACTGCCATATCCTGGGAAACTTGGACTTTCTGGAAATTTTAATAATTAATCTACCTAATAAGCTAATAATTTCTTAACATCAGTATTTTGTTGGTTTTAGATTCTGAGCGGAACGATGCGATGAATGTATTGATTTTACAATGATGTGTGTTTTTTAAATTTTTTTTTGTGTCTGTGTACCTACAGTCTACACGATAAGTTGTCGAAAAAATGTTTCGATTTTCAATTTAAGTATCTTGTTCGATGGGAAAGTGAATCTAGTTGGTGCATTGGGGAGTTCAAAATTCTCAGTAGCTATACCTAAATTTCAATATCGCCGGGAAAACAATAAAATAAAAAAATAAGGAAAAACGAAAATAATTAGTACTCAAAATCGGTTTCCGACAAAATCGATTTTGATTTTTGATGAAAGTCTAAAAAAAAGACCGTAGATACATGAAATAATATTTCATATATAAATATTAGCATTTTCTATACACGATAAGATTTTCAAAATATTTTGATTTGTTTTGAACTGTTAGGTAGGTACTGACGTTTTCTGTTTTCAATATTTCTAGTTTTTTTATCTATGAATGTCAATAAAATTTTATTTGATGGGTAAAAAAGCTTAAAAATGTGATACAAGCCTCTTAATATATTGTTACAACAATATTTGAAAAATATAAGAAATTCAATGTCCCAATTTTTTGTTATAAGCATTTAAACTTCAAATCTTGACAAAACTCGTAAAAATCACGAAAATGTGCAAATTATTTTGAGTTAGCCATTCATAAATATTTTTAGTTTTAAATCTAAGATTTGAAGATATAATACAAGATTCCTCATAAGTTTCACTACCTTTATCAAGAAAAAATATCTACAAGAAAGTCAAATATAATTTGTATGAGCGTTTGAAGTTCATATTTTTCAAGATAGGTAGGTAAGCTAAGATATTCTCTCGATTTCTCGTGTAGCGATTTTCTTATTTAGTTGTAGTTCAAAAACGAACAACTATTGATACATTAAAATGTCACTGAATGTTTATATTGTCGTTTCCTATACTTAAACCATTAAATTATTAAAATATTTTGACTCGTTTTGATCTGTTGTTTACGGAAATTTTCAAATTTAAATTTTTTTAGTTTTTTTTTCTATAAATTTCAATAAAATTTTATCTGCTGGGCTCCGATATAAGACTCTCGATATAAGGCTTCTGATATATTTTTACAAAAGCAATTTAAAAATACATACCTACTCACAATTTTTTTTATTTAGCATTTAAAGTTTGATTTTTGACAAAATTTATCAAATTTAAAATTTAATAATTATTTTGTTCAACATTTATAGCTAAGGATTGAAAATTTAAAACAAGGTCAAACATAAATAGGTTGTATATAAATTATGTTATTCACAATAATATCATTAATTAATATACTTATAGTAATATCATAGGCTGACTGACCATCTTCGCTCAGAATTGTTTTTCTTATACAATGATACGAGCAATGATATTATATTTTTGAATTCAAATTTAACACCATATCCATTATACATGTAGAGCTACACCCACTTGTCCACTTTTAGTTTTTACCCGGTAAAAGGTACTTAAATTTAGTATTAAATTTTATCACAATGCTATTAACATTAATCAACATTTTTAAAATATATTAATTAAATATAGATATGTCAGTAAAAGAAATGGATACCATTCAGGCTTCATATGGTGAAAATAATCTAAAGCAAGTTATGATTTCAAATGATTGTAAACCAACAAATTTTAGAAATAACTATCACTCTGTTAGATTACTAGAAGACTTACAATCCCAACGCAAGTATGTTAACGGTGATTTTACTATCATTCAAAATAAATATGATCGAGTAGCACATTTTTTTTTGTAGAAAAGAAGTTTTATGTGATGTTAGATTTGAAACAGATGATGGTAAAATTGTAATTGGACATAAAAATGTTTTAATAGCAGCTAGTCCATATTTCAATGCAATATTAAGTAATTTTGATGAGAACAATAAAGATCTTGTTAATATAAGAGAATTAGATTCCACCATTTTACAAATATTAGTAGATTATATCTATACTGGAGAAATTATGGTCACAAAAGAAAATGTCCAGGTATAATTAAATATTTAATTTCATATAGACTTCAAACAACATAATATCATTTTATGTCAATTTTTGTTGATTTCTAAGGTGTTGTTACCAGCAGCAAATGTATTACAGTTACATTATGTAAATTATGTATGTGCTGAGTTTTTAAAAAATCAACTAGATGTATCGAATTGTCTTGGTTTCAAAGCATTTGCTGACTTACATAAGTGTACCGAATTGTTGTCGAGTTCTGAAGCATTCATTAGACAACACTTTTTGTATGATAAACATAACTTAATTCTCTATATCGGTCAGTAATTAATTGTAAAAATAATGATTATTATTTTCAGAGAAGTAGTTAAATGCCAAGACTTTCCATCTTTATCTTCTGATGATTTGGTGAAATTTATTTCCTCTAATGGCCTTGCTGTTCCGTCTGAAGAAAAAGTAAGCAAAATACAATTGTTAATTTACATTTTGATATTTTGTATGGAAAATTAACATTAAGAAGGTGGGCAAGTATGTGTTGCTCGGCTGTACAATAGGTTTCTAAAAGGATCGCTGTGACAGATGAGTTATAATATTTGAATTCATAATATAAAATTGTTGTATACAAAATATGATTTTGAATTAAGAAGGTTTGATAGTAATACATACTGTAATTCTGCAGGAAGTTATATTAAATTCTTCAAAAAGTTTCATATTATTAATATAAATTTGTATATAAATGATCTATTAAGATCATTGTGTGTATAAAATATAGTATTATACTTAACAAGTTTCTTGAACTCAAAAATCATATTTTTAAATTAAGAAACTAAAATCAATAAAACTTCATGAACTAACAAAAAAGAATGTAATTGACAATTACAGAAAAAAAAACCTAAAAATACTTTTTAAAAAAAATTTCAAATTTCTTTAAATAGCTTAAATTTAATTTTTTTAAATTCTTTAAATTTATAATAATTAATATTCCTTTGCTTGCTATAAAAAGAAGGAACTCAAGATCTAGAAGATCAATTGTTTTTATGGGATCCTGTGATAATAATTATATTTCTAAATATGTGTTATTGTAGGTATTTGAATGTGTTATCAAATGGGTAAAACATGATATGGATCGGAGAAAAGATTTACTGCCAGAATTAATGGCACATGTACGTTTTCCATTATTAAAGCCTGATATACTATTTAATATATCTGAAGAACCTCTTCTAGACAATTTTTCTAAATGTATGTTGCTTACATAAATATGCCATCATTATTAAGAATCATCATTACTAAGAATCATTATTATAATATTTTTAGGCAAAGATCAGATAATTGAAGCATTACGTTTTAATCTACAAAAATCGGTTCAGCATTTAGCCATTTCAAAAACGGTTATGTGTAAACCTAGACAGTTTAATAGTTCTCAAAAAGTATGCTTCCTAGTTGATTAATTTATCTTCACAAATTATTTTGTCAATTTAATTCTATTAGATTATTCTAATGTTCAATCGGTCTGAAACATCTCCAATGTGTTACACAGAATGGTATGACCCAGCAACCAAGCTAAGAGAGAATGCACCTGGGTTAAATGATTGTCGTCAATTTGCTGGTCTTGGCGTAATAAGAGATCAGTTAGTTTTTGCTGTAGGAGGTGTAAATCAATCAAGTTCTGTATCTGTTAGTATGCTTGATGTATCTTCACAATCACCTTCTTGGTTGCCTATGGTCGACATGTTAATTGGTCGAAGACGTTTAGGAGTTGGCGTGTTAGATAATTGTCTGTATGCAGTAAGTTATATTAACATATTACTTATTATATATTATGAATATTTATTATTTTGTTATTCTAGATTGGCGGTTATGACGGCACCAAAGCATTAAGTAGTGTCGAGGTATTTGATGTCAATATTCAAAAATGGCGAATGGTATCTAATATGTGTATTAAGAGAAGTGATTTTGGTGTTGGTGTACTCAATAATCGCTTATACGCGGTGAATAATTATATAATTTCTTTATTTTTAATTTGCAATATGTAATTTAATTAAATCGTTTAGGTTGGAGGTGGTAATAAAGTCGTTTTGAAATCTGTTGAATATTATGATCCCAGTCTTAACAAATGGACACTAGTTTCAGAAATGTCTGAAGATCGTCAAGGTGTCAGTGTAGTAGTTTTGAACGGTCTTATGTATGCTATCGGTGGTTATAATGGAATAGAGGATCTTAAAAGTGTTGAGGTTTATAGACCAAGTGATAGAGTTTGGTATTATATAGCTGACATGCATTTATCACGTTATTGTCCTGGTAACTATAACAATTATATTTTTTTAGAATAACCTTCGTATAAATATATTAAATTTAAACAACTATTTTGTTAAAGGAGTAGTGGCATTAAATGGTTTATTGTATGTTATGGGGGGAGTAACTGGTGATTCAATTGATAGTATAGAAATTTACGACCCCCACACCAATACTTGGACCATGGAGATATTGTCAAGTCGTGGAGTATGTCTTTATGGTGGAGTAGTCGTTGATAGACCAAAATCAGCATACAGAAGTACTCATTTTTGGAAGTAATATGAACATGTTTAAATGTTTTTGTATAATTTATGATGAAACGTTTTTTGTTCTATACACTTGTTTTTTTGAATATTTGATGAGAATATTTTTTTTTTATAATTAAAATTGATTATTAAATTAAATTAATAATTTTTGAAGATAATAATATTGCAGTATATTTAAATTGTATCTTTTAGTTTATGTGTGGATCGACAAAAAAATTACAAAATATATTACATGAAAAAAAAAATACAATTGAAATATCAGTATACTTCTGCTTAAAAATGTGTTAATGCAAAATTAATAGGACATGGAAAATGTAATAATATTAATTTTGCAAGGAGTACCAATACGAAGTTAAAAAATGTGTTATTATACCTTCAAATTACAGTTTTGTTAAACAATTTATTGACTCTATAAAAATTTTCACTTTTTGGGGTAGTTAAAATGCTGCAATTGCCTAGTATCTTTTCTGGTAGGAAATTGAATTTATTTTGTGTATATTCAAGTGGTCAAAAATAAAAATTATCAAATTTTAAAAAGTCCATTTTTTTGGCTCTAATAGATGTAACTCAAATACGAATATAATATGTAATCGATACTTGAAATTTCTATTATATTACTATGTGTATAATGTATATATTAGCATAATGACAATTTTTCAAAAAAATTTGGCTTATTTTGAGAAACATTTGACATTTAAGAATTTTTTTTATATAAATGTTGATAAAAATGTAGTTATGCAAGGTCAAAATCCTTGAAAATTTAATACAAGATTACTCATAATATATTTTTATATTATACCATAATAAATATCGATAATAAACTGTCACAATATAATATATTATATAATAATATTATAAGTGTTTAAAGTTCAAATTTTGACATAATTCATCAAAATCGTGAACATTTGCAAATTATCATCCCTAGTTTTATATTTTTTCAGTACATAAAGAAAATTATTTTAGTAGTCTTCAGTGTTCTTATTCAATTGATTATCATTTATTTTGAATACAATAGAATCCTGATGATTCTGCGTTCAGAAATTATTCAAAATTAAACATTGGTCAAAGAGTAAAAAGAAAATATTTGTATTTTAAGCTGTAGTAATTAATTTTCCGATATATCTAATTATCTATCAATCTACACCATTATACCTAACAGCTAACACATATTTTTATTTTAAATATGCGTTCAGAGGTTAGAAAATGTAAAGGGAATTCGATACCGACCATTTTTAAGGAGTTCAGTATAGGCAATTTCTATGTGATCTATATTAGTGTGATGTACTGTGTAGTGTGTATAAAATAAATAAGTGGCTCCCTCACCTCACGTGTATAATATTGTAAATTTATACGTCATGTTAATAACGTTTGTAAATGACACAAAATATATTAATTATTTTGTTTTTATTGATAAAAATCTCAATATTTTTCCAATCATATTAACTGACCTTCCCATAAAATTTCTGAAAACATAATATTTGAATGTGTCATAAAAATTACTCGAAAACGACTTTCTGACATTTTTAAATCAATAATTGATTATTCAACCACGATATTACCATGTATTAAAAATTTAAAAATTTAATTTTGAAGGGTTAATTTCAAAAAAGTGTCAAAGTCTTCTTCAAAATTCAGATAAATTTAAATATGTTTTCAGAAGGTTTATCCGACGACTGTACCGATATCCGGTACAGTTGATATAAGATATTTTGGCTAAAAACAGAGACGAGAGCCCTAGTTAACGATACGATTTTACGTGTTACCCCGATCAAAGACAATAATAGACATAATTATGTTAAATAAGGTATATTATCTTAAATCTATAATCAATATTCAATAATCGTGGTTTGTAGTTCACTTTTGAGTAAACGTGATAGTAAGCAGACTTGGGTAAGATACTTTTAAAAAGTATTCGAAATAAATACTCGAATACTTATGAAAAACAGTATTCCAAATAATGTATTTTAAATACTTCAAAAATATTCCAAATTATTTTAAAATATGTTTTAATTTTTGTTTTAACTATTAAACCAATTTATAAGTCTACTTAAACCACTATGGACCTACGGTTAGGTTTGGAGATTTAATACAATGTACCTCATAAGGTTTTCTAACATAAATTGAAATATAATATAATATATGGTAACAACGAACAACTAACATTATTTATTTTTACATTCATATTAATATTATTTCAATCATAATATTAACATCTGTTAGCCGGCGCTTTGTATATGCAATTTCGCTACATTGACGTTGAGGTGGTGTCTTCGATCTATATTCTATATTATCGCTAGTCGGTAAACGCATATAATATTAAATTAATGTATTTTGGTTTCGATGACAGTTGTAGCATACGATACAATTTTCAAAATCGCAATTTAAATAATTTTGTATACATTAATACATTTTAATTCAGAAAAATAATATGTTTTAGTTTTTAAATATTTTTTTATAATATTTTATATTAATACTATTTTATAA
Source organism: Macrosiphum euphorbiae (assembly GCA_949089665.1). Classification (NCBI taxonomy): domain Eukaryota; kingdom Metazoa; phylum Arthropoda; class Insecta; order Hemiptera; family Aphididae; genus Macrosiphum; species Macrosiphum euphorbiae. The sequence continues at coordinate 176,473,617 of CARXXK010000001.1, read as the reverse complement.
TTCTGTAATTTGTTAATGTCCATTATGTTATTTATGTAAATAATTATCAGTTATAATATATTTTTTAATTTTATTATGTAACTTTAAGATTAATGAAAAATATTTCAATCCCTGTTTGCTTCGAGGTAAAATACTTAGGCCTTATATTAGATAGTAAACTAACTTGGAATTCTCATATTAAAAACAAACGTAAAGCTCTAAACTGCAAACGCCCGTCTTCATTTATTAAGGCCTCTCCTGCGATCTAAAATGATCATAAATAACAAATTATTAATTTATAAGTCTCTACTTGAACCACTATGGACCCACGGTATCCAGTTATGGCCTATGTGGAACCGCAAAACCCTCCAACACCAAAAAAATTCAAGCCTTTCAATCCATCTGCCTCCGCCTACTTTCCTCTGCACCCTGGTACATAACGAACAATAATCTTCACACAGATCTTAAAGTACAAACTTTAAATCAAATTGCCAAAACATACTATGCTAGATTCCACAATAAACTCCAGTCACATACAAACCCCTTGATTATTAAACTATCAACAAAAACTCTACCCGATAACCCTCAACGTAGGTTAAAAAGAAAACGTGCAGGGACCTTTTGTCCTGAAAAAAAAAACCCATAATAACAAACAGTAAATAAATTATCACTTGCAGGGTGTTACCACTGGGTAATTCCCCAAAATCATAATATTCATTGTTGTTGGTTTTGTATTCTTTTATCTCATCTAATTAATGTGCATATTTGTTGTATAGATTGTAGATTGTCTTTTTACTCGATAAAAAAAAAAAAAAAAAACTTAAACCAATGATAATTTTCTTCAGGAAAATTTGCCAGGATAATATATTATTTAATAATTCTGAATATAGTCTAATTTAAGTTGTTGATACTTGATTTAAAATTTTTAAATGTGTATAATATTGTAAAAATGTCCAGAAAAAAAAGAAAACAATTATTATTATAAATAGGTAATGAGTATTTTTTTATACGAATAAAATACATTTGAAAAATATTCTAAATTGTTATTCAGAATAGGTACTGTTGAAAAAAGTATTTTAAAACTATTCTAAATGCCTACTTAAAAAGTATTCCGAATACTGTATCTGAAATACTTTGTTCAGAATAGTGAATATACTACCCAAGACTGACTTTTGTACTTATTAGTTTATGTTCTCCGTGTGGTGGAGAGGAACGGAATAAACACCTATTTTTGCTAATGTTTTATTTTGAGCCGCAACTAATATTATTTTATACTTTGGAATTTGGGTAAATTACTAAATATTGTTGAATGTAACAATAAATTTTTATTTATACTTTATTATTAAATTTCGAATAGTTCAATTTTTATTCATTAATACCTACATTGGACATTGGCAGTTGGCACGTCGTGACCGATAAGACATTTAAAACAAATTGAGTTAAGTGCACAGCTGAAATACACATTTTCTGTTTTATTTGGTAAGAGATATAAATTCATTTTTTGTTATTACGTGATGCGATCTGGTACTGGTATCAAAGTCATTCTGGATTAGCAGGAAAGAGATACAAGTGTACTTATCTCAGACTTGATAATTACGAAATTCAAATAATGTCACTTGTACGGTTGTACCCCTTGTGTTGTGGACTTAATCCTATGCCTCGATGTATAATTATTAATTATTATCTTCTCTACATCGTGTTCTGTATAGGTACTCATAAACGGATCATGTCTGGTCAGTGTGGCGAATTTAATTTTTTTTTTAACAAAAAAAAAAAATCAATTTTATGTTATTTTTATATGTTACTAGCCGATTCCGTGCACTTCGTTGAATGTTAAATGTATCAACTCTATCTTAACTTTTTCGTTGCCATGAATAAAAATTCTGATTCCCAGCAGTACATTATCAGGTAGGCAATCTACTTGTGGTAGATCGCGGACTCCGTGCTGTTTGTAAGTGAGTGTATGATTTAACTCTAAAGTATCAAAGTTATACCAATAGTTTGTCGTTTTTACTTAATTCCACCTACCTACGGTTGATTAATATCATCAATTTATACAAAATACAATCCTTACCTAACAGTACTAAAATCCGATGAATAAAAAAAAACAAATTTAACCCTTTGTAAATTAATCTATCTTCTTACCAGAGATCAAATCTACCAACAAAAAATAATTTATATAATATATATATATATATAAAACTAACTATATAAATACACAGACTATAACTATACAGACTAAACACTGGAACAACTTATCAGTTCTACTTGTATATACATATCCTCAAAAAAACTACTTCGGAGAAGTAAAAAAGGCTTTCTGTGCGTAAGTTGAAGAGATTGGGAGAACAGATAGAACTTTAGTGTTAATAAAGATGTGAAATCAATCTCAAAGTTCTGTGCCAAAAAGGGCCACGGTTGAAAAAATAGAATTTGGGGCTTAATAAAGAAGTGAAATCAATACCCAAATTATGTGCCTCAACTTGAAAAAATATCTTATTCAAAAAAATGTCGAGATGTTCAACTGTACAAACATTAAAAAAAAATATTTGCACAGAACGGCGTGAATTACAGTTTGTCAACAAAAATTCGAATCAAACAGATTAACTCGTAAACAAGTCGACAATTTATGGCTAATTTTATTAATTCATCATTATTGTACGCCGTTCTGTGCTAATATTTTATTTTAATGTTTGTACAGTTGAAGATCTCGAAATTTTTTTGAATAAGATATTTTTTCAAGTTGAGGCACATAATTTGGGTATTGATTTCACTTCTTTATTAAGCCCCAAATTCTATTTTTTTAACAGTGGCCCTTTTTGGCACAGAACTTTGAGATTGATTTCACATCTTTATTAACACCAAAGTTCTATCTGTTCTCCCAATCTCTTCAACTTACGCACAGAAAGCCGAAGTAGTTTTTTTGAGGATTTTAATTATTTTTCCGAAGCACGTTTTACTGTGATATACTGAGGTTTATACATTATATTATATTTATGGATTACATTTTTTCTAATTATTATTTTTATTTGTGAATAATAATTCTATAAAAATAGAAATACAATATAAATGTTTATAATTATATAATATATAATTATTAATTATAAATTTATATTAATAACACAATTATTTAATAATAAATAATAATAATTATTATTATAGTATTAAAATAGTAATAATAGGTACATATTAACGTAGCTGTTGTTTTGTAACAATAAATCGCGTAAAATAACGTATGTAATAATGTAAATGCACGAGACCTCGGTATCGCAACAACGCGAGTACGTAAAAAATATTTTATAATATAATAAAAATAAATAATAATTAATAATAATTCTGCAAACGTAAAACTAGCTAGCTGTAAATAGCTGTTGTTGTGGGTGAGGTTCGCGGTACGGTAGCGGCCGGCGCGTGGAGGTTGCTACGGCGCGTCGTTGGATGACGTTGCTATGACGGACGAAAGAAAAAGACTCACAAAACTGCAGTTTTTAGCTCTGTCTCTCTTGCACTCTGCATTCAACCAATGCGTGCGAGTGAGAGGTCCGAGCGCCGAAACGAAACTTAATGTATAATAGTCTCGCTATCGGTTGTCAAGGTGCTGTTTCTTATCGGTGTTACTTATGCACAGAAAGGAGTCTCTAGCGAGACTCTTCGATTATATATGTGTATATTGACAAAAGATAATAATACAAATCAACAAACATGCCCGATTAACCAATAGCAACCAATATATTATTATAGGTGGATTTTCTTAAAATTTTCTTTCTGTCACAGCATCAGCGGCGGCCCCCGCGCTCGTTAACCTCAACAAAAGTGTGGGTTGTATATACCGATGATTTCAGTAGTGTTTTTTGTCACTTCAGTTTACACGGACACACGTCGTCAGTAATTTATTATCTATCAACCGACATTTTTCTTTCAAGAACCGAGACCCGCGTATTCAGTCTGCGTAGCTTGCAGCCGTCGGGTTTTTCCTCAACGGATTTTTCGGTGTTTGCTAAACGAACGGAAACGACTAATGTGTTACACTGTTTTGGGTATAGTCAGGTCGATATAATATTATATAATATTACTTTCCGCTGACGGCGTCTCTGAATTTTTCAGCAGATCGGCGGTCAAACGGTTTAAATCTTTTTTAACTCGAGACACTTCTAATCTCAGGCCGTTGATCGACAGCCGCTGATCGTCGTCGGTCTGTTAAACGGTATATTATATTGCGTCAGCCACGTGTTGTTTTAAAGCCAAACAATTCATTTCAACCACTCTAAAATTATGCTGAAAATCAAATAATAAACCGTTTATCAGTACCGCGGTATTATGATTACATTCGACGGTCTTAAAGTCGTTATTCGTTTAATACTTGCGGGTCCCTGAATGCCTGCTTATCCACCGGGTCCATAATGCCAAGTATCTACACTCTACAGTAAAATTGTAGGTACCTATATGTTATAATCAGCAAGTTTAACTAGAAAATTAAATAAATCATCTATATTATTTAAGTTAAAATAGTTTACTTTTAAATATATTTTTTTATATATTATGGTAATTGGTGATACAGAATACTCCATATTATACAACCCATACAACTAATATAATACAATTATATAGACCAAAACCGAAGTACCAAACTTGATCCAAAAATGTTTAAATATGTATATGAATATGCTATTTCAAGAATAAATAATTATAATAATAAAATAATTACAAATACACAATTACATGAAATAATTTTTCATAGGAACTTTAAATTTTTAAATTTATATAATATTATTGACAGTGGACTTTTTACAATTCACGAAGCCTAGCCTGCTGTACATAACACGAATTTATTATCATAACTATTATTATTTTTATTTATGTCTTTTACTACATATTGTGTTTTGTAATAACAAATTACGTGATATGTATACAATTGTCTCTACGTCAAATAGTACAAACTGTCCGCGGTTTTAATTTTTTCTAGGTGACCGTACAAACTACAAAGTGTCCTACAACCAACTTGAACTTTCCAACTTTTACCAAACTTGGCACTCATTAGCTATTGTGTATAATATAAGTAGAGAGTACCTATACATATTATATTTATTGAGGTGACCGAGTGGGCTGTAGCACTCCTTTCACAATAGGTATGTCTGGAAACATTTTTAAAAACCGGGGAAGTCCCTCACACGTTCTTCTATATAGTATGAATGTAGGTCTCTATCAAATTTTCATCAAAACTACTTAAGCTACCTACTGACAACAATTTAGGTTTGTAGGTACCTACTATACCTACTTCTAATAGTTCGATTTAAAAAAAAAATAATATTTTGGATTTGTTAAAGAATTTTACTTTGAATCGGTCGTAGCATATTATATTTAATAGTTTAATATAACAATTGAAAAATTTATAAAATTCAAAATGTTTATTCCCGTCAAGAATTTGGTAAAATTGAGAAAGACTGATGCAAAGTTATCTTGTTTATGTATTCAAACAACTTTAAATTTTTTTTAATTCGTACCTTTGGAAATACTTTTTTCAGGCGTATAGCTATTTAACGTTCATAAATTGATTTTCAATATTATTTTTATCTAATGAATAAATTACATTTGCATGAGAGTGCGTTGTTAAGAACCCCTGGCTATATTAGTTAGTATATATATATAATAGTGTATAATATAATATTGTACGACGGCGACTGTCTGGAATTGCTGCGACAGCAATTCCAGGCAAGCGCTGGCTACAGGCACGGCTCGTATAGCAAGCCGTGCCAGTGGCATTTCAGAGCAGTAGACGGAACATTGTGATTCGCGCCAGAACATTATTATTGTCAGACCCTTTTTTTTATAAAACATTAAATAATTAATTAAGTGTATTGTAAGTTTTTCTTTTCAAGTTAAATATAGAAAGTAACATATAGTTCGAAAGTGTTCATTGTTTTTATTTGTGCACGGACCTCCAAGGAGATACGTAACATTTTTGGTGGCAGCGGTGGGATTCGAACCCACGCCTCCGAGGAGACTGGTGAAAACGGTGTCGTGAAGTATCGCGTGTGCGTGGACTTCAGAAAGTTAAACCAGATATCAACAGGAGACGCGTATCCTCTACCGAACATTACAGAAATTCTGGACCAATTGGGAAAATCCAAGTACTACACTACGTTGGATTTGGCCCAAGGGTACCATCAAGTCAAAATGCACCCAGACCATTGCAATAAAACCGCCTTTTCTACGGACAAAGGTCATTTCGAATTTTTAAGAGTACCATTCGGGTTGAAGGGAGCCCCAGCCACTTTCCAACGTCTAATGAATTCCGTATTAACGGGATTGAATGGGATCAAAGCATTTGTGTATTTGGACGACATCATTATATATGCCCTCGACCTTGAAGATCATTCAAGGAAATTAAAAGAAGTATTCGACAGATTACGAGAAGCAAACCTCAAACTCCAACCGTCAAAATGTTCATTCATGCGAAAAGAAGTGAACTATTTAGGACATGTTATAACCGACAAAGGAGTAAGGCCTAACCCACAAAAGATTGATTGCGTAGTAAAATTTCCAACGCCAACAAATGCTAAGGAGATAAAATCATTTTTGGGTCTGTCAGGCTATTACCGACGTTTCGTTCCGAATTATGGACAAATTGCAAAACCACTCACGTCATTATTAAAGAAGGATGTTCCATTTTATTGGTCGGACCTTTGCCAAGAATCGTTTGACAAATTAAAAGCTATTCTCACCAAAGAACCTCTCCTACAATACCCTGATTTTGAACAACCATTCAATCTCACCTGTGACGCCAGCAATTTTGCAATTGGCTGCATATTATCTCAAGGACCAATTGGGAAAGATCTACCGATAGCATATGCATCGCGCACTCTAAACAAAGCAGAACAAAATTATAATACAACGGAGAAGGAACTTTGTGCAATAGTATGGGGAGTCAAACAATACCGACCATATTTATATGGTCAGAAATTCAAAATTATTACAGATCATCGAGCGTTAAGCTGGCTTTTCAACGTAAAGGACCCGGGGTCCCGATTAATCCGATGGAGGTTGAAACTGGAAGAATATGAGTATGAAATCCACTATAAGCCAGGTGTTAGTAACACCAACGCTGATGCATTGAGTCGAATCAGAACTGTCACGACTAGATCCAAAACCAAGTCAGAACCTCCAAGACTAGAAGATAATGTAACGTCTACAAATGGTTCCGACAGAATAAAAATCGTAGATTCACCGGAAGTCTCAAACACTTCAGAACCTCTATGCAATCCAGAGCCATCTGATGAATATTTTTTTTTTAATACCGAAGCTAAACCTACTACCAATGTAATGGAGCTAACAGGTAATATTTTCGACTCAGAATCTACTACATCAATAGCACATTGCATTTCCGCTGATTTTAATATGTCTCGAGGTATCGCCCTTCAAATGAGACGGAAATTCGGGCAGGTGGACCAATTGCGGAAAGAACAAAAATCAGTTACTGATGTAGCCGTTATTCAGTCAGAACAACGAACAATATTTTATTTATTAACAAAAGAGCATCACTGGCAAAAGTCGACGTATCAAGCAATCTATAGTTGTTTACAGAAACTTAAAGAATTGTGTATGCAATTAAAAATAACCAGTCTAGCTTGTCCAAGGATTGGAAGTGAAGCAGATGGACTACAATGGGAAATCATCCGAAACATGTTTCGAAACACCTTTGGAAATTCGAACATCAAAGTCTGTATCTACACCAGAGATGAATTAACAGAAGACCAGAAAATACAGAAAATAAAAGAATTGCATGAAAACCCGCTAGGAGGACATCATGGATTAACTAGAACGTTCAATAAGATGTACGAAGAACATAACTGGAAGGGCATGAGAAAACAAATCAAACAATTCATAAAAAAATGTCCAAACTGTCAAAGGAATAAAACAGCGACAAGAACACCAAAAGAGCCTATGGTGATTACCAGCACAGCTACCAGAGCCTTCGAAAAAATATTCCTAGATGTAGTAGGACCACTACCTCGTTCACATAGTGGAAATGCTTTCATCTTAACGTTACAAGATGACCTCACTAAATTCGCATGGGCTTCCCCCATGGAGAATCATGAAGCGAATACGGTAGCACAACATTTTGTGACCAAATTCGTGTGCTTACACGGAATACCGCAAAGTCTGGTGACAGACTGTGGTACGGAATTTTTAAGCAACGTTTTTAAAGAGGTGTGTAAACTCCTAAAAATTAGACAGACGTCGACCACACCTTACCACCCTCAGAGCAATGGCAGTCTCGAAAGAAGTCATCGTTCTTTAGCAGAATATTTACGAAATTTTATCGGAAAAGACCAACTAAACTGGGATACTAGAATCCCATATGCGATGTTTTGCCATAACTCCACTGTTCATTCAGCCACGAAATTCCAGCCATATCATTTGGTTTATGGAAATTCTGTAAAAATCCCCACATCTTTCACTAACGAACCAGAACCTCAGTACAATTATAATGACTACCAATTCGAAGTCAAAAGACAAATGCAAGAAGCTCAGGCTTTTGCAAGAAACAATTTGCTGGAAGCAAAAAGCAAGTCAAAGGAACAGTACGACAAGACAGCAAAACATCAAATTTTTGAAGTCGGTCAGAAGGTTTTACTACAAGAAAAAGCCGCGAAAAACAAACTGGCCCCGAAGTGGTTGGGTCCATATGAAATTGTAGATTTAAATCCAACAAATAAAAATGTAACCATAAAAAAAAATAACAGGAAGAATCAGACCATACACCAAAATTTACTAAAGTTATTTCACGAAAAATGAAACGAGAAAAATGAATTTGTTCCAGGAAACCCATCATGGCATTCGCTGGAATTTCCAAGAAAAATCCGTCATTCTCGAAAATGGTAATCCTGATAATGTGGATATGGGATAGTACATCAGAAGCTCAAGAGAATTATAACATTACTACCTTCCCGGATCACAAAGGATTCTATTATGAATCTCACGGAATGATCAAAACTTCTCACACTAAATGGAACTTGGTAACGTATGTGGACATTGGAATCTTGACCACAAAATATGATAAGTTGATGACCCAGTATAGCGAAATGGAGACAATTTGTAAGCAAATGATAGCAAACTTTGGTAATGCAGAAATAGAAAACATTTGTAATCAATTCGTAAACCAATTTTCTACTACAACCCGTCCATATTTATATGAAATTCAGTTAAATCGTCGTAACGCGATGTTATCGATAGAGCATAACTCAAATAATGAAATTCGAAATCGCCGAGGATTGGGAGGTACCTTCAAGCGCCTGATCAACGTTTTGTATGGTGCATACTCGAAAATCGACACCGAATTCATATTTAAACAGATCGTAGAATTAACCAAAAACAAAATTCAGAATATTAATTTAGTCAAAGAAAAAACAAGAGTTGTACAAGCAGAAATATTGGATGCAAATCATACTTCACAGGAAATCGCAGAACATCATCAGAAACTCGATAATAACTTGCAGTATTTACAAAGACTGACCAAAGAAAGTATCGTTAAAATCAATAAACTAGAATTTAAAAATAAACTGTTAGAGCAAGCCTTTTTATTCGAGGTAACTCTCAATCAGTATGCTTACGAAACACAAAACCTTATTGCCATTATAAATGCAGCACTGGATGGCAAGATCCACACCAGCGTAATTACCCCCAGAAAATTAATACAGGAGTTAAAAGAAATTAAAATCAACTTACCCATGGAAAACGACCTCCCGATAGAAGTAATACCTGAGTCCATGCCAAACCTTTTCAAAATCTCTGAAATAACGATTTTCGTGCAAAACGAGTACTTAATATTTTCTATTGAAATACCCTTGATTTCAAGTAAAGTATTAAATGTGTATCGAGTTGTTTCATTACCAATGATATATTCTACCAATACATTAATTTTAATTGAACCCGAAGTCGAATATTTGGTAATTAACAATGATAATGAGGAATTTTTCACTATGACAGGGAAACAGTGGGAATCATGTGTAAATTTAGACACTTACAAATTATGTAAAGGTGGTCAAACATTTCACCGCCGCTCGAGATCGAACGTTTGCGAAGTAGCACTTCTAACATATCAACCAATCCCAGAAACTTGCAAAATAAAATTTGTAACATTAACAACGTCCATTTGGGATAAGTTATTGGATTCCAATGCATGGTTATTTTACACACAACCAACTTTAGTGACCATCAAATGTGTGGAACCTCCACAAATAGTAACATTTCAGATCTCAGGCGTAGGAAAGTTGACCACCTCCCAAGATTGTGAAATCCATACAGAAAATTCCATTATATTTCCGACCAGTAGATCTAATAGAGGTATCTATACTGATTTAATTCCCGAAAGCAAAAAACAGGAATCAGTATTATCAGAGAGTCTTAAAAATATAATTCCCCAGAACCTAAAAGACATAAGTATCGTACACGATTTTAATTCTTTATCCAAAAGGTTAATAGAAATAAGTAAGTTACCAAAGGTAACAACAAAGTCTCTAATAATATTTCAAATGGAATTTCATATGGTACTTGTGTATATCTTAATGTTAACTATAATATCCGTAGTTAGTGGATTAGCTATTAAGTTTAGAAACCGCATAATTAGAATGTACTCTCCGGATTTACCGGATATTTTATCACTGAATAATAAGTAAACATTATAATCATAAATTTAGTTATGAAAACATATTGTACGGAACATTAGGGAACCATTAGGTCCCTAAGTTCCATTTAAGTTGGGGGGTGTTAAGAACCCCTGGCTATATTAGTTAGTATATATATATAATAGTGTATAATATAATATTGTACGACGGCGACTGTCTGGAATTGCTGCGACAGCAATTCCAGGCAAGCGCTGGCTACAGGCACGGCTCGTATAGCAAGCCGTGCCAGTGGCATTTCAGAGCAGTAGACGGAACATTGTGATTCGCGCCAGAACATTATTATTGTCAGACCCTTTTTTTTATAAAACATTAAATAATTAATTAAGTGTATTGTAAGTTTTTCTTTTCAAGTTAAATATAGAAAGTAACATATAGTTCGAAAGTGTTCGTTGTTTTTATTTGTGCACGGACCTCCAAGGAGATACGTAACAGCGTAATAACTGACTAATAAGTATAATACGGAATTAGTGGGCAGTATACACACATTAATGGTTATTTACTTATTTACTACACACAAAAAGACGAGGTGAGACCTGGAGGAGTGAAAGAATTGCCTATACACAACTCCTTCAAAATGAAACTTTGTACCACGGACTAAGATATCTATATCTTAGTCCGTGATTTGCACTTTTGGAGTGTATCTCGTATCATTGAATAGGTCACTATAATGCTTCAATGTGTTAAAGTTGAATTCATTAAGAAACCATGGTATATTGGTATATCGTCGTCTCAGAATGAAAAGGTTCTAACGCAATTTATGTAATTGTTCAGGGGAACGTTTTTAAGTAGGACATTGAATAACTTTTTTCACCATAATTACTAAATCGTGAAAATTATATGCAATATCAAGAAAGTTCCAAAGAACACAACTTTATCTGCAATTTGTCTTTCCTCAATTATTGACTGAGTTAATCATAAAAAACCAAAATATTAGTTTTAGAATTAAAAGGTTTTACGTGTAGAACTTTTTCATTCTGAAAATAAAAAATATTTATTTAGTTAGAACTTTTTCATTCTGATTTGAATCATTTTTTCTATGCAGTGATACCAACTTCTGGTGTAAACTATGTTATAAATTATACATTTTTTTATTATGCAATATTTTTAGTTTTTAAGTTAAGTATTATTATATTATAACATACCCGTACATGTACTGGGCGGGGGGTCCCCCCAACCCCAGGAATTTTTTTTGTTGTGTATGTGCCTGGACATACCTACTATAAGTAATAAGTTACAATTGTATGGTCCATTGGCGCAATTAGTGTAGGGAAGGGGGTATATTGAAAACGCAACAATATAAATTAAACGGCATAAATCATAATTCACAATAATGAAAAATGTCAAAAACGTAATTCAAATTTAAATGTACCATTTTTTATAATACTAAAGTAGGTACTATATACATGTGGCATGTAGGTATTACCTACCTTATCACCTCAACAAAACAAAAATAGACGGTAAATTTATGCTGGAATGCTGGAATAATATTTTATTATGGCACAATAATAATTTATATTGTACCAGTGGTATAACCGTATTATAACGGTACCTTTTCATTCTGAGATATTACATTTAAGACCGTTTAGAACTATATCATTCTTAATTATTGTTTAGAATGAAAAGGTTGTAACTGATATTTCTCGGTTTCGCGCTTATCATTCACGTTTTTATGAGTTAGAACCTTTTCATTCTCTGTATCTCATTGAATAATCAACGGATCGATCCGATTTCAAGATTGAATTATACAACAAAAAATTATAAATGATTATATGCAAAAAAACCATTTTTCAAAAAAATTGATTTAGAACCTTTTCATTCTGAGGCAACGATATTGTATATGTATATGATTAAAAACGATTCTGTGGGATAAGTCTGTCCGACTTTATTATATTATGTCTATACGAGAACCTACCTGTAACATTATGACGACCTATACAAAATATTTTGCCTTTTCGTCAGAATTTGAAATTCAAATGCTTGAACAATAAATAATGTTAGTTGTTACCATATATTATATTTTAATTTATGTTAGAATGTACATTGTATTAAATCGTCAAACATTTTACTCACAAACAACAATGTTATCATACATAAATTGAATAAATATTTAAAGAATTTGGCCATTTTTCATGTCCATAAAAATGTATTTGGTTAACAATTTATAAAATGTTCAATTTATATAGCTAATAAGATTGAAAATTAAAAAAAAAAATTGTCATAACTAGTCTATATTGTAAAAAAATTCAACGCTTTAGTAAGCCGAGAATGTGCGAATGCCCTGTTGCGACCTATGCAACATTAAATTCCATATTTATTTATTTATATTAAAATATTTTTTATCGATGTATAAATACCGAAAAATGTTATACAAGAGTAGTGTAGTTTTTGCTGTACCGATCTATGTAAATTAAAATATTATTGACTATTGTATAGTCAACCGGCGTTCGCTTGTTTTCGCGCTTGCGATGTGAATTAGGCCTACAGGGGACACCACAAAAAAAAAAAACGTGCCACGTAGGTATAATGCTTTTAAACAACATGGATTATGTGATATAATTTTGTTTAATAAGCTGGGTGGTGTGGAAACTTATACGAAGCTATATTCTGGGGAAGTAAAACTTCTTTCATAAGTAAATAATTGGGGCAGTGAAATCATAAGTGAATTAAGGAGAGTGAGAAAAATCAATACAATAAAAAAAAGGTGGGCAAGTGGGTGTCGCTCTGCTGTACAGTAGGTTACAAGTGGGTCACTGTATAATGGATGATATTAAATTTGAATTCAATCATATAATATCATTGTATAAGAAAAACGATTCTGAGCGGAGACGGTATGTCAGTCTATGTAGGTATAAGACATATTATATACATATCTATGGTAATAAACAAAAAATTGACCTATAATAGGTACCTATAATAAATTCCAAATTAATCATATCACAATATCCATTAGGTACTGGTAACGCGTTATACATCAACAAAAACCGTGATACTATCATAGATATATAATAGTACACTTTAGAAGTTTCAAGTACCCACGAATAATATTATTCAATCACAACAAAATAACTAAAATAGTTATTCCAGGTTTTTTAATATGTAATTTCGTCCAAATTTGAAATTAAAATGTCTGTAAAAAATAAGTGTGTTTATATATTTTTTAGATTTTTTGGTTACAGTATGAATTATTTAAGAGAATCTTTGTTTTAAATTTTCAACTGTTAGTTATAAAAACTGAACATTTTATAATTTTTTAATTCCAACGATTGATAATTTTCGAGATTTTGATACATTTTGTCGAAATTCCAACTTTAAATGCTTATAAAAAAAAATCGTGCCAATGTATTTTTAATATTTTTCAACTGATATTGTAACAATATATCAGGAGCCTTGTATTAAATTTTTACACTTTTTGGCCCAACAGATAAAACTTTATTGATATTTATAGAAAAAAAACTAAAAAAAATTGAAAGCTGTAAATGTCCATAAACAGCTCAAAAAGAGTCAAAATATTTTCAAAATTGTATGGTGTATAGGAAATGCTAATATATACATTCAGTGAATTTTTCAAGTATCTGCAGTTTTTCGTTTTTGAATTGCAACAAAATAAAGAAATCGCTACATGCGTAATCGAGTGAATATCCAATGTTGTAAAAATTTGAATTTCAAACGCTCATAAAAATTTAATTTGACTGTCCGGTAGAGATTTTTTTATTGATAAAGGTAGACAAACTTATGAGTAATCTTGTATTACATCTTCAAATCTTAGTTTAAAAAGAAAATTTTTTGCGAATTCTTAACTCAAAATAATTTGCTAATTTTCGTGATTTTTCCATATTTTGTCAATTTTTGAACTTTAAATGCTTATAAAAAAAAACTGTGACTAACGATTTTTAATATTTTTCATCTGCCTTTGAAACAATAAACTAGGAGTCTTCTATTAAATTTTCAAGCTTTCGCAACCAACAAATAACATTTTATTGATCTTTCTAGAAAAAAAACTAAAAAAAAATGAAAAATGAAAATGTCCCTAAACAGTTCAAAATAAATCAAAATATTTTGAAAATGTTATCGTGTATAGAAAATGCAAATATAAACAACCAGTGAAAATTTCATGTATCTACGGTCATTTGTTTTAAAGTTACACCAAAAACCAAATTCGATTTTTTGGAAAATCGATTTTGCGTAAAAATTCCCGTTTTTCCTTAATTTTTATGTTGTTTTTCCCGGTGCTTGTGAAAACTACTGGAAAATGTTTACTTTTGACCCCCTCAAAGTACCAACTAGATTCACTTTCCTATCAGAAAAGGTACTATTGAAGAAAATCGAAGCACTTTTACTGTCCCAAAACGTGATGACAGACACAAAAAAAAAAAAATATAAAAATATAAAAAAAAAAGCACACATCATTGTAAAACCAATACATTCATCGCTCCGCTCAGAATCTAAAATATAAAAACATACATCATTGTAAAAGTGTAAAACCAATACATTCATCGCTCCGCTCAGAATCTAAAAAAAAATTATAAATGTTCACATACATTACACATTACATTACTTTACTTTAAGAAACGAGATGAATCTCGATTCATTGCTGTTTTGAAAGATAGAATAAGATATAATGGACTGGAAACCACGAACTATTATTTAAAATGTCTATGGGTATAACCACCGGGCACGGACGTGCGCTGACGTCGATTCCATGTTTTTCAACGGGTCGTACTTCAGATCAGATCACAGGTAAACCAGAACCATAGCCAGAACCCAATCAACCGGTCGCTTCCGTCATCCGTACTATCATTGATTATATAATAATTATATAATCAATGGTACTATGTTTATATATCTATGGTTAATGGTTACAGATCCACTATATTATTATTATTATTATCTATGAAGCCCTTTAATATCTATACAGCCGGCATAAAAAAGTATAAGCTTTTTATCGCCAATATTGTTCTGTTATTATACCTATTATTATTAAAATGGCATCATAATAATCGGACAACTAGGACACACTAGTACACTAGTACACATAAACACTTAAACATAATTATCAAGATCACAGAAAATATTATATTGTTTTTATTATTATAAGGCATAAGAATAATAATATTATGTCTTCTACTAGTTCTACTATAAGAACTATAATAGACAACTTACTGACCATTTGTACACTGTAATAAAAGAAAATTAGAGGGAGCTAGCGCCCTAGTCACCTTAAGTTTATCATTGCTACTTGCTTGCATAAATGCATAATTTATTATTATCATAGAACAATTATACATTGCCCCTTAAAAAAATATGCGCTGTTCCGCTGTCTTAATATAATTGAGTATACTTCTTATTCCTTATACTATGCAGTATGCAGTACGAACTCGCTTAGCCACTTGAGTCCTCAGTCGCCCCCAAATGTCAACTATGAACTAATATAGGCAGGGTTCTGTGGTTATAAGTCATTAACTATTACAATTAGAATATAAATCAGTGGCGGCTCGTGCCTAGGTATGCAGGTGTGCGCACACCACATAGATTAATTAGATATAATAGTGAAAATGTATAATACAATTTTTACCTAATAATAAATAAATTTTAGTACAATATATTCTGTTAAACTGTATTTATTATGTAAAAAAATTAATTTTAAAAACAAACAAACGACTATATTTATTATTATACTCCTAAAATGTAATCGAGTTATGCAACAAATACTCATCAACTGGTGTGCAGCTCAGTCTGAACACCGTCTGTCCGTGTAAAATACGTTTGGTTGTCGAGTTCGAATCGGCAATTATATGTGACTTTGGTGTGCAGCTACAGCTGCACACTCGTCAGGCGGTCGCACGCGATAAACAAAATATAAAATATACTAATTATTATTATTATTATTATTATTATTATTATTATTATTAATGCTAATAAATATTTAACTTATTACATTTATACTTAAAACTGATTAATTTTTTTTAAATCAAACTTTTGCAATAATTGCACACCACCTACTTTGAACACCACGAGCTGCCACTGATATAAATACATAATAGTGTACTTTAGAAGTTTCAAGTACCCACGAATAATATTATACAATCACAACAAAAAAACCAAAATACGAACAAGAAATATTTTGAGGTCATACCTATTTATATTCTATGATTATTGTAAAATGTGGTACATAATTTACACAGACTTCTATACTACAGTAGATAACTTCTACATTATGTTATGTACGTCATAGTACATTGTAAAAATGAAGCTGATAAACCTTGGTCGGATAGCAAAACATTTCATTTATTATACAAAATCCATATCCATTATACCATAGAATATTAGATATGTACTATATAATATTCTATGTTATACCATAGAGCATAGACCTATAAACTAATGGACAGCGCATAGAGTGAGAAATCATCAGAGGGGTTTGTTGAGAGACCAAAAACAGGTTTTGGGCACATTATACGATTACAACAAAATAACTAAAATCGTAATTCTTGGTTTAAATATGAAATTTTGTCTAAATTTGAAATTAAAATGTCTGTAAAAAATAAGTGTGTTTATATATTTTTTAGATTTTTTGGTTACAGTATGAATTATTTAAGAGAATCTTTGTTTTAAATTTTCAACTCTTAGTTATAAAAACTGAACATTTTATAATTTTTTAATTCCAACGATTGATAATTTTCGAGATTTTGATAAATTTTGTCAAAATTCCAACTTTAAATGCTTATAAAAAAAAATCGTGCGTATGTATTTTTAATATTTTTCAACTGATATTGTAACAATATATCAGGAGCCTTGTATTAAATTTTTACACTTTTTGGCCCAACAGATAAAACTTTATTGATATTTATAGAAAAAAAAACTAAAAAAAATTGAAATCTGTAAATGTCCATAAACAGCTCAAAAAGAGTCAAAATATTTTCAAAATTGTATGGTGTATAGAAAATGCTAATTTAAACATTCAGTGAAATTTTCATGTATCTACAGTTGTTCGTTTTTGAATTGCAACAAAATAAAGAAATCGCTACATGAGTAATCGAGTGAAAATCCAATGTTGTAAAAATTTGAATTTCAAACGCTCATAAAAATTTAATTTGACTGTCCGGTAGAGATTTTTTTATTGATAAAGGTAGATAATCTTATAAGGAATCTTGTGTTTCATTTTCAAATCTTAGATTTAAAAAGAAAAATTTTTACGAATTCTTAACTCAAAATAATTTGCTAATTTTCGTGATTTTTCCATATTTTGTCAATTTTTGAATTTTAAATGCTTATAAAAAAAATTGTGACTAAGGATTTTTAATATTTTTCATCTGCCTTTGAAACAATATATTAGGAGCCTTCTATTAAATTTTCAAGCTTTTGCAACCAACAAATAAAATTTTATTGATATTTTTAGAAAAAAAACTAAAAAAAAAATGGAAAATGAAAATGTCCCTAAACAGTTCAAAATAAATCAAAATATTTTGAAAATGTTATCGTGTATAGAAAATGTAAATATAAACAACCAGTGAATATTTCATGTATATACGTTCATTTGTTTTAGAGTTACACCAATAAACAAAATGGATTTTTTGGAAAACCAATTTTGCGTAAAAATTCCCGTTTTTCCTTAATTTTTATGTTGTTTTTCCCGGCGCTTGTGAAAACTCCTGGAAATTTATACTTTTGACCCCCCAAAGTACCAACTAGATTCACTTTTCTATCAGAAAAGCTACTGATGAAGAAAATTCAAGCACTTTTACTGTCCTAAAACGTGATGACAGACACGAAAAAAAAAAATATAAAAATAAAAAAATATAAAAACATACATCATTGTAAAACCAATACATTCATCGGCTCAGAATCTAAAAAAAAAACGAACCAAATTGAATATAAATTTCCTTTTAAATTATTTTAATATAATATGTAAAACATAATATTCAATCTGTCTTGGGCTACAATCAATAGGATAGTATTTTTGTTTTAATTATTTAATTATGTTGTACTTTTGTAGTATCAAGTTTATCAAGTAAATTAATAGTTGTATACTTGTACCTATTTAAAAAGCAAACACAAATGACAAATTATATTCCATTTTGTGTTCTGTTACATTTATCTAGTGGCCATGGTGATGTTTATAAAAAAGTTCAGTTTATAAAAAGGCATTAATTGTTAAATACAAAGACTTTTATAAGCCTAGGTACGAACATGTATTTTAATAAATAATCAGAAAACAATTAAATCATTAGTACCTAAGTAACATTTTATGTAGTACATAATTTTATGCAGTACCTACCTATTTGGAAAAATATATAGTTGTTAATTTAAAATCACATAACAATGAATTACAATTAATAGTGATATTTTTAAGATTAAGGTTTTAAACAACTATCTACATAATATTATATTATATGCAAGAAAATTATGTAATTTACCATACTTTATTATGTCACTAATCGGAGAGTACATTAATCTATTTATGATAGACTAAGGCATGTACACTCCCGCTGACAGTAAATTGCGGACGGGTTTTATTTATTTTATATTTTTATCTACTTTTTACCTTTTTCATATTTGCCCTTTTTAATATTTAAATCAATGTAATTAGCTATTACTAATCTCGATTAAAAATAAAATTATTTTATTTTATTCCCATACCCAATATTACACATTTCCTGTGAAGTATTATTTTGTACTTAGTTTTGACTTTTGTTTTAAAGTCCATTTTCAATTTTCAATTTACAAAATATTTAAAACCTTAAAAATACGCCCACGAAAATTATACACCCGGCGGGGATAAATCCCTGACTTCCCCCCCCCCCCCCTAGATCCGGCCCTGGTCGTGGATGATAATAAAATAAGAGAACAGTTGTTGTATATAATATTGTGAGTTTTTATTATGACACTTCGATAAATTGTGTAAGTCCAAAATAATATTGTTCAGAGTGACGTGAAGGTACTTGCACTAATGGGTGGAGTACACGTCTCAATACAGGCCTATTCGGGCTCCCTTATATATGAAGTTCCCCGTGCCCCTCGCCTATAGATATGGTATCTTCGTTCTCACGGATGTGATTTTGTGTGGTCTTCATTTTAGCCCACGCATTTATGATTAATATATTAATAACTATGATTATTATTAAAATAATCATTTTACTCTTATATATTTTTTAATTGGATTTTCGTCGTATGCACTTAGTGTTTTCCCTATGATTATTAAAAATTAATCATCTCATTCTTTTAATTTTGGATTTCGTCGTGGGTGTCCAGTATTCCTGTTAAATGTTATATAACCGCCTATTTCCGAACCGTAATTTTCTTACTACCTGGTTATGCCGGTCCACCGCATATTATAATAATGTACTTATGAAATTGGTATTACCCCGTAGTAACTGGCTTACTACACATCAAAGGCCCTATTTATATGAACAATCGAGGACATAACGTATCCGTATATAATATAGAAAGCGATAGTCAAGGCAGGGGCGTATTTATGGGGGAGGCTGGGTGGGCTGCAGCCCCCCCTGAAATCTCAAGAAAATCCAAAAAATATGAATGTCAATAAAACTGTATTTGTTGGGTAAAAAAGCTTGAAAATTTAATACAAGGCTCCTGCTATATTGTTACAATAACAGTTGAAAAATATTAAAAATCCTTAGTCATATTTTTTTTATAAGCATTTAAAGTTCGAATCTTAACAAAATACGGAAAAATCACAAAACTTAAAATTTTGCTGAATGTTTTCTTTTTTTATACACCAAAAAAATTTGAAAATATTTTGCCTCTTTTTGAGCTATTTACGGACATTGACAGTTTTCATTTTTCTTAGTTTTTTTTCTATGCATATCAATAAAAAATTTTTTGTTGGGTAAAAAGCGTGAAAATTTAACTCAAGGCTCCTGATATATTGTAACAATATTAGTTGAAAAATATTAAAAATACATAGGCACAATTTTTTCTTATAATCATTTAAAGTTCGAATTTTGACAACATTTATCAAATTTAAAATATAATAAATATTTTGTAATTAAAAATGTATAAAATGTTCAACTTTCATAGTTAAGAGGACGCTACACCCGCATGTGTTGTCTCCGTCTTACACACGTACGACATAGACAAAACGCGTTTAGGCAGTCTGAGTATAACTCGCTCAATTTTGGTTCTAGAGTAAAAATGCCTATTATGAAATTGAATTGTGATAATATTTCTAAGGGCAAGACGCTGCGGTTTTTCCATTATACCCAATATAACGTTCATTATATCGTTTAGAAATAGAAAAAATTTCACCATTTTTAAAATACCTTTGACTTTTAAAAAATTTAATTTTTTAAAAAAACCGCAGCGTCTTGCCCTTAGAAATATTATCACAATTCAATTTCATAATAGGTATTTCTACTCTAGAACCAAAATTGAGCGAGTTATACTCAGACTGCCTAAACGCGTTTTGTCTATGTCGTACGTGTGTAAGACGGAGACAACACATGCGGGTGTAGCGTCCTCTTAAGGATTAAAAATTTAAAACAATGGTCCACGTAAATAGGTAAATATATAAATTACTTTATTCACAATAATATCATCAAATATACTTAGTAATATCATAGGCTGACTGACCATTTTCGCTTAAAATCGTTTTTCTTATACAATGATATTATATCATTGAATTCAAATTTTACACCATCCATTACAGTGACCCACTTGTTACCTACTGTACAGCAGGGCGACATCCACTTACCAACTTTTTGTTTATTGTGTGACTATGTTGATAATTTTGTTCAGCCCCTCCCGAAATAAAATTCTGGATACGCGCCTGAGTCAAGGTGTTGCACAGCTATATATCGTAACTGCATAAGTATCTTTTAGAAAACGACATTGTACACGCACGTGTGTTTACATGGTTTGAATCAGGCCCTATTATTTGTAAAATTTCGGATTGCACGTTTCATTTTATTCTCGCTACCATCTTAGCAAAAGGAATGTATTACATAATACATATTACATGATGTATACAATAATTTAACAATGCAATTCAATAAAACAACAAAATACTTATCTTTTAATAAAAATCATAAAAATTAAATAGCATAATATAATAATAAAAACCTTAACTTAACTTTTTAATAATTAAAATCATAACAATGCATATTACTTTCTTGATTTTTCATCAAGTAAGTATAGTAATTGAAATGAAAAAAGTCTGAACTTTGAAAACTTCAAGAATTTGTGTTAAATAGGAAAATAATAAAAATGTAACTCAGTAATGATGAATAGGTGGGTAATTTAGCTAGCTTTAATATAAAATATTAATAAGAGAGATTTTATATCACACCCAAGCGGTATACCCAATTTGAATCGATAAAAACATTCGCGTGAACAGTCTCAAAATTTCTATTTTTTAACTTTTATCCTAAACTATGATACCTAGCTAGAAATTTGGTTGATTAAAAAGGGATTATCAGGTAGACACTAAATATGGAATTAATTTTTTTTTTTTAATTATTTAATTTTTCACAGATAAAAAAAAGAGTTATTTTCTCTAGATTTTCATTTAGAGATGTAGATCTCCGAAACTGGAGAACGGATTTTGTTGTTTGGGGTCTTGTTAAATTCACATTTGCTAGGAGAATTGCAGGGAAGATTTTCAGAACTTTATCTAAAATCGTTAATTCATTACAAAGCTGTAAAGATGAAAAACATAAAAAAACGCCCAATAAAATTTGTTTTAATTTATTTTAATGTTCTGTAGTGAATTAACTATTTAAGATAAAGTTCTGCAAATCTTCACTGCACTTCTCCTAACCAATGTGAATCTAACAAGACCAAAATCAACGAAATCCGCTGTCCGGTTTCGGAGATCTATCTCACTAAATGAAAATGAAAATGATTTTTTGTGGGGCTGTTCACGCCGACATTTTTCTGGATTCATATTGTTTGACCGTTTGGGTGTGATTAAATCAGTTAAAAAATTTCTAAAAATTCAAAATCAAGAAAGTTTACATGCCGATCCCTGACTTGGCAATTTTTATTTTGTAGACCGTAGTGCACACACGTTCAAATCGTAGTGCACACTTGTATATTCGTACTGCACATTGTGTGTCGTGGTGCACATAAAAATAGGGCCTGGTTTGAATACCAATATTAATTGTATATTTCAACAAAATATATTTTATTTTCTATTATATATCTACATAAAATATATATTATAAATATAAATTATACCTAAGTAGTAAACATATATAATATTAAACTTAAAAATTATGTTTCAGTTAGAAATTAATAAAAATCTTTAATTTTATAATTAACATTAGACATTTTGAACTGCAATTGTTCCATAAACAAACTATTATTATCGAATATTATCGAAACGTATGTAACTCATCGAGTTAAGAACGATGGTGCAATCAAAATTTGTCGCTCTCACTTAGTTTCGAAGTTATGGCCTTCCAAAGTTTTCAATTTTACATTTATATGCATGCGCGCAACACTACTATAATGCCGCGTGGAGGACCATTTTTGTTATTATTTTGTACTTACGTATTCTAACCTATTAAAAACGATGGTGCAATAATAATTTATTAAAAATAATCAAGAATAATTACAGAATAAAGTTAATATCAATTAAATGATAATATATTTATTTAACACATAATATATAATACATTTAAAAATTTACAACAATTCAATATTGTCTTCGCCATCAGTGTCTGAATCGGACTCTGTTGTTTCGTCATTATGTTGTGTTTCAAGTGTTGCTGATGGGTCATACAAATTACCAGCGTGTTAAAAAATTCAGTTAATGGCTCTAACTTCAAAATGCGGCACCGCTTTAAAAACATGAATTTTGCTAAATAGCCAGCATAAAACCTTTATTTACGGCAATACTGCGATAGAGATGCTTTTGCATGGCGCCACATCCCTTCGACATTGTTTGTATGAGCCCCTAATAGTTAATAGTTTTATCATATTTATTCAATGGATATATACAGTGGCTATTTTTCAATAGGGGGGGGGGTTGACAATTAATTACAATTTTATTTTTATTTTTATTTTGTCACACATTTTACTCATAGTATTATGCTGTTTCCCCACAAATACACTTTTCGCACAAAATTCCTATGCAGATATTTAATACTTTTAACATCATATATTTCAGTAACTATCAAGGCTGGGTAAGTTAATGATATTTTTTAACTCAGTTAAATTAAGTTAATTATAATCTACAAAAAACTATTAGATATATCAAAAAAAAGGTGGGCAAATGGGTGTCGCTCTGCTGTACAGTAGGTTACAAGTGGGTCACTGTATAATGTATGATATTAAATTTGAATTCAACGATATAATATCATTGTATAAGAAAAACGATTCTGAGCGGAGACGGTATGTCAGTCTATGTATAAGACATATTATATACATATCTATGGTATTAAACAAAAAATTGACCTATAATGGGTACCTATAATAAATTCCAAATTAATCATATCAAAATATCCATTAGGTACTTATAACGCGTTATACATCAACAAAAACCGTGATACTATCATAGATATATAATAGTACAGTTTAGAAGTTTCAAGTATCCACAAATAATATTATTCAATCACAACAAAATAACTAAAATAGTTATTCTAGGTTTTTTAATATGTAATTTCGTCCAAATTTGAATTTAAAATGTCTGTAAAAAATAAGTGTGTTCATATATTTTTTAGATTTTTTGGTTACAGTATGAACTATTTACGAGAACCTTTGTGTTGAATTTGCAATCCTTAGCTATAAAAACTGAACATTTTATAATTTATTAATTACAATGATTGATAATTTTCGAGATTTTGATAAATGTTGTCAAAATTTGATCTTTGAATGCTTATAAAAAAAAACTGTGCCTATGTATTTTTAATATTTTTCAACTGATATTGTAACAATATATCAGGAGCCTTGTATTAAATTTTTACACTTTTTGGCCCAACAGATAAAACATAATTGATATTTATAGAAAAAAAAAACTAAAAAAAAATGAAAGCTGTAAAGGTCCATAAACAGCTCAAAAAGAGTCAAAATATTTTCAAAATTGTATGGTGTATAGGAAATGCTAATATAAACATTCAGTGAAATTTTCATGTATCTACAGTTATTTGTTTTTGAATTACAACAAAATAAGGAAATCGCTACATGGGAAATCGAGTGAATATTCAATGTTGTAAAAATTTGAATTTCAAACGCTCATAAAAATTTAATTTGACTTTCTTATAGACATTTTTCTTTTGATAAAGGTAGACAAACTTATAAGGAATCTTGTGTTTAATTTTCAAATCTTAGATTTAAAAAGAAAAATTTTTACGAATTCTTAACTCAAAATAATTTGCTAATTTTCGTGATTTTCCCATATTTTGTCAATTTTTGAACTTCAAATGCTTATAAAAAAAATATGTGACTAAGGATTTTTAATATTTTTCATCTGCCTCTGAAACAATATATTAGGAGCCTTCTATTAAATTTTCAAGCTTTCGCAACCAACAAATAAAATTTTATTGATATTTTTAGAAAAAAAACTAAAAAAAAATGGAAAATGAAAATGTCCCTAAACAGTTCAAAATAAATCAAAATATTTTGAAAATGTTATCATGTATAGAAAATGCAAATATAAACAACCAGTGAATATTTCATGTATATACGTTCATTTGTTTTAGAGTTACACCAATAAACAAAATGGATTTTTTGGAAAACCAATTTTGCGTAAAAATTCCCGTTTTTCCTTAATTTTTATGTTGTTTTTCCCGGCGCTTGTGAAAACTCCTGGAAATTTATACTTTTGACCCCCCAAAGTACCAACTAGATTCACTTTTCTATCAGAAAAGCTACTGATGAAGAAAATTCAAGCACTTTTACTGTCCTAAAACGTGATGACAGACACGAAAAAAAAAAATATAAAAATAAAAAAATATAAAAACATACATCATTGTAAAACCAATACATTCATCGGCTCAGAATCTAAAATTACTTCATGGGAATATCACTCAGGCTATTATTTTTGAAAAAATATTATAAAGTTTGAGATTAAAATATTGAAAAACTGATTTTGATGCGGCCTAAAGAATATTACACTCTATAAGTTACCTAAAAAAAAAAATTATCAAATTTACAAAATTACATTGGCACCGGGTGCTTTAACTTTTGATTCCTGTTCATTTACTCACATAGCATTTATTTTGTTAATAGATTTACACACAATGTGTAATTTTGATGATAAAAGTTCAAAATATAACAATTCTATTATAGGTAATTTTTAATTATTTAATAATTACCTACTTATTTATCTATTTTTTATTTAATATAAAATTGTATTTTAAATAACATAATCAATTCCATTGCACATAAAAAAAATAGAATACATGGATACCATACATAATAATACTTATAATAATTTTACTTAATTAATACTATATTTTTATAGCAAAGGATTGTTTTACGTTATTGATAAGTAGTCGAGTAAGGCTCCTACCAGAGGCATCTACGTATTTGAATATTCAAGTAAAATATTAGTATTTGAGTAGAAATACAAATACTTTAAAAAAATATTTATATAATTTTAAATTTTTATAAAATATTTTTTTTTACCTTAAAATCGACTGAACCGATTTTTATGTTTTACTATAATTGTATAAGCATATATTTTATACCATCATACCGCATCATTTAACAGAACTTTAAAATACTCAACTGTTTTCTTTGTCAAAGTTTTTGATTTTCTGTTGATTATAATTCACAATAAAAAAATATTATTATAGGTATATATAATATTATATTCTCAATTTTTATTTTTATTTTACGCTGTCAAAATTAAAGTAGAAAATATCTAAACTAAAAAAAAATATTTAAGTATTTGATTTTAAATACAGATACTTTAAGAAAAAATTAAAAACACTTTGTTGAAGTACTGTTTTCAAAAGTATTTAAAATACGTAGTTGAGTACTTTAAAGTATTTGAATACTATTATTGTAGGAGCCTTACTCGACTACTTATCAACAGTAAAACGTATTATTTTGTTACTATTGTAGTAGGAGCCTAACTCGACTACTTATCAACAGTAAAACGTTTCTTTATGTAAATTCAGTGTTGTTAATTCCTATTTCCTATGTAATAAACTAATAAAAGGAAGACATTGAACAACAGCAATAGATTTTTTGATAGTTGAATAAGTCATAAATAAAGAAATTGAATAATGGCAATAGATTTTTTCATAAGCAACATTTATATGGCAATCGGGTAGACAATAAAAACACAATTGAACGTTAGCAATACATTTTCAGGATTGAGATAGGCAACTTTGTGTACAAATTGACGAATAGCAATAGATTTTGTGAACCCCTGAAATCTCTTATCAAATATTGCTAACAGAACGTACATCATCAATTTCGATTTTCGGTACAATTCGTAGACTTGGCATAGATATATTATGAGCTGTGGTCGCGTTTTTTTATACGCAATTGTTTGTTGAAGACGTGTTGTACTGTTGACAGTGTCGTCACTTGCCAGTCGCCAACCGCCGAAACCGCCATTCCACCATCGACGCTGAGAACGATCCTCCAGTCTCCTAAGCCGGACACCGACACCGCTGCCGCCTTAATATGAAGCGCACGCACACGGAACAAAGTAAGTGTTTTCACAAAATCAAAGACTTGAATTAGAAATTCATAGGTACGTATGCCCTCTGAAAAAGATTACCACTTGTGTCTGACCCATAGAGTAAAATAGTTTATAGTAATAGCTAGTTTGGCATCAGCCATATAACACAGTTTGAATAGGTAACGCCTATGGGCCTATGGGTATACCACCTATGGTCGGACGTCGGACCTATGATTATCCATGTAGGTAAAAAATGTATTTCATACAAGTGTCTTTTCTCTTAAAAAAAAAATCTTAGGACAGATTGACTGAACGCCTCCTGTAATAAATTGCTTTTCGACTAGGTTTTTTGGTCCATGTGCCTACCTACCTATATATTACATTTTACTTTTAAGCGCTTTTAAGTGTCTCCATAAATAATCAATTGTTTGTGTTTGAGCACCTATATGTGGATTTATGAAGTTTATATTGTAGTGAAAAATTTAGTGAAAAAAATTTTACATACCTAACTAAGTTGTACATTTTTTGAGAAAGGCATTCATACTTACTTATTGAAAAATAACTAAGAAACACATTCTATAATGTACTTTATTTTAATTCAATAATACTTATACAATAATATTCTGATCATGATGTGAAGTTACAAATAAAGTTCCTTAAAGTGGTTGTAGATTTTTCGGGAAAGACAGTTATACTTAGGTCCAACTTATTCAAAATAACTTTGTTCTTCTAAAAATATACGTAATGGAAAATATAAGAAAATAAGCAGTATTTTGTTGGTTTTTACCCTGCCTAAACACTAAATTACTTAAATTTAGTATTAAGTTTTAACTCAATGATGAATGATGATAATTAAAATTAATCACAATTTTTAAAATATATTTAAAGGTGTTTGGCACGTCAGTAAAATAAATGGATACCATTCAGGCTTCATCTTGTGAAAATAATCTAAAGCAAGTTCTGAAATCAAATGACTGTGAACCAACTATTTTTAGAAATGACTCACACTCTGTAAGAATACTAGAAGATTTACAATCTCTACGCAAGTATGTTTCCAGTGATTTTATCTTCATTCAAAATAAATACCCGTAACAAATTTTTGTTTTTAGAAGTGAAGTTTTTTGTGATATTAGATTTGAAGCAGATGATGGTAAAATTGTAATTGGACATAAAATTGTTTTAATAGCAGCTAGTCCATATTTCCGTGCAATGTTTAGTAATTTTGATGAGAGCAATAAAGATCTTGTTTCTATAAGAGAATTAGATTCCACCATTTTACAGCTATTAGTAGATTATATATATACTGGAGAAATTATGGTCACAAAAGAAAATGTACAGGTACCTATAATTAAATATTTGATTTGATATACATAGACTTCAAACAACATATAATTTTAAATTAATTTTTGTTGATTTCTAAGGTGTTGTTAGCAGCTGCAAATGTATTGCAGTTAGATTATGTAAATGGTGTATGTGCTGAGTTTTTACAAAAACAACTGAATCCATCAAATTGTCTTGGTATCAGAGAGTTTGCTGACCTACATAACTGTACTGATTTGTTGTCAATTTCTGAAGCATATATTAAACAAAATTTTTTGTAAGATTTACATTATTTGATTCTCTATATCAAGAGTAAGTAGGTAATTTATTATAAAAATAATGATTATTTTTTCCAGAGAAGTAGCTAAAGGCGAAGATTTTCTATCCTTATCTTCTGAAGATGTGGTGAAGCTTATTTCCTCTAATGACCTTGCTGTTCCATTTGAAGAAAAAGTAAGCACACTACAAATTGTAATTTTTAATATTTCGTATGGAAAATCAACTTATAAAGGTGGACAAGACGTGTACAGTACAGTGGAAGTCTAGACTCTACGGGGAACACTGTACTAGATGTGTTATATTTGAAATCAATGATATAGAATCATTGTATAGGAAAAGGATTCTGAGCGATAACGGTTTAATAATATGACCAAATATATTTTATGGTATCGTTAATAAAATAATTTATTTTACTATTCGACATTAGTATAATACTGTATTTCTGGAGCAGTTTTAATTATATTTCCAAAAATGTCGCATAATATGAAAAGATCATTGTGTGCATATACCTAATAAAACAATATACCTACTTTAAATTTTTAAGTTCCAACAAATAATATTTTTAAACTAAATAACTAAAGTCAATAAAGCTTGATTACCATGGAAAATAATTTTATTGACTGTTATTGAAAATAAACAGTCAATTTATTATTTTAAATGTCTATAAATATTAAATAGGTCTAAAATAATCAAACCATTTTTAAAATGTTATCATGTATAAAATTATATAAATGAAATATTAAGTAACTATCTGTTAAAATGTATGTAAAATTATACAAATTATCAATTATAAAATGAAATAATTTGTTCAAATAAATTGTATCTACTTGAGGATTTGATGAAGATGGAGTTTCGCTGTCAACTCCGACTGAAATTAATTGGCTATAAAATTCACCTCCGCAGACCACATTGATGAGTCAATAGGCTCAAAAAATTTTGCAAAAGCAGCACATAAACCTTCAACTGCATGTCTATATTGTGATTTTTGTGTATTCAAAAACAACAAATAATATACCTATATTATTTAATACCATAAAAATATTAATTAATATTCCTTTGCTTGCTATGAAAAGTAGGAATCCATGATCTTAAAGATTAATTTATTTTTGGGATCCTGTGATAATTATACTCTATTGAATGGTTGAACGAACTGTTATTATATTTTAATCTAGTTTAAAATATTTGTTATTGTAGGTATTTGAATGTGTTATCAAATGGGTAAAGCATGATTTTGATCGTAGAAATGATTTTTTACCGAAATTAATGGAACATGTACGTTTGCCATTATTAAAGCCTGATATATTATTTAATATATCTAAAGAACCTCTTCTAACCAATAGTTCTAAATGTATGTTATTTACATAAGTATGGTATCATTATAAATTAATATATTTTATTAATTATTGTTATAACTTTTTTAGGTAACAATTATATAGTCGAAGCATTTTATTTTAATCATCAAAAGTCAGTTCAGCATTTCACCATTCCAAAAACGATTAGGTTTAAACCTAGACAGTTTGATGGTTTTTAAAAAGTATAATTCCCAATTGATTAATTTATCTTCACAATAATTTTTTCGATTGAATTCTTTTAGGTTCTTCTAATGTTCAGTAAGTCTAATACATCGCCAAAGTGTTATACTGAATGGTATGACCCAGCAACCAAGCTAAGAGAGAATGCACCAGGAATAAATGAATGTCGGAAGTATGCTAGTTTTGGTGTGATAAATGATCAATTTGTGTTTGCTGTGGGAGGTGTAAATGAATCGAGTTCTAAATCTGTTAGTATGCTTGACGTATATTCACAATCACCTTCATGGGTTCCAATTTCTGCCATGTTAGTTAGTAGAAGAGAATTAGGAGTTGGTGTATTGGATGATCGCATATATGCTGTAAGTTAAATCAATATTTCACTTATTTTATATTAAGAATGAATTTTATTTGTAATTCTAGGTTGGTGGAGGAGATGACAAAAATTCATTAAATAGTGTTGAGGTATTTGATGTCAGTACCCAAAAATGGAGAATGGTAACCGGTATGTCTACTGAAAGAAAATATGTTGGTGTTGGTGTACTCAATAATTGTCTATACGCGGTGAATAATTATTTAATTTATTTATTTATATTTTGTATTACATTTAATTTAATTAAATTGTGTAGGTTGGAGGTTTTGGTAACGGTAAATGTTTGAAATCTGTGGAATATTATGATCCTGCACTTGACACATGGACACCAGATTCAGAAATGTCTGTATTTCGTTCGGGTGTTAGTGTAGGAGTCGTGGACAGCGTGATGTATGCAATTGGTGGCTATGATGGATGGGTGTATCTTAAAAGTGTAGAGGCTTATAGACCGAGTGATGGAGTTTGGTCGTCTGTAGCTGATATGGAAATATGCCGATTTTGTCCTGGTAACTATAACAGTTATATTTTTTACGACAACCTTTGTAATAATGGATTGAATTTAAATTAAATTTTTATATAGGAGTAGTGGCATTAGATGGTTTATTGTATGTGATGGGCGAGTGACTAAAATAATAATTATTTTAGGACTAACTTTAATTATATATTTAGTATTAATTTAATTTTTTTATAGGTGTTGCCGTATTAGATGGTTTATTGTTTGTTTTTGGCGGAGAAAAAGGGACATCTATTGTTGATAGTGTAGAAATGTACAACCCCAACACCAATTCTTGGACCATGAAGTCATTCTCAAGACATTTGGTACAAGTTTATGGTGCAGTTGTTGTTGATAGACCACATCATTATCATTAATTAGCTTTTAGAATTACTCAGTGTTAATAAAAATATGAAAATATTTTTGTAAAAATGTTGATAAACGTGTATTGTTTTATATTTTTTTGTTGTTTTGAATATTTGATAAGAATGTTTTTTATAATTTATACTGACTATTTTCAAATAAAAAAAATAAGCTTTTAAGTTAACTATAATACAGTAAATCAGTAAAAACTAAAATTGTATCTATAATAATATACTATTCTAATTATATCTTTTAGATTCTGTGTGGAATGATAACATTTTTTGATTTTTCAATGATTTCTTTCTTTTTGGGCGTGTGTACAGTGTACACGTTGAAAAGGTACTTGACATTTTTACCAAATGTTTATTTTTTCATTTTATATGTATACATTTTAAAATATTTCAACTTGTATTGGGCTATATATAGATGTTTTGAATTTTTTTTAGTTAATTTTGTGTAAACGTTAAAAATGTTACTGTTGAGTCAAAAATATAAATATTTAATACTAGATTTATGCGTGTTATAACAGCAGTTTAAAATTATTTAAAATGCATAATATAATATATATAATATGCACAATTTTTTTTATAAGCCTTCAATTATTTTGCTGTTAAAAATGTATAAAATGTTAAATTTTTATAGCTAAGGATTGAAAAATTTAAAACAAGGTTTCCTGTAAGCAGTTAATATTGCAACCAAAAAATATAAATACCCGGTTGTTTTGTGATAGATATTTTAAGTAAAAATTTGTGACAAATATGACATTTAAATGAAGAAAAACTATTTTATTTATTTTG
Source organism: Macrosiphum euphorbiae (assembly GCA_949089665.1). Lineage (NCBI taxonomy): Eukaryota > Metazoa > Arthropoda > Insecta > Hemiptera > Aphididae > Macrosiphum > Macrosiphum euphorbiae. The sequence goes on along the minus strand of CARXXK010000001.1, from coordinate 176,441,202 downwards.
TTGTAATTTAACCCTAGAGCTCACGATTCACGGTCAAAAAAACCGGGATTTTAGAATTTTGTTCATTGTTTCAAAAATATGAAATATTAACCTAATCCAACCTAGGTAACTTCTAATTAGGTGATAAACTAAAATTAGATACAACTCCCAAATGTATACGATCTGATGTCAGTAATATAGAAGTGTTCAAAGTTCATTACCAGGCATTACGTATTAATATACGGTCAAAAAGACCGTGTGCGTGATCGTAAAAAATCAAGTATGGGTTATTTTTAAACTGTCTTTCTAACAATTGCTGCTCAATAAACAAAATTGATTGTTTATTATGTTTTCATTGTGACTGGTTAGTTGACCATGGTTTGCGCCATACTGTGTGTGACTAAAAAGACCGTGTGCGTGTATTCTCGTGAATATTGTAAATGCGTGTGATCTAGGGTTAAAAATATTATTCATGAATGGGGACTTGAAATTTTAACATATATTATTATATTAATAACTATAATCCATAATAAATATACTTCATTTATTACCCATATTGACATTTTCAAATGCATTTTTTTCTAAATTTAACACAGCGACCCATTTAGAATATACAATATATTGTACAGCAGTTTGGTACCCACTTCCCCAATTTTATTTTAAATGTAATTAAATTGTATATAGGAAGTTGAAATAGTTAAAACAAGAAGATTTGATAAATTAAATTACTTTTTTAATAATGAAGTTATTAAGCTATTTTTTATTTTGTGTATTTTACAGACATTACTGAGGTACTCGTAGCATTGTTTATTTTTATTGTTTAGTACTAAAATTCAATCAATATAATCTTTGAAAGATTATTTATAGGTACCTACTTGGTGTATTATACATTGTTTTATGCAAATTATAGGAATTAATTCAACTCACTGGCTACCATAGACCATATAGTAGACATAATGGTACAACATATAATATATACAGTGGCGTATCTACGATTTTGGCACCCTAGGTACACACATTTTGGCGCCCCTTTTTTTCTCAGTTTCCTTTCACATTGCCACAAAAAACTTTTAAGCCCCCATCTAATTATAAAATTTACTTTTTCTCTTTATTACAAGTGATACCCCAAAATGTATATTATTTTCATTAGTGCACTTATGCTTCCACTAGTTTAGAGAACACTTTTATTTTACCATTACCATTCTATTCATTCCTAATAAGAAAGCTTAAAGGGTCAACCTTTATAATTAATAACATAAATTATAATTTCAGATCTTACCATTTTTTAGATTCTGAGTGAAACGATGAATGTATTGATTTTACAATGATGTGTGTTTTTTTTTTTTGTGTCTGTGTACACGATAAGTAGTCGAAATAATGCTTCGATTTTTGACTTCAGTATCTTGTTCGATTGGAGAGTGAATATCGTTGTACATTGGGGAGGTCAAAATTTAAAATAATTTTATAATTTATAATAATTTTCACAAGCGCCGGGAAAAACAACATAAAAATTAAGGAAAAAACGGGAATTTTTACGCAAAATAGGTTTTTGACAAAATCGAATTTGGTTTTTGGTGTAACTTTAAAACAAATGACTGTAGGAACATGACATTTTGACTGGTTGTTTATATTTTCCTTTTCTATACACGATAACATTTTCAAAATATTTTGATTTATTATGAACTGTTTAGGGACATTTTCATTTTCCATTTTTTTTAGTTTTTTTTCTAAAAATATCAATAAAACTTTGTTTGTTGAGTAGAAATACTTGAAAATTTAATACAAGGTTCCTACTATATTGTTTCAAAGGCAGATGAAAAATATTAAAAATCGTTAGTCACGGTTTTTTTTTATAAGCATTTAAAGTTCAAAAATTGACAAATCACGAAAATTAGCAAATTATTTTGAGTTAAGAATTCGTAAAAATTTTTCTTTTTAAATCTAAGATTTGAAAATGTAATACAAGATTACTCATAAGTTTGTCTACCTTTATCAATAAAAAAATCTCTACCGGACAGTCAAATTAAATTTCACTAAATGTTTGTATAAGCATTTCCTATACACCATACAATTTTGAAAATATTTTGACTCTTTTTGAGCTGTTTACGGATATTTTCATTTTTAAATTTTTTTAGTTTTTTTTTCTATGAATATCAATAAAGTTTTATCTGTTGGGCCAAAAAGTGTAAAAATTTAATACAAGGCTCCTGATATATTGTTACAATATCAGTTGAAAAATATTAAAAATACATCGGCACAATTTTTTTTTATAAGCATTTAAACATCGAATTTTGACAGAATTCTTCAAAATCTCGAAATTTATTAATCATCGTAATTAATAAATTATAAAATGTTCAATTTTTATAGCTTAGGATTGAAAATTTAAAACAAGATTCCACGTAAGTAGCTAATTCTCTTACCGAAAAATCTAAAATATATACAATCACAGTTTATTTTTATAGTCATTTTATGTTCAAATTTGGACGAAATTACATATTAAAAAACCTAGTTATTTTGTTGTGATTATATAATATTTATTCGTTGGTACCTACTTGAAACTTCTAAAGTCTACTATTATATATCTATGAGAGTATCAGGGTTTGTTATTGATGTTTATGTGATAATGTGATATGATTAATTTGGAATTTATTAAAGGTAAATTTTTTTTTTAATACCCTAGATATGTAGGTATATAATTTGTCTTAAACCTAGACTGACATACCGTCTTCGCTCAGAATCGTTTTTCTTATACTATGATATTGAATCATTGAATTCAAATTTAATAGCATCCATTATACAGTGACCCACTTGTAACCTACTGTACAGCAGAGCGACATCCACTTACCCACCTTTTTTCCAAATTGTACTTATGACAATATAATAATAAAATACAAAAAAAAATATATATATATATGTATAGAAATGGAAAGGATATAATAAGAAAAGATGAAATAAACTAGATTAGTCAACAACGATCATATATTTGTGACAATATTATAATAGAGAATTTATGATACAGGTTATCACTAATATATTTTCTCAATAAATCCAATAAAATAAAATAAAATTATTTTTATTTTTTATAACTTCATTTTGAAGACAATTTAACTTCTACAACGGCGCCCCTTTAAGGGACTCAGAATTTGGCGCCCCGGGGCAATTGCCCCCTGTCGCCCCCCCCTAGATACGCCACTGAATATATATAGGTATAACATAAGATATCGTTGGCGGACACACCGTCTCTGCTCAGAATCCTTTTTTTGTGTACAATGATATTATATCACTGAATTCAAATTCAACACCATCCGTTACAGGTGGCTTCTCTAGACACCTAATGTTTATCATTGATGAGCATTACCCATTTGCCTGATTATCTATATAATATGTAGGTACCTACTGTTTTGATGGCATACCACAAACGTACATGAATTTAGGAAAAATATCCCACATATTGCATATTTTATGTTCTACCCAATTTGATATAATTATTACATAATAAAATTACTTACAATGACAAATAAATTAAATTAAAATATTTAATAGTATGCATAGTGATCTAGATTCTAGACTAGTATATTTATTTATAATACTGCCTCAATGTGAGGAATGGTCTTACGGATTTATATTGTATTATATTATACTAAGGACAAAGCGGGTTTCACTTATAAATTATTCTAAGCAGCTATTTAAAATAAACAAGTAACTATGAATCAATAGTAGATTCATAATACTGTCAGCGCACGTACTACGAATCATAATTATACTTATTCGGCTTTTTGAATTTGGCAAACATAATAAATTAGCATTCAAAATTGGCAAAGCCAAGTGGTTACATTGTCATGAAAACAACAATTTCTCAAGAGCCGATGTCACGTCCATATCCTAGGGCGGACGGTATTGAAAATAATTTTCGGTATTACGGTATTGATTTCAATACCGGTTTGAAACGGTATACCGAAAACGAAATGATTCAGTATACCTAAATATTGATATGGTACGGTATACCGAAATAATAAATAAAATCTAACTATATTTTTTACTTTAATATTGTTTCACATTATATACTTTACTAGCTGATCCCGTGCACTTCGTCGCCCGTTAAATGTATCAACTCAATATGACTCAAACTTTGTTCAATTCATTATTTAATATTGGGTGTATGGTGTTCAAAATTTATTTTATCTTTTCCGTTGCCCGGAATAAAAATTCTGAATCGCAGCACTACATTATCAGGTAGGCAATCTACCTGCCGTAGATCGCGGACCCCGTGCTGTTTGTACGGAAGTGTATGATTTAACTCTAAAGTATCAAAGTTATACCAAGTTTATTTTGATATAATACGGTGGATTAATATAACAAATTTGGTTGCTTGTAAAAAATCGCAACTCTTAAAAAATTATGATTGTTGAACTCCTTTTGGGTGTAACTTGCTGCGGTAAGTGCAACTCAGCCACCCTGGTAGGCAAAGTTCAATAATTTGATTTGATGCAAGCTTGTACCTGATCCACTGCAATACAAATAACATTATAGCTTATTCATTTAATTTGTAAATAATTAATTGAAATTATAAAACAACTTTTATCAAACATTCACAAAAACAAAAATGAATAAATCAATATATGTTTCGTCATAAATTACACATACATATGATCATATTTCTACAAACAATGAGACTATTATGTATGCCGATTAGTTAATAAAATGTGGTGGTTTATCAACAACTACTCCACCATAAATTTGTACTTCATTTCTTGACAATCTCTCCAAAGTCCAAGTATTGGTTTTAGGGTTGTAAATTTCTACAGTATCATTGATAGATTCATCAGATTCTCCGCCCATCACATACAATAAACCATCTAGTGCCACTACTCCTATATAAAAATGTAATTTAAATTCAATACATTTTTACAAAGGTTGTCTTAAGATATATAACTATTATAGTTACCAGGACAAAATCGGCATATTTAACTTAAAAAAAATTATTATTTTAGTTACCAGGCCTGTATCGAGGGAATTGCATATCAGCTATAGAAGACCAAACTCCATCACTCGGTCTATAAGCCTCTACACTTTTAAGATACACACTTCCATCATAGCCACCAATTGCATACATCACGCCATCCATGACTCCTACACCAACATATTTACGACATTTAGACATATTTGCAACTGTTGTCCATGTGTCAAGTGCGGGATCATAACATTCCACAGAACGAACAATGTTACCAGCACCAGCACCCCCAACCTACACAATTTAATTTTATGAAATGTATTACAAATTAAAATTAAATAAATAATATAATTATTCACCACGTATAAAAGATTATTTAGTACACCAACACCCAAACCATATCTCTTAATTGACATACTAGCCACCATTCTCCATTTTTGAATACAGACATCGAAAACCTCTACACTATTTAATGCATTTTCGATATTACATCCACCAACCTAGAATTAAAAAATTATAATATAAAATAAGTAATATAAATATTTATTTAACTTACGGCATATATGGAATCACTTAATATTCCGACTCCTAATTGCCATCTCCTAACTAACATGTCGGCCATTGGAACCCATGAGGGCGATTGTGAAGATACGTCAAGCATACTAACAGATTTAGAACTCGATCCATTTACACCTCCCACAGCAAACATAAATTGATCCCTAATTACACCAAGACCGGCAAACTTCCGACATTCATTTAACCCTGGTGCAATCTTTCTTAGCTTGGTTGCTGGATCATACCATTCTGTATAACACTTTGGCGATGTTTCAGACCGATTGAACATTAGAATAACCTTATAAAATTAAATGGACAATATAATTATGAAGATAAATTTACAAAACGGAATCTTACTTTTGGTGAATCACCAAACTGCCTGGGTTTACACCTAATTGTTAGGGGAATGGTGAAATGCTGAACTGACTTAAATAGATTAAATTGTATTGCTTCATACATATAATCTTTACCTATAAACATTTAAATAATAATTAAGATAACATATAATTACGTCATAATGATGAATATATTAATTAAAATAACATACATTTAGGACTATTCTTTAGAAGAGGTTCTTCGACTACATTAATTAATACATCAGGCCTTGATGCTAATAATGGCAAACGTACATGTTCCATTAATTCTGGCAAAAAATCTTTTCTCTGATCCAAATCATGTTTTACCCATTTAATAACACATTCATATACCTACGATTACAAATATTAAAATTAATTAAATACATAATAATTTGTTAAATCACTCATTGATAGTGTATGATTATCACAGGGTCCTGTACATATTATTGGATTCCTTCTTTTTATAGCAAGTAAAGAAATGTATTCATTATTAAATACAAGCTGATTCAATGGATTTGAACCAACTATAACTTTAGATAATTGATACTTTTCACAATAATACCCAGTTTACAACAAATAGGTAAGTACCTAGTATTATTATATAGCCACATAGTAACAATAACATAGCCAGTGTATCCAGGGCCGTCCCTAGGGCAGGGCGAGCGGGGCCCTCGCCCTGGGCCCCGCGCTTTCACCAGTTGGACAGGCCCCGCTTTTGTAGATACCATAAAAAAGCCAAGTTAATGAGGAAAAAAAATTATTATTTATATATTTTTATATCCTTAATTGCTGTAATTTTTACTATACCTACTTATATTAATTGACATCAGTCGTCAAATAAATGTATTGCATTTAAAATGAGTTAATATGATTAAAATTCAATTTTCAAAGTTGAAAATGATAAAAATCTTCAAATCGCTCTGCCCCCCCCCCAAAAAAAGCAACATCTTAGCTATAATATTTATAGAAAAAAAATGCTTGGATTCTGAGCGGAGCGAAAAAATGTATTGATTTTACAATGATGTGTGTTTTTTTTCTGTTTTGTATGGCGCTTTTTGGGTAGTAAAAGTGCTCCGATTTTCTAGATCAGCATCTTTACTGATAGAAAAGTGAAACTAGTTGGTATTTTCGGGTAGTCAAAATTAAAAATGTCTAGTAGTTTTAGAAAACGTTGAGAAAAACAAAAAAATAGGTGACTTATACAAAACCAATTTTTGAAAAATCGATTTTATTTTTTTGGTGTATCTCAAAAATTCATAACTGTAGAACCTTGAAATTTTCAACAAATATTTATGTTAGAATTTTCCATAAAACATTTACTCAATATTTTGACTATTTTTGAGCTAGTTATAGGCTTGAGCCCTTGAGAAATTTTTCCATTTTTCTAAATTAAGAAGAATCTTATAAAGTTCCAATTTTGGCAAAATTCATAAAAGTTTTTTTTTTCATACCTAACTTGAGACATTTTAATAGAAGATTTCCAACAAGTTTTTGTAATTCTATCAAATTAAAAAAGTTCCCCAGGAAGCCACGTTTTCGATCTTTGTTAATTTTTTTTTAGCTACTTAATTTGATTATTTTTACAAGTGTGCTAGGCTGATACAATGTCTCCGCTCAGAATATTTTTTCGTTTACAATAATTTATCAATGTAATTTAAATATAACACATCCATTACAATGACATGCTTGACACCCACTGTACAGCAGAGCGGTACCCACTTGTCCACCTTTTTTCATATTGTATTAGGTGCCTACTATATTTATAGACTTATTAATTTATCAATATTATTATATTAAGTATAAATATATTATGTGTTTTGTTATTAATTAATTTACTTATTCATATTATTGTAAGTACAAGGTACTATATTTTTAAGTATATTTGCGCTGAGCCCCCTTATACCTAGGTAGGTATATATCATAATTCATAATATTAAATATTTAAATAAATGCAACTGCCAACTGACGATAATGACATTTTTGGCCCCACAAATTTACTCTGCCCCGGGCCCCGCAAATCGTCCGGACGGCCCTGAGTGTATCATATAGAATCAAATCATTTTAAACAAATTTCAAAATTTTTTTAGTTTCAATCATAAATTAGTAAAATATATAATATATTTACACATAAATAAAGCTATAACAGTTTTGGATTAGTCAGATAAGGTTAACCTGTTCAGACTGTTCTAACTTGAACTTGAAGTTTAATCTTATTACATTTTAGATTCTGAGTGAAGCGATGAATGTATTGATTTTAGTACTTTACAATGATGTGTGTTTTTTTTTACTTTTTTTATTTTAATTTATTTTTTTATTTTTGTGTCTGTCATCACATTTAAGGACAGTAAAAATTGTAAATACTTAGATTTTCTTCGTCTATGTTCTTTTTTCTGAAAGGAAAGTTGATCTAGTTGATACTTTGGTGGGGGGTCAAAAATAAAAATTTCCCATTAGTTTTCAAAAGCGCCGTGAAAAGTAAAAGAAAAATTAAGGAAAAACGGGAATTTTCCTGCAAAATCTGTTTTTGAGAAAATCGATTTTGGTTTTTGGTGCAACTCTATTACCTTAGGTACACCAAATTTTAACTGAATGTTTATATTAATATTTTCTATACATCATAACATTTTGACTTACTTTGAGTTGTTTACTGACATTTTCAGTTCCCATATTTTTAGTTTTTTCTCTATAAATATCAATAAAATTGTATTTGTTGGTTAAAAAGATTAAAAATGTAATAGAAGGCTCCTAGTATATTGTTTCAAAAGGCAAATGAAAAAATTTAAAATCCAAAGTATTTTTTTTTATAAGCATTTAACGTACAAATATTGACAAAATACGTAAAAATGACGAAATTTTGCAAATAATTTTGAGTTAGAAATTCATAAAAAAATTTTATAACACATTTTTAATACCTTTTGTTTACCTTTATCAAAAAAAAAATTGTCAACAAGAAAGTCAAATTAAAATTTTATGATCGTTTGAAATTCATATTTTTACAACATTTGATATTCACTCGATTTCTCATGTAATGAATTTCTTTTTTTCATTTTTTTCAACTTTTATAGCTAAGGATTGAAAATTTAAAATAAGGTTCCTACGTAAAGAGATTCCATCAAGAGTTTTTTCTTTTTTTCTCGTATCTTTTCAGCCCCACCCTTCTTTCGATTTTCCCCAGCGTCACACATAATTTAAATTGCATAGTTCAATTGAATTTTTACACTAAACACACTTTTGTATGTACCGTAACTGACTCAGTAACTCGTTCATGTAAATAGTTTAAAGTCAAAATACATATAAATAATGATAAAATAAGGTTATCAATGTTATCAATCAACTAACTGAATATTACCATAAAATATAAAATATAAACACTAAAACGCCAATACCACGGATTTCTAAATAATACAATAGCATCAATTTGAGGGAAAATAGTGTAAATACCAAAATAAATACTATGAATTGCAATAGTTTAAGGTATTAAAAATAATACCTTCGTAGGTATTTGATTTTTAATATATTGTTACAATATAAAAAAAAAATTTAATATTGTATGTTTAATTTATAAAATTATAATTTTTTTTTTTGTAATTATATTACAATAATTATAGCGGCCCTTCGACGCATAGCAGGCGTTTTTGACTTCGTGTCAGATAATATTTCCACCCACCTCTCGTCACCCATCATCACATATTTTCGGAAGTACGGACGAAGAAAAATTATGCCATCATCACGCACGTAGTTTGGTAATTCGTAACGACGAAAAACCAACTACGAATTTTTCCGTCACCACACCACCTATCGGCACCCACTCTTAAATCCCAAACCTACACCACCCCACCACCCACCACACTCACCTCACCGGTGGTCAACATCAACGGCTTATGGGGCAGCCGTAGGTGTAGGGACAATGGTAACAGAGCCACGGGTGTTCACCTGCAAAGGTGACGGGGGCGCAAGCACACCAACTTCGCACACCCCCGCATTATAGGTCATTCTGTATACGCAAAGCATCAGGCGAGTACCGAGACAACCGACAGGGACAGTTTGGTCATGGCGGTCAACACCGACCACCAATCAGTCTCTGTCGCGGTTTATTAATTAACACATAAATTCGATCATTTAAGACTCTGTTAACCCTAATTATGTTATTATTTATCATTTTTATTAGTTGACAATGTAAAACAATGTGTTAATTAATCGTGTATGTTAAATTTCAACAAATAACTATCACCACTGTTTATCTTGTAGTTTTCTCATACAAATCGATGTGCCACACCATTTTTTTTTTAATCGGCGGTTCGAGCGTGAAAAACGCGCGACAAGCTCAAAAATGATGTGACACCTCGATTCGTATGAGATTTTTACAAAAAATACAACTTGAGTATTTATTTTTACATTTAAGATAATGTTCTAAAAATAAATTGAAAAAACCCAGATTTTGAAGGTAGAAAAAATTTTCAAAAAAATCATCATTGGGTCATCACACTGAGTACGCATATACTAGTTTCCTCATTCATTTCAGAAACACCCTGTAGATAATACTATGTAATTGTAAAGTATAAAGCATTTTATTCATTATATTTTAACTTTATAAACATGATAAATATTAACTAGGAGGTACCTATACTAATAACTAATAAGTAATATTATATTTTATTACTATTTAATTTTAAAGTATAGTCAAAATACCAATGTTGGATTATTATCTGTAGATTTGGTATTTTGGTTTGTTCTTGTCGACTTATCGGGCAGTCACATATTATTTGATTGTAGTGTTTATCATAGAATGCCATAATAGATAGATATGACATTTTACCTATATCGGTTAATTCTCGTAAAATTAACTATTTAGTAACCGCGAATCGCTTGTATAGTGCAGTTATATTTTGAATATGGAAAAGTTTAATGTAGATTTAAATGATTTGTTAGAAAAAAAAGGTTCAAATACTTAATTTTTGAAAAAGCTTAAAAGCTTAAATATGATCAACTAATTTCGCATATAATTCAACTAAAGAATAATTTAAAAAAAAAGGAACCGAATGATTATAACCTTTTAAAAAAATACGACCTGTTAAACGTTGTTAATGTTAACAAGTTAATTGTACCTGTATCTGAATAAAAAATAAAAATATTATTGGAGTTATTCTTTCGAGTACCTATAAATACTATACTTTTATTATTAATATTCCAGATAAACTAATAAAATGTGTTTTACAGTTAACAATGACATGTACGAAATCGGGACTAAGGAAGGTCGCCTTTCAACTTTGTATAGTAGAAACCAATTTGTAATTTGCAAGGAAAGATTTCCGAAAGTCGATGATGTGCCACAAACCAAGATTTCACTCCGAGAGACAGCACGGACATTTTCTAATTTGGGTGGTCAGGGCTACGACCGATGTACGTGTGTACTAAAATGTAAAACACGGAAGTGCAAGTGCAAAGCTGCGGAGAGACTATTCACATCAAAATGCCACGGGAGTAGTGCATGCGATAATAAGTAATACATTGATAATATTGAGTATAAATATTATCATTACTCAATGGTAATAAATAATTACTACTAATAAGTAATGAAATATAATTAAATAGTAATAAAATATAATATTAGTATAGGTACCTCCTAGTTAATATTTATCATGTTTATAAAGTTAAAATATAATGAATAAAATGCTTTATACTTTACAATTACATAGTATTATCTATATTGCACAATATATGAAGGTCATTTTACATAATGCCCGGGCATTATATAATATGCCAGGCCATTTTATAAAATGACCAAATTGTATACTTTGCCCGTAACATATATATAGTATGAGCGTGCAGTGTGCACTACGTATAATATGCAAGACAAACAATGCTGCAGCGACTTATGTACTCGCGGTGCTGCACTTCGGTACGAGAAGACATTTAATAATATAACATTATATATTGTGCACGATAAATAATGAAGTCGTGAAAAATTACGAATTTGTCGGACCGGGGACTGACGATATAGGCCTTATACGATCGTCCTATTGTTGCAATCGTATTATAGTCTTAACCGTAGATACCGCGGTACCATGGCCTGTGTGTGGTAATATAGTATAAAAATATAATAATATATTTTAAGAATTTAAAGTAGGTACCCAGGAATAATATTTTTAAATTATATCAAAATAACTAAAATTGTTATTCTTCGTTTAAATACCAAATTTCTTCCAAATTTTGAACTTCAGATGTCTATAAAAAAAATGAGTTTTAGTGTTTATATATTTTTTAGATTTTTTTGGTTACAATATGAACTATGTTCGAGAAACCTTGGTTTAAATTTTCAATCCTTAACTATAAAAAAAGGTGAATAAGTGGATGTCGCTCTGCTCCAGTAGGTACCCACGAATAATATTATATAATCACAACAAAATAACTAGGTTTTTTAATATGTAATTTCGTCCAAATTTGAACATAAAATGACTAAAAAAATAAACTGTGATTGTATATATTTTAGATTTTTTGGTAAGAGAATTAACTACTTAGGTGGAATCTTGTTTTAAATTTTCAGTCCTTAGATATAAAAACTGAACATTTTATAATTTATTAATTACGATGATTAATAATTTTCGAGATTTTGAAAAATTCGGTCAAAATTCGATGTTTAAATGCTTATAAAAAAAAATTGTACTTATTTATAATATTTTTCAACTAAAATTATAACAATATATCAGGAGCCTTGTATTACATTTTTACACTTTTTGGCCCAACAGATAAAACTTTATTGATATTCATAGAAAAAAAAACTAAAAAAATGTATAAATGAAAATATCCGTAAACAGCTCAAAAAGAGTCAAAATATTTTCAAAATTGTATGGTGTATAGGAAATGCTAATATAAACATTCAATGAAATTTTCATGTATCTATAGTTATTCATTTATGAATAACAACAAATTAAGGAAATCGCTACATGAGAAATCGAGTGAACATCCAATGTTGTAAAAATTTGAATTTCAAACGCTCATAAAAATTTAATTTGACTGTCCGGTAGAGATTTTTTTATTGATAAAATTAAAGGTAGACAAACTTATGAGTAATCTTGTATTTCAGTTTAAAATCTTAGATTTAAAAAGAAAAATTTTTACGAATTCTTAACTCAAAATAATTTGCTAATTTTCGTGATTTTTCCATATTTTGTCAATTTTTGAACTTTAAATGCTTATAAAAAAAAAACTGTGACTTACGATTTTTAATATTTTTCATCTTCCTTTGAAACAATATACTAGGAGCCTTCTATAAAATTTTCAAGTTTTTTTAACCAACAAAGAAATTTTATTGATATTTCTAGAAAAAAAACTAAAAAAAAATGAAAAAAGAAAATGTCCCTAAACAGTTCAAAATAAATCAAAATATTTTGAAAATGTTATCGTGTATAGAAAATGCAAATATAAACAACCAGTGAAAATTTCATGAATCTACGGTCATTTGTTTTAAAGTTACACCAAAAACCAAATTAGATTTTGTCAAAAACCGATTTTGCGTAAAAATTCCCGTTTTTCCTTAATTTTTATGTTGTTTTTTCCCGGCGCTTTTGAAAACTACTGGGAAATTTAAATTTTGACCTCCTCAATGCACCAACGATATTCACTTTCCAATCGAACAAGATACTGAAGTCGAAAATCGAAGCATTATTTCGACTACTTATCGTATACACAGACACAAAAATAAAAAATAAAAATAAAAAAATATAAAAATACACATCATTGTAAAATCAATACATTCATCGTTCCACTGATAATCTAAAATACAATTTGTAGTTTGCTTACTTTTTCTTCAAATGGAACAGCAAGGTCATTAGAGGAAATAAGCTTCACCAAATCTTCAGTAGATAAGGATAGAAAATCTTCGCCTTTAGCTACTTCTCTGGAAATAATAATCATTATTTTTATAATAAATTACCTACTTACTCTTGATATAGAAAATTAAAAAATGTTAATCATACAAAAAATTTTGTTTAATATATGCTTCGGAAATTGACAACAAATCAGTACAGTTATGTAAGTCAGCAAACGCTCTGATAATAAGACAATTTGATGGATTCAGTTGTTTTTGTAAAAACTCAGTACATACACCAATTACGTAATCTAACTGTAAGAAGTTTGCGGCGGGTAACAACACCTAAGAAATCAACAACAATTATCATAAAATAATATGTTGTTTGAAGTCGATATCAAATAAAATATTTTATTATACCTGTACATTTTCTTTTGTGACCATAATTTCTCCAGTATAGATATAATCTACTAATAGTAGTAAAATGGTGGAATCTAATTCTCTTATATTGATAAGATGTTTATTGCTTTCATAAAAATTACTAAACATTGCTCGGAAATATGGACTAGCTGCTATTAAAACATTTTTATGTCCAATTACAATTTTACCATCATCTGTTTCAAATCTAACATCACATAAAACTTCTTTTCTAAAAACAAAAATGTGTTACTCATATTTATTTTGAATGATAGTAAACTCACCGTTAACATACTTGCGTTGGGATTGTAAGTCTTCTAGTATTCTTACAGAGTGTGAGTCACTCCTAAAATTAGTTGGTTCACAGTCATTTGATATCAGAATTTGCTTTAGATTATTTTCGTTATTTTCACAAGATGAAGCCTGAATGGTATCCATTTCTTTTACTGACATGCCTAACAACTTTAAATATATTTTAAAAATTGTGATTAATTTTCATTTTTATCATTGTGTTTAAACTTATTACTAAATTTAGGTGCTTTAGAGTGTAGACATGGTAAAAAACAACATACTTAATGCTGATGTTAAGAAATTATTAAATTATTGGTTAGATTTATTAAAATATTAATGAATTAAAATAAGTATATTGAATAGGTACGAGACCTTTTTTCTTACTTACTGCAGTTGAATTCATATCAATGAGTGAGGTCTAGACAAAGGTATGGTATTGAAATATGGGCTAATATACAAAATATCTAATCGATGTTGGTAGGGACAGCTGGGATAAGATAGAAGTTGTGAGGTAAGAATGTAAGATGGGAATTGTATGTAAGTCGTAATAAGTTGATTATATCTAAATTTATCCAACGCACATGTACTGTATGTTGAGCATATTGTATTTTGTTGTTTTTATTTAATAATAATATATTATAATATTACAAAAGTTGGTTATACTCATTACCCCTGAAGACTATACAGTAGACACTAGAATACAATATCCTAGCATTGACTAAAGAATAATATTATGAATTTCGCCTTCACGTTGTCAACTTTTTATAATTCCTGCTCTACCTGTTTTCCTAGAAAGTCAAAGTTGCCCCAGACCACATACCAGTTTAAGTTCTACTTTCTGGGTACACAGGTATAGCAGGAATTTTAAAAAGCTGGTCAGAAATTCACAGGAATTGAGCACTATATACAATATTGTAACGTATGCGGTATCTAGGTACCTACTATTTTAGTGATAATAGTAGATAAGTGGCTACCGGAACGTTAACACGTTCACTGCGTACTGACGCCAATTGGCGTCATAAGTATCATTCAGCAACGCGTTTGACGCCATAATAATTATGGCGTCTAATATACATTTCAAATAAATGGTTTAAAATTCCCTACGCGTGGCTGAATGTTATTTTATTATTATTTAGCGTGGATTAAACGCATGTTTTTAAATATGTATACATACGTCGTTATGAGCAGTTTCTTTATATTTTTGTTTTTATTTCTTTTGTTTTTACTTTTATCATACGCACTGGGTGAAAACTGCAAAAAGACATACGCAGTCAACGTGTTAATGTTGCAGGTCGCAGACACTTCTTCAGATAATATAGTCGTGGTTGGTGAATGAATAAAATAACAGTTGTTGTATAATTGTGAATTTTATTATAACACTCGATAATTTTACTAAGTTCAAATATTGTTGTACAGAGTGGCGTGAAGGTGCTTGCACTAATGGGTGGTAGTACAGTAGTACACGTCTGAAAACAGGCCTATTCGGGCTCCCTTATATATGAAGTTCCCCGTGCCCCTCGCCTACAGATACGGTATCTTGGTTCTCACGGATGTGATTTGTGTGGTCATTCCAGCCCACGCATTTACGATTGAATGTATTACTAAACTATGACTATTATTAAAATAATCATTTTACTCTTTTTTTATTTGAATTTCGTCGTATGCACTCAGTGTTTTCCCTATGATTATTATAAAATAACCACCTTATTCTTTTATTTTTGGATCTCGTTGTGTGTGCCCAGTGTTCCTGTAAAATGTTACAACCGCCTATTTCTGAACCCTAATTTCCTTAATATCTGGTTATGCCGGTCTATCGTATATTATAATAATAACTATGTAGGTACTCATGAAATTGGTATTGTTCCGTAGTAACTGGCTTACTACATTATCAATGCATTTAAAAAATTACAAAATTCAGATTTTCATAAATCCATACAGGTGCTCAAACACAAACAATTTATTGTTTTTGGAGACATATTGTAAAGGTAAGTTTCTAAAGAGACATATAGGACAAATATGTATAGAGTACATTTTTACATGTCGACAGCTGCATTGGTACGACCCAAGCAGTCATTTTTTGTAGATTACATACGCCGGTATATAGCATACGACACGCGTACCTACCCGCAAACTTAATATAATTTGCAAATATCTATGATTTAGACAAATTTCGTCAAAATTCTTACCTAAAGTCGCGTTCCGGTCGGTACGTGGTATGTAGCTGAGTCGGCGTAGGGCGTAGGAGCAGAGGTCGATCGAAGATTTGGCGGACGGCGGTGCGAAACGCGAGTATACGGCAATCGACAACTGACAAGTGACAAAGTTGAACTGCGAATTGAGTAACTGACAAGTGACAACAGTGACCACGAGACTTCGAATGACGACAACGAAACAAAAAGCGGTGCCAGTTTGTGCGTGTGATCCTACTGCTTTGTCGAGTAGTGACTAGTGAACTGTCGAAGTCGAACTGTGTAGATTCGACTCTGGCGTAGCACGGTTGACGGCCGTTTACCACCACTTCTCGTCGATGTAAGACGTGCCTCCAGATTAGGGACACCATAGGTGGGGGTTAGATCGAAAAAGCGACAAACCATTATTTCTTTTACAGTAGAGGTATGTCGTATGTGTGCAAAAAAAAAATGTGTTCGTGCGACGGTGATGGTACCTATATAATATCTAGATTCTAAGAATTTGACTTGTTTATTGTCTGCAGCTGTTATGCCGGAATTCTGTGAGTATTGGTAATATTACACGCCGTGTACGGTGTAGTGTGTACCACATCGAATCAAGACAATCAAGTAAAAGACTTATAATATAGTCCCGAAAACTAACTCATAACCCAAACAACCCCCTCGCCCTTCACGTTCAGAATCCACGAATTCTCAAAACCGTTCACAGAAGTACAATATTTAAAAAAATATAAAATAAAAATATTTCGAATACGTCTAATAGTACAAATGTTATTAGGTATCAAACGATAGTTAATGAATGTAGGTACCTACCTATTCTTTTAAAAGAACCATTACATACAAATAATATGCTGTTTCAAATAGTGATATAAAACAAAATAATATTATTTTATTTTAGAAATTATTATGTATTATATCTATGTAAAGGGCTTGTCCCGTAAAATGAATGAATAAATAAATAAATAAATAAATAAATATAAATATAATATAAGATATCCATGCTGACAAGTGACAAACCGTCAGTCACCGCTCAGAATCGTATTTCGTATACAATATTATATATTTATTAGTGATGGGCAACGATATCGATAATTCGATACGATATCGATATCGTGACAAATTTCCGACATCGATATCGTTTTGAATTGTGTGATATATCGAAAAGTTAGATCCTAGATTTCGCGAACTAAAATTCATATCCGACGAGCAAAAAAATTTGATGAAGAACTTGAAACTGAAATTTGTGAAATGAATCCACAGAGCTAAGAAATTGGAAATTATCAAAATAAAGCAAATGAAATAGAAAATGTTATTAGCTCAGATGAAGATAATCCACCTACCAAAAAAATGCATTCATTAATGGCTGACAGCGATGATGAAGACGAATTTTCAATTGGTTTTGAAACTCCGATATCAGCATCAATACAACTACAAAACTACAAGAATATGACTAAAAAATGTCATCGTGACGAAGATCTACTTAAATGGTGGAAAGAAAATTCAAATTTATATCCAGAAGTCTCAAAATTGGCAAAAAAATACTCGTCGATAGTCACAACTAGTGTCCCATGTGAACGTCTGTTTAGTAAGGCTGGCAATAATACTTCAAAGAAAAAAAGTAGAATTATTGTTTCACATTTCAATAATGAAATATCTAATTTCAGCACGCGACAATACTTTTACATTCCTAATTTATTTTTTTACTACAATTATTCAAAAACATCACTTGCTCTAACTTGGTCAATTTTTATTTAATTTTAGTATTTTTTTTTTTTTGAACTGTTTTAAAAAATATGCTCAACAAAATGGCTATCTTAAAAATTTTAATTCTTAAATGCGTAAAAAAATTTTTTGAAAATTTTTGAATTTAAAGAAAAAAATAAATGAATTTTATGCCATTCAATCAGAATTTTCATACTTAGTACTGTAAAAAAAACCGCGTTTAAATATAGTGATTTTACATGGAGATATTAAGGGTGATACGGGACTTTTGGGACAAACTGTATATTGTACAATGCTTGTTCGAGCGTAGGGAGAACAATTTTTTTTCGTTATTCAATTGTAAAAAAAGGCGTACCTATGCTGAATTAGAGGCGTCTTATTTATGTTTGCGCCCCCATACATTGTCCCCTAATACGGCCCTGGTTACGAGCATAGTACGTGTAACGAGACTGCAAAGGGAATAAAAACTATAAAGGTTTTGTATTTATTTAATTGCTATTAAATATAACATGTAAGAGAATGTCGGAGATTTAACCACACAATTATATTATGTTCGGTATCATGAAAATACTATACAATTATGTTTGACTGGCTGACTTTTTAGACCATACATTTGTGTCGATCAGAATATTTTTAATCGTACAATAGAATATATTTAAATCGATACAATATGATTAGTAAATCAGGTAAATAGGCATAATAGTAATAATAATAGGTATGGGATGTTACTTTATATTCTGGACATTAACTTACTATACTTACCTACTAGTTAATAAGTACTTAAATAAAATATAATATAATATAACAATAATATATTTTTTTTGGTGTTATCACAAATAATTGTAATAATAAAAATCTTTATTATAATCATGATTAAATAGAATGTCTTATTCATAAAATAATACTTTGCAGTTTACTATTAATACATTCACTCAAGTGTTATTCTCGATGTTGTTATATTATGTTTTTATAATTTTCAAAAACGTAATTACTTGTTATTTGGCATGTCAACGGAATAAGACATAGAAAAAAGTAAAATAAAGTAATTCAATTTTCGGCAAATTAAAAGTCTTTGTTTCTCTTTTCGTTGTGTACTTAACGCTATGTAAGTTCGTTGCCGTAAAAGTGGAGCGAAGCTATTTTTGATTTTTTAAAAGCCATATTGTAGGTTAGTGCAGGGCAGTAGTACATGACAGTATAGTTCAAACTAAATAATCAATATCATAAAATAATGACCACCTACAGTTCTATGGGGTTGGGTGATCCTGAAAAAAAAACAAGAATAATTTTAAATATATGCCCTTATAGCGTAAGTCATATTATAAAATAAAAATCCAAGTATCTAACTATAATTAGTCACTTAAAAACCAAGAAGAATTGATTTCAAATTTCTACATACAATTTAACACATTATAAGTAGGTACATGAATATTAAATTAAACTAATTATCAGCCAAGACATTATAATCAACAATTTTGTATGATTTTTCAATGTTTTGTTTTCTCTTCCTGATTTCGGCCAATAGAAGAGGTATTATTGTACTAATATTTTGTATTATTAATATATTCCATAGAAAAAAAATTGTTAATTCAGTAAAAGACTGTTGAAATATGATTCCTATCAATTTATATTTAATATAATCTACATAATTAGGTGATTTTATAGTTTAACTTTAAATGTTTTTGTTAATATTTATTTGTATGTTACATTAATTATATCGAAAATGTTTTACAAGTTATTAATTTTTCAGATTCAAAAATATAGGTTATAATATATTTTGTACACTGTGTATTCACTCCTTTGTCAAAAAAATCCACTTATCATGAAAATGGTAAAATAGGTTTTACTAAATACCTACTGTGTGATTATAGCCAAGTACAGCAGATTTACAAAATTAATTTATCATTGTGACACTAACTACTGTGGACATTGAATCTATACTTAAGTAAGTACTTCCTTAATAATACTATTTGAAATTTATTCAGTCAAAAATAACGAATGAAAATTGTATTAAAGTCTAGGTAGATATTCATTTTCACAGAATATACAATAAAAATTGAAGAAGCAACTCTAAAATTCATAAAATATTGGATGAACAGATAAATAATAGTGGGAGTAGAATTATTTTCGAAAAATTATAAAACACCAGATTTAACCAATAGTAAGTACTCCACAAATTACAGTTTAAAATATATTCTTTAGTTTATTTTACTGGTACACAACATTTAAATATTCAGTCAGAAACATCATATCAATGTTATGATGTAGGTATTGAAATGTTTGTTCAATTATTAAGATTTGCTTAATTGTTGGTACTGTCACAAATTCACAATGTTATATATATTTTTTTGAAATAGAGCCATAATTATATAGTTTATTATTATTATTATAGTAGGTAGGTACTTAATTGTTTAGTAACTAATAGATACTATCTAATAAAGGATAACATTTTAAAATACCTACCTATTGGTAAAGCTTATCAAGTTAGTCACTATTTTAAACTAGCTAAAGTTAAGTTAATTTAATATAAAGTATATCTAACTTGGTTAGAAGTTAGTTTGGAGAAAATAGTAATT
Organism: Macrosiphum euphorbiae; assembly: GCA_949089665.1. Classification (NCBI taxonomy): domain Eukaryota; kingdom Metazoa; phylum Arthropoda; class Insecta; order Hemiptera; family Aphididae; genus Macrosiphum; species Macrosiphum euphorbiae. Next base: position 176,420,359 of record CARXXK010000001.1, on the reverse strand, counting down.
GTAGTTATTTTTTTTTAGATTCTGAGTGAAACGATGAATGTATTGATTTTACAATGATGTGTGTTTATTTATTTTTTTTTTTTTTGTGTCTGTGTACACGATAAGTAGTCGAAATAATGCTTCGATTTTTGACTTCAGTATCTTGTTCGATTGGAAAGTGAATATCGTTGGTGCATTGGGGAGGTCAAAATTTAAAATTCACAATAGTTTTCACAAGCGCCGGGAAAAACAATATAAAAATGAAGGAAAAACGGGAATTTTTACGCAAAATTGGTTTTCCAAAAAATCGATTTTGGTTATTGGTGTAACTCTAAAACAAATGAACGTATATACATGAAATTTTCACTGGTTGTTAATATTTGCATTTTCTATACACGATAACATTTTCAAAATATTTTGATTTATTTTGAACTGTTTAGGGACATTTTCATTTTCCATTTTTTTTTAGTTTTTTTTCTAAAAATATCAATAAAATTTTATTTGTTGGTTGTGAAAGCTTGAAAATTTAATAGAAGGCTCCTAATATGTTGTTTCAAAGGCAGATGAAAAATATTAAAAATCCTTAGTCACAATTTTTTTTATAAGCATTTAAAGTTCAAAAATTGACAAAATATGGAAAAATCACGAAAGTTAGCAAATTATTTTGAGTTAAGAATTCGTAAAAATTTTTCTTTTTAAATCTAAGATTTGAAAATGAAACACAAGATTCCTTATAAGATTATCTACCTTTATCAATAAAAAAATCTCTACCGGACAGTCAAATTAAATTTTTATGAGCGTTTGAAATTCAAATTTTTACAACATTGGATTTTCACTCGATTTCTCATGTAGCGATTTCCTTATTTTGTTGTAATTCAAAAACGAATAACTGTAGATACATGAAAATTTCACTGAATGTTTATATTAGCATTTCCTATACACCATACAATTTTGAAAATATTTTGACTCTTTTTGAGCTGTTTATGGACATTTACAGCTATCAATTTTTTTTAGTTTTTTTTTCTATAAATATCAATAAAGTTTTATCTGTTGGGCCAAAAAGTGTAAAAATTTAATACAAGGCTCCTGATATATTGTTACAATATCAGTTGAAAAATATTAAAAATACATAGGCACGATTTTTCTTTATAAGCATTTAAAGTTGGAATTTTGACAAAATTTATCAAAATCTCGAAAATTATCAATCGTTGGAATTAAAAAATTATAAAATGTTCAGTTTTTATAACTAGGAGTTGAAAATTTAAAACAAAAGTTCTCATAAATAGTTCATACTGTAACCAAAAAATCTAAAAAATATATGAACACAGTTATTTTTTACAGACATTTTAAATCCAAATTTGGACGAAATTACATATTAAAATCAATATTAACGATCTTGGTTTTTCGTTGTAATTTAAAAATAGTATTCGGGGATATTATATCATATATGATACCTAATGGAAATTGTGATATGATTAATTTGGAATTTATTATAGGTATCTATTAAAGGTCAATTTTTTTTTTAATACCATCGATAAGTATATTATATGTCTTATACCTAGATTGACATACCGTCTCCACTCAGAATCGTTTTTCTTATACAATGATATTATATAAATTTAATACCATCCATTATACCATGACCCACTTGTAACCTACAGTACAGCAGAGCGACATCCACTTACCCACCTTTTTTTTAATTTAAAATATAATTTTAAAAAACAGTTTTTTTCAAATGTAATGTATTACAAAATTAATTCTCAAGTATTTAGGTAGTTAACTAACTTGATTATTGGTGATGAATGAAAAATTACATTGAACAACTGTCAACCGATAATTTGATCAAATGTTTCAATTTGGTAGATAATAACCTTAATTTCTTGAAATATCAGTCATTAGAATATAGAAAGCAAAAATAAGAAATAAAAAAATTCAATAAATAAAAATAACTACAAAAATAACTAGTTACCTCCTTATTTTTAACGAATTAGATTAGATTATTTTACACATTAAATTCAGCTAGTTAAGTTACATAGTTAATATGGATTAAAAGTAACTAGTTAGTGCCCAGAATTGTCTATTGAGCTTGAGCAAGTACTATATAGTACCAGTATTATTCACTGTAGTTGACATTTTATAAATAAGATTATATAATTCAGATCAGTTCTAATCATTTTTTTAATCACTGTATTTTCAGATTCACAATATCTGATAATTATTCCTTAATAAAGAACATTTAAATGAGACGAGAATGGAAAAAAATACTATGTAAAATATGGATCCAATGATTCCCAAAATCCAATCATGAAACTAATGAAACAATATTGGATATGGAAGCTCTTTTAAATTAAATGGTGCAGAAAGAGGATCCCATCCATAGATAATATTTTATGAATAAATAGGCCACCTGAACTTAAAACCCCTTGCTGGAAAAATAGCACTATATACAAGCAGCCTCTCTCTCATCCATAGTCTGGACCGCGACTCCTTATTTTGTTGAAATATTAATGACCTATCCATTCTTATATTGGTACATTATTTGATACGAAACAAATTTTGATATTTTTTAATGCATTCATAAAATACAATTAAAAAAATATTTTATGTATATATCGAAATGTACCATGTTTTCAATGTTGAATATCTGCCCAAATCCGAGAGTTAGTGTGGCTATTTTTACAAACATTTTTTTTTATATTCATACAAAATATATGACAAGTCATATTCACCTTAGTTAAACAAATTTCTTCAGAACTTAGGGGCTAGAGCATAATCGATCTGTTTTTATTTAAATACCCATTTGTTTTCATTATACTTACTTTCTGTATTAGTTTATTTATATTTTTCAATAACTATTCATGTTTATATATTATTTACATTTATTTTGCTTTGTTTTATGATTTAGTTACAAATATTTTATAATTATTAATACTTTTTAGTTAATTACCAACCTAATTGTTTTTTAAACATATGTACACTTATTTTGTTCTAATTGTTAAATGTATTATTATACATTATACATTTAACATCTATAATAGCTATATATATTATATAATAGCTATACATAGTTTAATTTGTATAACTATTTTTATTATTAAATATTTGATTATTTGAGGATTGCGGATTATATGTGTGTATATATATATAATTTGTACATATATGCGAGTTAATATAATGTCTGCATACAAATTATATTTTTAGATTCTGAGCAGATCGAGGAATCTAGTGGACTAGTAGTGGTTATACAATGGTATTTATTTATTATTTTTTATCCTGGGTACAAAATTTCTACCAGAAGGAATGATTCGATTCAACAAAAATATGGTATCTTATTTTTTAGAAAATTATATCAATTCATATTATTCAATTAATAAATTATATTTAATTCAACGGGAAAAACCACCAACAAATCACGAAAGACTGGATTTTAATTTCTAACGCTTTGTATCACCATAGAAAGGAATAAAAAATTGTGACGATTTAGAGTTTTATACAATATAAAATATTGAGACTGACAACCCGTCTCTCTCAGAATCGTTTTTCGTAAGCAATGATATTATATAATTGAATTCAAATTTCATACAATCTATTATTGTACAGTCACCCACTTGTAAGTGTACAACAGAGCGACATAAACTTACCCGCTTTTTATTTTAATATTATTAAATACACACAGCGTCCAAAAGAAATTAAATATTCACATAACCAAATATGTTTTTTATAAATTCTTTTTTCGGTGGTTGAATATGAAACAAAACCTTCATACATGTAACCATGGAGAAACCGCCGACTGTTTGGTTTCGAAATAAATAATAAAAAATACACAAAATGTATAACATTATTATAATTAAGTTTTAATTTGTTTAAAATTCCAAATAGATTTTGTTAGTTTACGTCGATATAATATCTTAATATATACAATTATTGTACATTTTGCAATATCACGCCTACGAAATGGACTGCAAGCGCAAACGCAAAATCGACTATGGAGAACAGTAATCAGAAAAATCGTGAAAGCTGGCAATCTCAAAGGTAAGTGAATATTGTACACGTTATATTGTGCCGATTTGCCTCCCTACTGCCTTAAAAATAAGTTATTTCCTAAAATGTACCTAAGGTATAACTACTTTTTTGTGGCATAATGCAGTCTAGCTGCCAAGCGATTTTTAAAATTTTTTTCGGGAAATCTATGTACCTATTTCAATGAATTAAGAACAATAATGGTGCCATCGAAACTTAGTCGGACTTAGTTTAAAATGTATAGCTTTTTGAAATCGGTGAGTTACCATAATCCCATAAGTTTTTTCAAATTAAATTACTTTCTTACCCAACAATAAAATAAAAAGTGAGTTTGATAATATGTAATTTCCGATTCGACTAATACCTATGTTAAGGAATTAAAAACTCAAATTTTGAAAAAAAAAATCACTTAGAAACTAAACTGCATTTGTTAAAATATTTCATATTTTCATCCATTAGTTACCTCTTAGCTAAATCGTTAGGAAAAAAATGTTAAATAAACAAATTAAAGTTTTAAAAAAAAGAGAAGTAGATATAAGTAAAATAAAATTACATCATAGGTAATATAAGCTTTTACTATTTTTTTTACTGTAGGTACATAAGTATATTGAATTCTTGAAATAATATAGAAGTCATGATAATACTATATAGGTACTATGCCTACCTATCAACTATAAAAATAAAATAGAAATTATTTTTTTGTTTAATATTAGGTATCTATTGCATATTTTCTGTTGTTATTTAATTACTTACCCAATAAAAACAGTCTAGATACATTTATAAGTTTATAACTTGCTCCTAGATTGGAGATTTGAAAATAAAGTGATAATTTCTTAAAAACCTGCTTTACCTACTTGTTATTTCTGATGAAATTGTCATTAATGCCAACGAAAAATTGGCCCCTGATTATATAACCCTATTTTAATTATTTACTGGAACGATTAAATTTTCGAATTCATACCAAATCCACCAGAAATCAAGAAAGTTTTTTAATCAATAATGCTTCTAAAACATACTTAAAATTACTTAAAATCATCATTCATCACCCACGAATATACATAATATATTAATATGTCTATGGGAAACACTATGGATATTGATTTTAGTTAATAATTAATTATGTGTGTAAAATTATATACTTCATAATATTTTCTTTGTTACCTATAAAATTGAATTGTGGATTTTATATTATTCGTCCCTAATTCTATTATATCTGTGTCACTACACAATTTTATAGTATATATTATAGTGTTTTGTAGATGGAGTTTTTTCCATCAATAAAGATAATAATAGTAATAATGAAAATAAAAACACTTTTCAATTGGTTTATAGTTGAAGATGTTGAACTTATATATTTTTTGTAATTATTAATATAATTTTCCGACGAATTGATGAAAACACTACTATACGTTTTTGAGCTGTAAGATATTATATAATAATATACATTTATTTATTTTTTAATACAATTAATAGGTACCTACACAATAATAATATGTCAATTCTCAATAATATATTGAACTCTGGATTTAGTTAAGTTCCTAGTTAAATTCCTATTAAATAGACTATAAAGTATAGAGAATAACTATTGAGAATAGGTACTCTGCAAGTCGCCCAGAGAATCAACTGCTATATAATATCGGAATATACCAATATGCCTACCTACCTACCTATAATACTAGGTCTGATACTCGATATTAGTGCTAAACTTTTATTTTTTAAATACAACACAACCAGCTAGTGGCGCATCAAGGATTTGTTTTCGAGGGGTTGTGCCACTTATATACACCATATTATAAAGTATGTGCGATGTTTGGTGTTTCGATCGTAAATCGTAGATAGGTAATCATTAGATCATAGATGTCAGATGAGCTAAAATTGACAAATATTGAAATTTGCGCAAGAAAAGTCCACCACGAGAACCTTTTTTAGTGTAAACTAAGCCGGGAAAATAAAAAAAGATAAAATTAGGTTCATGTAAACTCCGCGGCCAGTGACAAAAATCAAGTGACAGTATAGGTACCTACACTATACAAATTAATATAGGTAATTTAAAGATTATTATTAAGAAAATAATCATAATTTTGTAATAATAATAATTACCCTTATTAAATAAATATATGCCAAAAAATATAAAAAAATAAAAAATAAAAATAACAATATTCGAACAAATCATACAAACTGCAATGGCAAGTAGATATTACGTTAAAAAATAATGATAGACAATTGTAACAAGTAATAACTAATAATCAAAAAAGATGTAGGAATATTATATTATTATGACATTATATGTTATGATAATTATAATATTTTCAACTGTGAACTAAAATTATAAGATACAATTTGTAGACATGCAAACCATTAAGTCTAACATGAATCCATTATTATAACTATTTAGTAGGTACCCCGTGTGATGTTTGTACGTAAGTATATGATTTAACTCTAAAGTATAAAAGTTATACCAAGTTTGTCGTATTCTATCTATGGTGGATTAATATAATCAATAAATACAAAATCCTAACGTAACCTAACCAGTAACCGTACTAGTATCAGATGAATAAAAAAAAGCCTAATTTAATCATTTTTAAATTAGCTTGTATTCTGCCCAGAGGTTTAATCTACAAACAATCATTCATTTATATATATATATTGACAAAAAATAATAATACAAATCAACAAACATGCCCGATTAACCAATAGCAAACAATTTAATATAATACACTAATGCGCCACTGTTGTATTTTTTACATCCAGATTTCCTACTTTTCAGGTGGATTTTCCTGAAATAAAATTTTCTTTCGTATCAACTGTCTTCTGGTAGGTAACATCTTAAAAAAAAATTGAGCCAAATCGGACCAGCTGTTCTCGAGTTTTAGCGAGACTAACGAATAGCAATTCATTTTTATATATTATATAAATAACCTTCTCCTATATTGGAGATTTTAAAATAAAGTGATAATTTCTTAAAAATTTGCTTAACGTACTTACCTTCTAGTTATTTCTGATTAAATTGTCATTATTACTAATCCAAAACAACTTTCTATTAGCATTAGATTTATGCACATTCAAAATTGGCCCTCTAATAGAATTGAGTTGCCCATCCCTGATATAGGTAATCATTAGGATTTAGGGCATACAACTATAGAAGTCGGATGAGCTAAAATCGACAAATATTTAAATATGCAATCAAATCCATAAATCATTTCACCTTTTAAGTGACAATATCAACCGTAGGAGGTATATAACATAGGTACCTACCTAATAACAAAAAATTATTAATAGGTTGTATCAAAAATTCATAACTTCAACAAATAAAATCACTACCTAATACATTTAGCAAACAAATAATAATGATAGGATTTTTAAACCTCAAATTTATAAATAAAATATATAGGTACTATTAGTTAATGTTTATTTTTTAAATACTTAATTACAATTTCGATATACATATTATATTATGATGAGAAGATTACAGAGGAGTGTTGTCAATGGGTGACATATTTACTCAAATCACTGAGGTACAAAAAAACTGAAACATAATTTATATGCTTATTAGTTATTATACCCTAAACTATTGTACAACGCAAATGTTATAACATTATAATATTATACATATATATTCAAGTAATAATTAATAACATAATATAGTATGCATAAAAATTCAGTCAAAGTGAATCACAGATAATTGAGTGAAGTTAAAATACTGCGATATTAATTTATTGTTATAAGCGTAAATCTGCGTAAAAATAATATAATAATAAAAACACTAAAAGGTACGTAACTGATTGTTGCTGGCTGAAAATAAATAAACATTCAAACGAGATAACCACGGATACTAGCAGGTCGGTATATCGACGATGAATAATAAACAAATTTAATTATTAATTTAGCTAAAAAAAACAATGTGCATTATATTTAACAATTTTTCTTTTTTGAATTTCGCGTCGATTTATATAATATCTCCAAAATAATCTACAACCGAAAACGATCACGTTAAGATGGAGGTGATGATCATATATCAGAAAACTGTCGAATATTCAGGAAGTAGTAGGTAAGACTAATAACGAAATTCTTAAATCCGGCGATAATGATCAATGTACAAATTATAGACCTATATATGGCTATATCCTTCTATCTCTAAATATTTGAAAAACGATTAGAACAACGTTTGATTGATTTTTTGAATATATATAAATTTTTACTACAAACTAATTTGGATTTTGGAAAAATAATTCAACAAAATTTGCACTGTTATTAGCATCGAATTGTATTCATTCTAGTAGACATTAACAATGACAATTATAAGGTAGGTAATTGGTCTGCATTTAGATTAAAAAAATGCTTTACATAAAAAAATATTAAAATATTAATGTGGTATTATTGGTATTGCTCAAGATGTTTTTATTTCATATTATTTTTCAAATAAATTGCAATCATTGTATTTTACATTGTATCAAAGTTGGACCAAGTTTGTCGTATTCCACCTATGGTGGATTAATATAATCAGTTAATACAAAATCCTAACCATACTAATATCAGATATTCAGATGAATAAAAAAAAACCAAATTTAACTATTTTTAAATTAGCCTGCCTTCTTCCCAGAGTTCGAATATACACACAAACATTAATTTATTCATATATATATTGACAAAAAACAATAATACAAATCAAAAAACATAGCCGATTAACCAATAGCAACCAATATAAATTATAATAAACTCAGATTTCCTACTTTTCCGGTGGATTTACCTAAAATTTTCTTTCTTATTAACCTTCCCCCGGTGATTATGAATATCTTAAAAAAAATTTGAGCCAAATCGGACCAGCCGTTCTCAATTCATGAGGTAACGACCATTTTTCACTCTCCATTTTTATTTATATAGATTATGATGTGGAGATATCAGATTCAATAATATTCACTCAAATCACCGAGGTACACACAAACTTAAACCTAATTTATAATAATATGTTTATTATATATTTATACCCTAAATCATTATTGTACAACGTATATAATAAGACATTATAATATATCAATGTAATAATATACTACAATATAACGCAAATGCATAAAAATGCAGTCAAATGTAATTAGGTGAAGTTAAAATATTGCGATGCTTGTTATAAGCTTGAATCTGCGTAAAAAAAAATATTATAATAATAAACCTGACTGATAGTAGCTGGCTGAAAAGAAATAAACATTTAAACCACGGATACTACTTGACAGGTCGATCGTATCTACATCGACGTTGAATAATAAACAAATATTATAACTATTTGGTTTACCTAAAAAAACAATATGTACCTATTTTATTATATTTTATATCTGTATATCCAGTGATTGTGTTACACTAATAAATTATAGGTAAAAACCAATTCTTATTTTTGGAATTTCACGTCTCTTTATTCTATTTATAATAATATAGTATTCTCTAAAACGGACTTCAAGCGAAAGATATCACATTATGATGGACATGGAGATGATGTGACCATATTATATTAGAAAAATGTCAAAAATGTCGAATATCAATGAAGTCGTAGGTAAGAATAATAACGAAATTATTAAATTCGGCGACAGTGATCAATAGAGTGCGAATTTAAATGCATTAAAAACCAACAAAATAGGCGCTAAAAAATCTTAAAAATGCATAAATATATGCACTAAAATGTTTAAATATGGATGAAAATTAAAAATTAGCAATAAGTGGTATTTTTTGAAAGTTTAATTAAAACAATATGTTTCAAATTATTGAACCCTAAATTAAATACTTTTCTTAATTTTTATTCTCAAATAATGTCAATAATGGTCAATGGTCGTAGTCGATATTTTCTTATTTTGGTATAGGTTTTATATTTCAACGATTATTGATCTAATGTCATCTTTGATAAAACCGTTTATACCTAAAAGTATAATATCTATTAATTTATTTTGATATTAATCAAAACAATAAAATTATAATATTATTTTCTTATTTTACAATGGTATATAATATCAAAAATGTCTAAAAAACCATCAAAATATGCACTGAAGTCTGAAAGATGAAATACCTATGCAATTAAAATTTTAAAATAAGCCCTTAAAATAGTGAAAAATGGGTAAATGTCCAATTATGCAAAAATATGCACTAAAAAGACGTGATTATTGTACTAATCATTGACCTATCTCTTTCCATTTCTTTAAATATCCAAAATATTTGAAAAATTATTAAAACAATGTTTGGTTGATTTTTTGAATATACATATCTTTTTTTCTATTAACCAATTTGGATTTCGGAAAATAAATCAACAAAATATGCACTGTTATTAGCTTCAAATTGTATTATTCTAGTAGGTATTAACAATGACAGTAATAAGTTAGGTAATTACAGACTATTTCAGATTTAAAATACGCTTTTCATTAAAAAAAAATTAAAATATTGTGCGGTATTCGTGGTATTGATCTAGATGTGCTTACATCATATTATTATCTTTCAAATAGATCGCAAGTAGTTTAAATTGAAGAAATATATACTCAAGGATCAGTCGTCTTAGGATCATTTTTATTTCTTATATTTTATAAATATAAATATAATATTTACATAAATATTGTATTATTAATCTTAAAATGTCAGGAAATATTAATTGTTATGCAGACGATACATTATAGTTTCAATTGAACATAAAAGAAATTGATGAATATTGTATTAATTAACGATTCAATGTACCTACTGTGATGAATTAAAAATAAGCATGTATGTTGTTATTGATAAAACTTTAACTTATAATCATAATAATATATTAACTGAGGTGGTGTAGTTACTATATATAGCTATTGTAAATTGTAATGAATAATAATTAAAAGGATTTTGAATGTCGACTTTTTTTTCCAATCTTATATTATTAATTAAAGCATATATTATATATTACGATTGATTGGGATCGTGAGTATAGATTAATAGATTTATAAAAGAAGGTTATGTTGATTTATGATACACCCGAATCTGTGTGTTTTTATTAATTTGTTGTTGATGATCGTAAAATTCTATTGTTGAAATTGTGTGAGTATGTATTATTATAATATCTTACCTGGTTGATGTTAGGTACTTGATTAAACGATGTTAGATTTTAAGATGAGAGTTTGACAATGTTAGTTTTCTCGAAATAACGCAAAACACAATTTTGATATGAGTAAAAGTTATTTTAATAATTCACAACAAGATATAAAATTTGAATGAGTACATTAAATTAATAATCGCTGTATAATTTTGGTAGCAAAATAAGACGGTGTGTGTGATAGTGTGCTAATGAGCTCCGACTCAACTGAAGGGAGCAGACTGTTCTAAATATCGAAATGGGGGTTCTACTTATAGTATTGACCTTTATTGATATCTTGTTAGTTGTTGTTCCATATTAAATTGTTGTTGTTCATTTGGCATAAGTGCATGGGTATAATCAAATATATATAATATGGTTATTATTTATTAGTTGTTTTTGGTCATATTTTTATTAATATCAGGGTAGGTATATGGCTAAAAATATTTATTATTTTTTTAATAGTGTTTATTAGATATTGTATTGTCATTTGATTTCACAGTGAGTATGAATATTGTTGTTGTGTATAATTTTGGATAATATAATTGGTACCTACATGGGTACAGATATTTATTGTGATATTTTGGTAATGACATATTTAGGTGAGGGGTGGGTGTAAGTGCTATAAATAATAGTTAATTATATATTTATTAATATTAAAATCGATAGAAAATCAAAACACTTAAGAAACTAAATGTTTAACTCAACTTTAACTTTTATACTCATTAATGCACAGCATAAGTATAATTATTGACTATACTTTCATTATAACAAGGAAATATATAGATTTTAATTGAATACCTATCATAATGAATAATTAATAGATTATCGTAACACTTTCAGCTGCCACCGATGTTTTAAACATCCATTCAAACTTTTGTTCTCGAATACTTAGAAATCCAAGATGAAGCAAAAAAGAAAAGTGTTTTTGTGTAAATATTTGCAAATAAATAACATTATCTCCCCCGTCGGGACCCACCTTGATGTGGTGGGGGAGCTTGCGGGCCTTTAGTTAGGTCTTACCAAGCGGTCCCAACCCGGCTGTGACCTTAACCGGTTGAAGTCGGAGCTTCAAGAGCCGCCCTTGCCTTAAGCAGCTGGGGTCGGCAGGTTGGAGGTAGCCTGCTCCCGCTGAGCGAATGCCCTAGTGGAAGAAAAACCATGATAAAAAAAACCCTTAACCCCCAACTCGTAAAGGGGGAGTACTTGGCACGGAGGTCAGTGAAACGTGTCTACGAGGACCCTGTGGAAGACCAGGCAACCTTCCACAGTAGCCTAATTTGGCAGCTTTCACTGCGGTACGCTGCACTGCCGCAGTGCGACTTTTATATCATGCATACTCGTGGGAATCATATGGAGAACCTCAAAAAACCAAACCGACTTGATACAATGGACAAAACAAACGCATCGGAAAACAGCAACAATGGAGAATATGGAAAACTTAAATACAAATATGGCATTAGGAACACCTTAGAGAAAGCGGGGTCGTCTACTTCTACTGAAAAGGTAAATTGTTCTCGTTGTTACGATTTACAATATTTCCAACACAATTTTTCTTCTAAATTCGTAGATGTTTATTGTGTATGCACTATGCAAACTTAAATTTTATTTTTAAATTATGATTTTCTATACACTTATACACATAATATTATATATTATGGAGTATAAGAAAAATAATGTCTGAAAGTCGAAGACACTATATTAATGAAAGTCCATCTGGACTTATTTAAGGCCCTTGCATATACCGGCAAGAACGTAGCTGTAGCTACCAACAAGACCTTACCTGACGACAAGCGAAAGCGATCATCTTATGAATATGATGACCATCATAATAGAAAATTGTCTCGAACCTCAACATCAAAACTCGATATCCATCATGTAATTGGTAAGTAATATACACGTCATCGACCCAAAGACATAATAACGAAATATACCTATACATATACCTAACCTATACGGTCGATATCAGTGCTTCACTATTTTAAAGTCTAACCAGAGCGATGATTGTATTGATTTTTTCATGGTGTTCGCAGTGTTGAGAATAGATACAAAAAAAACATTTAATTTACGGACTTTTTAATTAAATTTACAATTTTCGGAGTTACGATCGTAGAAATAATTAGTTATATAGATATATATGTTACGGTCCAAGTAGAAAAATGGCCATTGTAAACATTGAAAATTAGTTCTATACAATGACAGAGTTTCAAGCCTGATTCCGTGTGAATAATTATATACATACACGATAGATGGGGTCCGATCACCGTTTCTTATTGTCCGTACATTTTGATGCGTAAATTTTGTTAATTCTACTAAAATCAAAACTGCCCTTCTTTCATTTGGTAATAACTTCATTGTTAATATCATATCTAGACATCAAGCCGAACGATAATGTACCAAATAGTAATGACAAGTCAACTATTGTTAAATCTAAAGCGGATTTAGTAACTAGTATAATACGTCCCTATCGTCTGAGCGTACCACCTGATGATAGCGACAAAAAGATTAAAAAAGTAACAAAAGATAATTATTATTTCATTCAGTATTTATTAATGTATTATTATTTTTTACAGGGAAAACCACCCATTTCTGGATCGAAATACGTACTCGATGTCAAGGAAGACGGTAATGTTCCCCTTTCACTCCCTAGAGCTGCGGGGACAAAAAGAAAAAGAGTATTGACTGAGACCAGTGACAGAAAACTTAAAAAAGTAATAAAGATAAATTGTTATTTTTTTCAGTATGTATATATTAATATATTGTAATTTTAATAGAAAAAGTATGAAAAACTATCCAATGTGGGTTCAACGAATCAACGTGATGTCGCGGAAGACGGTAATGTCTCTCCTTACTTCTCGCAACCCCCTCCCCCCCCAAATACATCGTCCAATTAGAGGTAGTGTTCAGTGGGCCGGTTGGCCACTGCTATCTCCAAGGAGAAATCAAAATTATTTAGGCAAAGTGCTACACTTAATGCACTTAGTGTGAACGGGATATGATCTGGTGTGTTTAATTTTGATCCATTGGATGTTTCATGTTTATATTTGTGATCTTTTGATTATATTAATCAAACATAGTATGTATAGATACCAAGTACCCATAGTATATCATACAGCAATATTACATTTATTTGTTGAGAATGGAAAATTGAAAAAAAAAAACCCAATTCCGAAGGAATTATGACTAGTTAATAATGATATTTAAGTCAAACTTTTATATTTTTATCGATGACATATAAATACCTACGTCTTAAATAAGTGTAGATATATCATATTTAGGGCGCATGTAAACTCCGCCAGTGAAAAAAATAGTATAGAACAGTATACACTCTACAATTAAAATAACATACAGATTATTTATCAAACCTAAAATTATAATTTTATAATAATAACTATTCTTCTTAAATAAGTATATGACACAAAATATAAAAAACTTAAAAATAAAAATAATAACTGTTTGAGCAAATCATACAAATTATTGCAATTGCCAGTATTATGTCAAAAAATAATGATAGACAAGTTAATAATCATTAGTAATCAAAAAATATGTAGATATATTATATTATTATGACAGTATATTATGTTATAATACTTATAATAATTTGCCCTCTGAACTAAAATTATGAGATACTATTCATAGAAATTCAAATAATTAAGTCTAATTTAAATCCATTATTATAACTATTTAGTATGTATAGCTTTCGCTAAACCAATAATTTTTTTTTCATTTTGAATTTTTGAGTTTACTTAGTAGAGAAATATTCAAATATAATTTTGTTTTACATAAGGAAGGCATTAATACTAGCGGAGTTTCCATATACCAATTCCAGGTAAGAAAATAAAAGTGGAGGAGTTAAAATTACCCGATATTCTGGCAGAGTTTACAATCGCCCTACAAATAGGTTAGTTTATATTATTTATAAATTATATCGGCGAAACCTAGGATATACCGGTAAATCCTAGGTTTTACCACTATTCATACTTTTACCGTAACATATATATAAAACATCATTGTTATTTTATATACATCTTTTGAAAACGTATATTATATTATATGGCAGTCAGGGCCGTATTTGAGGGGGGGCAAGTGTACCTTGTTGCCCGGGGCGGCAAATTGTTTAGTCCATTTAGGGGGCGGCAATTGGCAAATTTATGTTGATAAATTATTATTGTATATTAACTGTTGAGAAAAAATAAATAAATTTACATAATTTTAACCTTCTATTAAAAACATTATTATAGATCGAAAAGGTATAATATTGTTAACATCAGTTTGTCGGAAAATAATATAAATTATATTATTAACATACTATTTATAAATAGATTGGGTTTTTGAACGTTTAAGAACGGCAAGAATCAAGGAGGTTAATCCACTAGCTGAGTATTCTCCGTGTGCTGCACACTCTCTAAATTTGGTTGGTAGTTGTGCAGCAAATTGTTGTGAAGAAGCCTGTCATTTTTTTGAACTGTTACAAGCAGTATAGGTACTGTTTTTTTACGGCGTCGACTCATCGTTAGGAAATGTTGAATGCAAAAGTCACGAAAATTAGCAAATTATTTTGAGTTAAGAATTCGCAAAAATGTTTCTTTATATATCTAAGATTTGAAAATGTAATACAAGATTACTTATAAGTTTGTCTACCTTTATCAATAAAAAAATCTCTACC
Source organism: Macrosiphum euphorbiae (assembly GCA_949089665.1). Taxonomy (NCBI): domain Eukaryota; kingdom Metazoa; phylum Arthropoda; class Insecta; order Hemiptera; family Aphididae; genus Macrosiphum; species Macrosiphum euphorbiae. Next base: position 176,404,625 of record CARXXK010000001.1, on the reverse strand, counting down.
GGACAGTAAAATTAAATTTTTATGAGCGTTTGAAATTCAAATTTTTACAACATTGGATGTTCACTCGATTTCTCATGTAGCGATTTCCTTATTTTGTTGTTATTCATAAACGAATAACTATAGATACATGAAAATTTCACTGAATGTTTATATTAGCATTGCCTATACACCATACAATTTTTAAAATATTTTGACTCTTTTTGAGCTGTTTACGGATATTTTCATTTTTCAATTTTTTTAGTCTTTTTTTCTATGATTATCAATTAAGTTTTATCTGTTGGGCCAAAAAGTGTAAAAATTTAATACAAGGCTCCTGATATAGTTACAATATCAGTTGAAAAATATTAAAAATACATAGGCACAATTTATTTTTTTAAGTATTTATTTCGAATTTTGACAGAATTTTTCAAAATCTCGAAAATTATTAATCATCGTAATTAATAAATTATTAAATGTTCAGTTTTTATAGCTAAGGATTGAAAATTTAAAACAAGATTCCACGTAAGTAGTTAATTCTCTTACCGAAAAATCTAAAAAATATACAATCACAGTTTATTTTTATAGTCATTTTATGTTCAAATTTGGACGAAATTACATATTAAAAAACCTAGTTATTTTGTTGTGATTATATAATATTATTCGTGGGTACCTACTTGAAACTTCTAAAGTGTACTATTATATATCTATGATAGTATCAGGGTTTGTTATTGATGTAGACAGTGGCGTATTTACGGGGGGGGGGGGTCCCCGGGTCTGGACCCCCCCCAGAAAAAAATATAATATAATATAATTATTACATCGTAACTCGTATGTGTTTTTTTTATATTATAAACTTGTAGGTACCTAATATTTAGACCCCCCCCCCACAAAAAATTTCAAAATACGCCACTGGATGTAGATGTATAACATGTTATAAGTACCTAATGGATATTGTGATAATGTGATATGATTAATTTGGAATTTATTATAGGTCAATTTTTTTTTAATACCATAGATATGTATATAATTTGTCTTAAACGACTTAAACCTAGACTGACATACCGTCTTCGCTCAGAATCGTTTTTCTTATACAATGATATTATATCATTGCATTCAAATTTAATACCATCCATTATACAGTGCCCCACTTGTGACCTACAGTACAGCAGAGCGACATCCACTTACCCACCTTAATTTTATTCTCAAACCTTCAGTCCAGGAGAAAGTTATACATTTTTTTTATATATTTTTATATATTGTTATTTATATACCTATTTAGATTATAATTATTAATACCAAATACAAATAATAAATGATACATTATTTACTTAAAACTATTTTCTTTAATTGACATTGGTTTTCCCAAGGCTGGGCATTAACGAGTTAAAAGTTAAAATTAAGTTAAAACGTTAAGTTAATTTTAATTAAGTTAATTAACTCGTTACTTTTTTTACAAATTAACTTTTAACTTAATAAGTTACTTTTTTTTAAGATTAACGTGTTAACTTTAAGTTAATTTTATTTAAAATTATCTAAATTAAGTTAATTTTAGTGCAAAGAAAAATGCAAATTATTAATGAGGTTTTTAGTATATTTTATGATTCACTATTTTAATATGAATTTCCTGTAGACGAAAATAATATGAAAAATAACTTTAATAGTCATTATATGGGCTGTATAATATATTAATATCTACCTACACGTTTATCATTATAAATTGTATTAATAATATTTTCAAAGATAGGTTATACAGATTATCGTTTAAATGGGTTCCCTGAAGTGGATGTCGAATGTTGTCGTGAACGTAATAATATAGTACAAAGTAATTATATTTTTACTGATAATAATTGTTCATGTTGTGCTGAGCCTAGGTTTTAAAACTACACGGTGGCTGCATTGTGTCCTCAGTATAGAAAATATATTTGGGTGGTAGGTACTGCCTGTTTGATTTTTAAAATTTATGTGAATCAATTAAAAATATTGGTATCTTGGCAGTTGGGAGAAAACTATTAAGGTGTTTTTTTTTTTTTTTTGATGTACCACTTGGGTAAATTGATTTGAGTATGAGTTCAGGACTAAGATTTATTTTGGAAAAGTCGGTTTTTTGATAGCTAATTAATACTTTTATGTCTCATTTAAAAAATTTCCCTAGTATTTTTCTTGAGTGTAAAAAAACTAATATTATGTGTGCAATTTTTTATTTTTGCAAAATAGAAAATTTTAACTTTAAACTAAGTTAAGTTACTTTTTTTTCAAAGTTAACTTTTAACTTAACGAGTTAACGTAAAAAATATGATTAACTTTTAATTTAACTTAACTTTATTATTTTAAAATAACTTAACTTAACGAGTTAAAAAAAATCGTTAACTTGCCCAGCCTTGGGTTTTCCTATATAAATAAATACCTAACTATAATAGAAGGAATTTTGTTTAATGTTCATAATATAATATTATTCATAATAAATTTTACAATAATAAATTACGCACATAATATGTATTTAATATTATAGTGTATATTGTATATACATTTAATTCGCCAATATTATATAAGTGACAGTAGCATATTAATGTATTATTATGTTTATGTAGTTGGTTCAATTTTCTTTGTACCAAAATTGTATACAACAAAATAGTTACACCTTACTTTTTAAGAAATAGTTTTTTTTTTTTTGGTGGGGGTGGGGGGGAGGGGCAGCGGAAATATGTTGCCCCGGGGCGGAAATTGTCCAAATACGGCCCTGATGGCAGTACTCAATGCTCGTCAATAAAATACGGATTTATTAAATTATGATATTACTTTACAGAATAATAAAATTTTCAATCTCACATTAAAAACAATGTCGATAATTATTTAACTTAAGTATTAAAGTAATTTAAATTAATTAATTAATTATTTTATTTCATTTCATAAATACATATAAACACTGGGCCACAAAGAAAATTTGGGCTATATATTAGAATAAAATTTAAATGTTTCATCCTATTTTATTACTAGGTAATATTAATATTACTAGTATTATTAATCTGTTTAAGACAAACTCCATAGGACATTAGGACTGGTTGAAAAAACGTATAGTTCTGGAAATTGGTGATCAAATTACAATATAAATAGGCATATAATATTATTATTAAGCGAGATTATTTATTTATGCTGTATTTTTGAACAGTATTAATATGTGTTCTGCCATGTTCTTTAACAATTTATATTAGTGACTATTTATGCTGTACTTAACTCTTTTGGCTTATTAACCAGTATCAGTAGTTAGTTATAAATATGATGAAATACAATTTTCAGTTCTGGAAAATATGATCCGACCTGTTGCATCAGACTTACCATCTGGAGTTGTGAACGGGGATATCAAAATATGTAAGCGGACTAGAACACTGGAAAAGAATGTAAAATTTAAATTATTTATTTTATTTTAATATAACATGAAGTCTTATATTTCTATAATGTACATTTGTAGAGTACAATTCAAACTCCAGTACGATGTCCTGGTGTAATAAAGTTTGGAAAATTTGAAGTGGAGACGTGTTATTCTTGCCCATTCCCGCAAGAGGAGGATTCTCCAAGATTAATATTTTGTGAATATTGTTTAAAATACACTAAATGTCAATCGATTTTGGAAAGACATATGCGACACTGTAATTGGAGAACACCACCAGGCACAGAGATCTACCAAAGTGGAGATTTAAGCGTTTTTGAAGTAAATTAATTTTATGAAACAATTCACTAGAGATAAACTACCTACACAATTTTTTATTTATTTTTTCAAACAGGTTGATGGAAAAGTAGACAAAACTTATTGCCAAACACTATGTCGATTGGGGAAATTATTTTTGGACCTAAAAACTCTGGACTATGGCGTTGAACCGTTCTTATTTTATATTGTGACAAAAACGATGGTTTTGTAAGTGTACCTATATAAATACATTTTAAATTGTAATTTTCGAAGTGAAAACATCCCTTGGCAGGGTCTGCCTTTCGCTCGAATTATGTGGTTAAACGCGTAAAAGAATCATTGAGCGATACTATAACAAAATATGTAACGCTGTCAATCCAAATTATCTTAAGTCCGTACATTAATATATATATATTTACGTGTATGTGTGTTTTTGTTTTTCTGCGCCCAATTAGAAGTCCACATTGTCTACCCATTATATAAATTTAACTTTTAGTGCAATCCAATAGTCAAAATGTATTAGTAGAAGTTTTCAATTCTGTCTACCGTCGCAAGACGGTAATTCACTTTTTATTTTTTTTTTATATTTGTCTACCATAATTATATTGTATTAATGTTCAATTAAAAATGTTAAGGGCTGTCATTTGGTTGGTTATTTTTCAAAACTAAAACAAAATGAAGAAAATTTTAATGTAGCTTGTATCGTTATCATGCCACAGTATCGAAGACAAGGGTATGGACGAATTCACATCGAATTCAGTAAGTGAAAACTATATGGACCTAGGCGTTTTAGCATATATCATGTTTAGTTTATTTTTTCAGGTTACCTTCTATCTAGAATCGAAAGACAACCGGGAACCCCGGAAACACCCCTTTCCGGCTTGGGAAAAATGACGTACGATGCATATTGGAAAGGTGTTATTCTAGAATATTTAGATAAACACAGAGGCATTGAAAACATATGTATCAATGATGTTAGCAGTGAAACTGGTAATTTCAAAACATTTTATTTGAAACTTTTCATTCAGAATTTTGACAATCATAATATTAATAACAATTTTAATTTAGGTTTAATGAGAAAAGATATTATAGACACGTTCAAATCTCTACACATGGTTGTGGAAACCTTTAAAGAAATGACCATATGCATAGACTGGAATGTTGTAGATTCCCACATAAAGAAGAAAATTGAATTAAAACAAATTCATATCGACCCAGATCGATTGAGGTGGACACCGTCAAATTTAACGGATGGCCAAGTTAGTTTTTTATGATAAAAAAAAAAAAAAAACGATTTTAAATAATTATAATATTTTTTATTAGGATAACCAACATCTTGAAGAATCGGTTTTCATCAAGTGCCTTCCAGGTGGCTAACCCTAGTGTACGTGTGTGCGACTGGCATGTATCCGGATTACACATGGATAACGAATGCCGCGATTGCGGCCCCGGTGGCGTTCTGCGCACTGTTCGCTACCATACACGTATCCCCTCACTTGTACGTTATGAAGAACCGGCTAGCGGACGCCAAACGGGTGCTGGTCTGGTTGAGCGGCGAAGAGTAGGGTAGAAAATGAGATGGACGCCATGGTCGAGTGCATATGCAAGGAAATGCGCAACGCGTCCTTCAACAAACCGTTCAGGGACAGGGTAAGACTTAAAGCACTCATCGTCAGACATGGCATGTCCGTGTTTCGGGTGACAGCCAGCGTCACTTTGATCATATAGTTCACGTCCATCACGTTCGCCGAGATGCACTTGGCCGTCCACGCATACAAGCTGTCGCAGACAGGTGCACCGCGTACGACGTAACCGATTACGGGTGGCAGTGCATGGTTGCCGTTGGTGGGGTGTCAGTCAAGCACATAATTGGACTTGGCTGGCTGCTATCCATTATCAACTGCGAGCTGTTCTTGGCCAACACCCGACCCATACCTAACCGTGCGGTCATCATTATCACGCTGGCTCTCAAGATTTACCCCGTGCTGGTGGACGACATTGGCATTATGTATCGAAATTATCAGATATCGTCGCTGTTGCAAAAAACACCGCTGCAAAAATAAGGACAAGGAACAACATCATTCAGAAGCTCGCTGGCTCAACTTGGGGAGCCTCAACCGAAACCCTTCGGACATCTGCTCTAGCTCTGGTCTACTCAGCCGCAGAATATGCTGCCCCTGTATGGCTAAATAGCGCACATTGTTCAAAAATCGATGTACAACTTAACTCAACCATGCGTGTCATCACAGGTGTAGTTAAAACTACCCCCAAAGAGTGGCTTCCAGTGTTATGTAACATACATCCACCTCATATTCGACGCTTGACAGCTACAGCGAGAGAATGGTCTAAATATAAGTGCAATGAAAAACTCCCAATAAATAAATATATACCTACGAATCACATTCTGAGACTCAAGTCGAGGAAACCTGTCTGTTTAACAGCGAAAGACCTCATTGAAAACAAATTCAACGGAGTTAACGACTGGAGATCAAAATGGAATCTATCAAACCCCGACAGTCATCAACTAATCAATGACCCATGCTCCGAAGTACCAGGCTTCTCACTTAAGCGACGAGAATGGGTCACCTTGAACAGACTTCGAACCGGACACGGGAGATGCGGAGACAATTTATACAGATGGGGGTTGAAAGACTCCCCTGCTTGCGACTGTGGCCATTCACCTCAAACAATGGAACATATAATTAGACATTGCCCAATCCGAGCTTTCAATAAACCCATTGCCGACATCCACAACATTTCGAATGCAGCTCTAACCTGGCTGAGATCACTTGATATTCCCCTATAGAAAATCATCCTACCACATAGAAGTTACCATGCTACTATAATTGCTGACTAATTATATTATACTATATGTTTTATATTTTATTTTATTATTTTGTTCTATTTTTACAAAGTGTATTTGTTAATAATTTTATTGTGTTGTAATGCTTGTCTATAATACCATACGATAATAATAATAACCGGCTAAGATTATTTTTCTTGTGGAAGCACTGTGTTTATCAATTTTGGTACAAACAAAGTCTTCCGGTTTCGAAAAAAGTCAACATACCTAGATTGTAAACAATTATTTTTCTTTATACTATATTATCATTGTTTATAGTTGATAATATTTTACACGTGTATAAGCTGTATATTTTTTAAATAACGATAAAAAAATGTTGTAAATGTATCATCTATATGGACACTTTAATATTAATTGTAAATAATATTATGTATATCAATCAATTTGTCTTTATTTTAAATATTGAATGTACATGATATTTGATATACATCCAAGTAAATACCTTGTTTGTTCTATTATAATATAAGTAAAAACTTTTTACATACGTCATTTTTTCTTTACTAATTCATAATATAATCAAAATATTTTAAGTAATTTATTGTCTTTTTATTTATTTATTAATTACAATATGTCATCTATATTTTGATAGATCATCTATTTTTCAAAAAAAGTACACCAATGTCGGTTGATAAGTGATTACTGAGAAAAAAATGTTAATGACCAAATCATTAATTAGTACTTATTATTAAGGTTAAATAAACAGTTACATACTACTGTTTTATATACTGGGTAACTTTTGAACTTAAAATTCCTATTTTCACAGTTAACTGTCCTGAATACCTGATAAATACAATTATTTTTCGAATATTAGCTTAACTTGTATTATGTTAGTATAGTACATTTTATATTCTAAATATACCTAGGTATCGGCTATATTTAATTAATTACACATAGTTATTTATTATATTCCGACTTTAAAATACCTACAAAAGTAAAAACAAATAATAAATGGTAAATGGTAATTTTGTACCTGGGTACAGTAGTACAGTACTACAGTATATTGTTTATAATCTATAACGCAGACACTTTGTATGGTCAGATAAAAATATACATTACAGAACGATTTGTAATTTGTGCTATTCTATACATTTTTATTTTTATTTTTTATTATTTATACACAAACACAACACATACCAGAGCATGGTTCAGCAGGCACAATAACAGTATGATCTATATAAAAAGAAAACATGAACAATTTTAATGAAAAATATACCAATTGATGACACTTTCGTATTTTATTTTCTATTATATACATACATAAAATATATATTATAAATATAAATTATACCTAAGTAGTATACACTATACATATATAATGTTAAACTTAAAAATTATGTTTCAGTTAGAAATTAATAAAAATCTTTAATTTTATAATTAACATTAGACATTTTGAACTACAATTGTTCCATAAATATTGTAAGATAAACCTCTTAAATATTGAAATGGTGTTATTCAGATCAATTTTCCACAATTCTTTTTATTTTGTTATCATGCTTCTTGTACTTTTACATCGAGGTGGACTTGATTCTCTCGGGGAACAATTGCAGTTTAGCTACCCCTCCCTATTTCGAAACTTATGTAACTCATCGAGTTAAGAACGATGGTGCAATCAGAATTTGTCGCTCTCACTTAGTTTCGAAGTTATGGCCTTCCAAAGTTTTCAATTTTACGTTTATATGCATGCGCGCAACACTACTATAATGCCGCGTGGAGGACCATTTTTGTTATTTTTTTGTACTTCCGTATTCTAACCTATTAAAAACGATGGTGCAATAATAATTTATTAAAAATAATCAAGAATAATTATTACAGAATAAAGTTAATATCACGGACGTATATACAGGACTGGGCACGAGTCGTTATCAGTGGAAAATTAGTGTCACGCTCGGGACCACAGGAATACACATTGCGCCATCTATTTGTGTTATATTTAATTGCGAAATTATTTAATTATTTTTATTTTTATTTTCATTTTTAATACTGAAATGGATGTATACCACAGACGTCCGTTACGTATATTTAAAAAATTTATGAAAATTTTCGTTTTAAAGTATTAAATTTACTACCAAATACTAACGTCGTTTATAGTATTTACTCCTACGCACACACATATACATTACATATGTACTTTGTACGTCCCTGTTATTACTATATTAAGGTTATCACCTTTTCATTTAAATCATTTTTATGTATTTTGTTCTTATGTGCCAAATATGTTATGGGAGTAGTACTTCGCTTAAGTGTTAAACGCCATGGTTCAGAATTATTTATATCAACTGGTGGTAACATATTGTCCTCGATATCAATCTTAAATAAAATGTTTAATTTAATATTTATCTACTCAGTATATTTAATTTAAGTTATTTTTCTGAAATTGGGTACCTGTGGTATAGCATCTGGTTTTAAATTTTTACGTTCCATTTGTAGCTAATAATAAGAAGAATGAAATAAAATAAGTTGTGACTTATAGTTATCCAATAAATTAAAAAAATATAAATATACACCTACAATATTGTAGCTTTGAAATGTTTTTCACATAGCTCCTATGTGAAATTTTATTTACATACTTTGTATTTATGGTCTGCAATAATGAATCCCATTTATCAAAAAAGATTTTTTGTTTTGGAAATCCAAATCTACAATTAATTAAACAAATTGCAATTTAATCATTCTAATTGCTTAGGTATAGTAATTAGAAATATTTCCCACAACTGTTCTATTAACGATTAAATGTATAATTTTAATACTACTTACGAAGATATGTTTTGTCCCTTTTTTGACCCACAATGGGGAAAAGAACAAAACTGTACCATATTTATTTAATTAAGGATAATAAAATAATAACAAAATAGCAATACTGAATAATTAATTTACATTTTATACATCATATATTATGCAAATTAATACATTAAGATACAATTTTTGGAGGGAAATCTCTTTATGTAAATAAAAAGGTTTAATATATTTATAACATGGGTGTAAAAGATACACACAATATTATTAGAATATTATAATATAATAAATGTTGATAGAAATAAAATGTATTTTGAAATAAACGACTAGTTGCTTTATTGTCCGCTAGATGTCAGCATAGACCATAGTGGGCCCACAGGCGTGACACTAATTTTCGAAAGGCTTATACAGTAAAGAGCGTTCGTGACCAGTCCTGTATATACGTCCGTGGTTAATATCAATTAAATGATAATAATAATACATTTAAAAATTTACAACAATTCAATTCGCGATTGAAAGGAAATATAGGTAGCGCACTAGTCGATACTAATGATAAGGCTAACGGGGAACAGGTTACGTACCACCTAGATCCCGCGACAAGTAGATCCCCGTACGTCAACTGGATCCCCTTGGACATTTAGAACCTCATAGACATATAGATCCCATACTAACTATAATCTCCTTCGTCATTTAAATACCCAGATTTTGGCGGTAATTTTAAAACTTATAAAAATACGTAAGTACTAATAAATATAGTTTAATTTATTCAACTATAAAATAGCATTTATAAATTAAAAATATTTATAAAATATAAACTATAGGAGTAAGGAGTAAGGGACGTTTATTTTTAGGTTTATCGGTTGAGGCTTAACCTGTCGACAGACGGACGCATTTTTCAACGCGATTGTATTAGTCAACTATTTAGAATTAAGGAAATTCCTCAAAATAGATATGAAAAAATCTATAAATTGTCAAAAAACGATGCTTGTATGTTGTGTCATATTATTGTCTTCGTTAATCGGTAATCCCTACCTTATCGAAATCCAAGTCTGAGCCGCCCAACATTTGCGACAATTATCATCACACAAACTCCCGAATATTCCGATGCCACCGTAGTGGCTGAAGTAAGGTATAATAATGTGCTCGGTGGACACAATTTGCAAAGGAGCTCCATACCTTAACAAATTGCTTAATATGTATTAATGTGTATTCTGATTTCTGGAGTCTAAACATATTATGTATTATAAATAAAAATTATAACATTTATTTGTAGGTACTAACCAATTTTTAATTTTTTTAATTTTAATAATAATATTAAGTGTTCAAATTCTCAAAATAATATACAATCATTGTATATGAAAAAATATGTTTTTTTTTGGTTTTTATAGAGACCTTAGTGGGCCGATTTTTTAGTATTCCGATAGACATTTTTGACCCAGTCCGGCCCTGTGTGAAGGGCGCGAATCACCATATATTATATTTGTTTTTGTGTCAAATTATTTAAACAGGCACAAGTAGCAAGCTTGAGAGTTTTTATACATATTATTATTATTATAGTTTTTACGAGCTTACTGCTCAAACGACGGTATAGCTATAGCTATATTTTATTCTGTCTGGCCAGGATGAGGGCCACATATTATTATACGTATCGTACTGTTTTGGCTTACGAGTTACGGTCCGTGCTTAATTATTATTTTATCTGTCGTTTTTTTACTGTAATACAGCAATATTTAAATACCGTTATGTTTTAGTTACCATTTTTTTGAGTTACATTTCTGTTGTTAGTAGTTATTTCAGCACACGCCCGTCACCCACACATATGTACACACACATTTACACACCCACCACACACTAGCCTTGCCGAGCAAGTCTTTGATAGTCTTGCTCGGTGAACCCGTCCACTTCGACCGAATTGCGAATACATGTAGGTATGCACTCATCATACATTCATACGCAGGTCTTTGGGGTGTGAGTGCGATACGAAGTATTGTGGATACCAAGGTCTATTGTTGTTCGTTTCCGGCTCAAACACTCGTTTTTAATAACCGTGTTTTAGCTACTAAAATTAAGGGTGTCAGAAATTAAAACAATTAGTTACACTTTAGATTCATTTATTAGGCATTAGAAAACATGAGATAAACATTAGGTACAAACAATACAAACAGCAGCTACAACACGTCGCGGAGCACATGAAAGTCGTGCACCGCGGTAGCTATTTTAATTTTAAACAACAGTAGAACACGTCCCGTCGGCGGAGCACATGACCGCGGTCGTGTGTATAAACAGAAGGAGGCAGAAATACAACCAAATAGAACCCGAGGAGGTGGCTATCAGCGGGACCACGCTATCAACTGTAAGTATAGAAATTATATATAGGTACCTACTTGACAACAGAAAATATTTTACAGTTTAGGTGGTATGTTGGAACGTACCTCAATTTTATAATTGTTGACGACATTTAAACGATGGTCATGACTTTCGTCATAAGCCCAGTCAGACATTATTTTCTTTGATCTTACCCTATACACCATTTGCATGTGTGGTGGTAAGTCACGATATGCATTGTAATTTGTCCCCGCAAACTTAACAGGCTCTGTAAATAAAATAAAAAATTAAACGACAATATAGAAAAAACTTGTGTTGATATAGTTTTTGTCGTGCTTCTTTTTTTGCTTATTATAATATTTTTAAGTTCTTATATGAATGCTCAGGTATATGAAGTATTTAAGTGCTTTTTTTATGTATAGGTGCTCTAAATCCCGAACCCCGGTTATGACTGTTATGAGTGTATATACAATTTTACAATTTGAAAATTCACATATCCGACATGTTCTTAACTTTGTTGTATAATAGGTCAAATCACCCTAAAACTAAAGATAACAACACAAGGTCGGTTCTGCTAAACACACATTATGTATGTTGAGCGTGGGTTAGAGAGAGAAAAAAAAACTGTACAGACATCCTCTTAATAACAACTGCAAAAATTACAAGAAATAATAATATAATATTATTATATACAATTTGTTTTAGCAACAAACCTACCCATAATATGACTAATAGAAAAATTAATTACGAAATAACAATATAAATACCTATATTAAAATACCCATACAAGTTACTAAAAAAACAAGTCCGTCTCTTCTCAAAATCGTTTTTCATACGCAATGATTTATCATATAGTTATTATATAAAAAAAATGCTAACATATCCATTACAGTGACTCAATAATGTGGTACACACAACACTTATACAGCAGTAGATTTTTAAACTATTTTAAAACTAAAAACAATTACCCTCATCCATCCAACCCTTGGAATTCATTATTTTTAGTTTCTTTATCAAACATTTTAATGTCGATGACATCCCATGGTTTTCCATAGACGATACAAGTTTATTGATATTTTTGTTCAAATCATATGACGTCTGGAAAAAAAACTATTTATATTAAACAATTTTTTCGTAGCAATTTGTTGTTACTTTTGATAATATTAGCCCAACTGATTGTAATATTATACACAAACAGTGCATTTGTAGTTCATAGTTGTTGTCATTTTTCTCTTTACCTAAATCTCCAATGCACTTGAGTATATACTTTTCTGGGAACGCGCCGTTTTTAAACAGTTCGCCAATAAATCTATCAAAAGTAATAATTTACATAAATAAAAATAACGAAAGTGTTAATTAAATAATACTAATTCAAAACACACCTGCAATTGCATATGGATCTTTTCTGGAAATTGAATAGAAAATTATTTAAAACGCCGGATAAACACTTCTTCGGTACCTGGTAAACAAATAATAGTATGCATAAGACAGTATTATTGAACCAACTTCTAAAAATTAGTAAACTTATTTTGAATTCAGAATTACATATAATTTCATACAGGATTTAGGAATAAAAATAAAACGTATAAAGGTATTTTAATAATATGTTGAGAACCATAGATGATAATAATCATAAGTCATAACAAAATATAATATGACAACATAACTATATTTACCATATTATCATTTTTCATTGTATCTTTTAATTTATTCAATTCTTCTTGATAGTTTGAATAAAAAACATCGTGACATTTTTTTAATAACACTTTTTGAAATGTTATTTCTGTACCGGTAGCAATAAGATTATTAAACTTGGAGTCATTGATCAAACGTGTACACATCTGAGCGTATATGTGTGTATAATTTTGTCTTTTTAAAGCCTAGATGGATATAACGATAATGCAATAGATAAAATAAAACGCAATGATAATATTATACAAGTTCAATTAGAAGTTAGAACTATAATCAATATTAATTTTATACACAATATACATACTCGATCAAATATTATATTTGTTATGTCATCGAGTAGTTTAACATTATTTATTGGCAAAGCCATCATTTTTTGTGTCATCTTAACCCAGTTGACATAATTTAAATGGTAAACAATCGATCTTACAGTATTTAACACTTGCTAAAATAATACAAATTAAAAAAAATTGATGATTAAAATGTATAAATATATAGAGACTAAATAACACTTAATATTGCATGAATAATAAATAAAAACTATTCTATCTCTAATTGTGTAAATTAATACACTATATATATATGCTTATGCTCATCCAGGCTGAATTTAGTTGAAAATAGCAATCTAATGACACATAGGTATCTTGTCTATATTCCTACCGTTTAATTGTGGTGCTGATTATTGTTTTCGTCAGGTTAGAATGTTGGATTAAATATTATGTAATAATGAACAATTTAACTTATTTATAACATATTATGAAAATTATATATAAAAGAAGCATTAAAATTTTATAAATGTGTAACATTGTGTATAACATTGAATACTTACATCAGAGTTATTTTTTTGTTCCAGCATAATTACTTTTTTTTCAATCTTATGAACCTCAGTCTTCAGTACAAACAAAAAACTGAAAATAAAATAAAGAAAATTATAAGAAAGAAACAGATTTAAATTTAATAATAATAATAAATGAATACAACATTTTATTTAGAAACTGATTGTAATAAAACTCAAATAATATGTTAAATCAAAAATTTAATTATTTACCACTTTGTATACGTATTATTATAGTCCTAACTTAATTTTTCATAATGGCTCAGATTTGTATTATTATTATAATAATCATTACAATATTACCATTAAAGAAATTACATTTTTCATACATTATATTATTACATTGAATTGGAAATCCATATAACTTAATACGAAACTAATAGATACATTTTAAACAGTGTTGAACTGTTGAAGAATAGATATTTCAATATTTGTGTTGAACTATATGAATAATATTGTAACAATTTTTTTAAATAAAATCAAAATTTTTTTTCATTCTTCCAAGTATTAGGTATTTTCAAGTCCAATTTATCTAATTGTTATTTAGTAAACCAAGTACAAAAAAATCAAGAATGCTCATCGATAAATATGGTCTGCAGACATACCTAGTTCGGAGTTTCGGACTCAAGATTATTTTTTCGGTAATATTATATTATAAATTGTAATCATGAAATACCTACTATTTACTACTTAGTACAATTATGATTATGCTAAAAAGTACTAATTCTATATAATTATCCATACAATTACAATATTACTGTCACATAAAATAATTAATGTACCTTACTTGTAGTTACTTGTGTATAGAGTATTAATTACTAGTTCGTATAATCTTCAGTTGACACGTAGGTATTAATCAATAGAAACGGACTTTACTGCAGGTCTGAACTCAATGACGATAGTTGGAAAATGAGTACTAAATACTAATGCAGGTATAATATATTTATATTATTATGTTGCCAAGTATTTGTTATTATACATAACACACCAATAGCAACCATTTAAATTACCTATATAGGTACTGCTTAATAACAATATTATACGCTAATGCAGGCCAAGTATTAAACTATACCTAGCAATTAACAATGGTTAAAAGCTCACTGAATAGGTATTAGGTGCACAACTTAAGTCACCCAAATGTCTATACTATATAGTTACTATATTTAGGAACTACCACAGAACAAGAACTGCAGTTTACTATAATACTATACTTTCTCGATCAATATATAGAACATTCGTGACTCGCTGCAGTGTATTGTGTACGCAGAAAACCATAAAACAACAAAATTATAAAGGTTATATTATTATAGTTTATATCTCAGACATCCTTGCGCCGAGGTGATGTTTGGATACGGCACTGTTAAAAAGTGTGCCGTCTTAACCTGCTTAAAGTGGGCAGATTGGTCCAGATTTGTCGAACAGAAATGTGCGGTTATTAGAGTCATATAAGAAAAAATGACCACATCAAGCTTTTAAAACTTTGTAAAATAAATATTAAATTTACCAACTTTAAAACTGAAGATGAAGTTTACAATCAAATTCATGAAGAGTTAATAAGTTTTTCAAATAACTGGGAATTTTTAAAAATGTCGATTGCAGATGAATATGAAATATTGAATTGGGAACTTAAAAATGACTAGGATGATTTGGAAGGTGTCTCTGAGAAAATAAGTGAAGTTAAGTGTAATAGTTGTAGAAACTGTTCACTGTGTTGTTACGAATTACTGATAAAATATAATTTATATAGCAACGCTTATCAAGTACTAACAGTTGCTTATAAGTATTTATTGTGTCTGCCTGTTACCCAAGTTGCCTGTGAACGATCTTTTTCTACTTTAAAGTATATAAAAAATCGGCTGATAAATAAACTTATCAATGAAAATACTGAAGCGTTTATGTTAATGTCAGTTGAAAAAGAAGTGTTGGTAAATATTGGTAATGATCATATAATTGATTTACTGTCACAAAAAAGGAATCTTCTTTCATCATGTCTTTAAAAGTTTAAAATGTGTTAACTTATTATTTATATTTAAAGCATAAAACTAATTATATAAGCTTAATTACTCTATATTCTTTTTGGTTTGTTTATTAGGCGTAAATAAATTATGATTTGTTATATAGAATTTCAAGCATAGTATATTGCTTATTTATATATTATTATAATTATGTTTAATAAATGGTTAATTTAACTTTTTTTTTTAATTGTTTAAAGAGAATACATAGATATAGGCGTAACTAGGCCTTTAGGCTTAGAAATTGAATTGAGATGAAGTCTCATAAAAAATATTGATACTGATTAAAAGTCTATTTATTTTTTTTATGTTCTCTTACATATAATATAAACTTAAGTCTAAAAGGTTAAGTAAATAAATAATTATAAAATAAATTTGTAGTGTTGGGGGGGGGGGGATAAAACATAACCCTTATATTATAGTAACGCCAATGCCATAAAGCGTAAACATTGAAATGTGGCCTGGTGTAATAAATTTTCCCGGCCTGAATTTTTCTCCCAGGCCGTCCCTGGCCACACAGTTATAAATTATAATCAATTATATTATCATAATGACATAATAGGTAGGTAATAAATAATTATATTATATTAATATTACATATCGATATCTACAATCTACTTAGGTACCTACTTAGTACATACATCAATATACCTACTTTACTAATATAATAGTTTTTATAATTATTTCATATTTGTGTTTTGTGTTGTAATATAAGTATTAAGTACTAAGCAGATATTATTATCTAATATGCGTCAGATTTGATGTCTATATTTTTCCATAATAAAATGTAAAAAAAGGTACTTAGATCACAACAACACTGTTCGACTGTTCCATAGACATATGTCTATGGACTGTTCTATATAAAATAAAATAGTTTAGTTACTGTCTACGTAGTACTTACTATGCATTATGCAGTACAATAAGTACAAATCATAAACCCATTACAATTTAAAATTACGACTTAATTTATAAATAAAAATAATAATACTAATTAGTAATTAAAATTAAAATTAATTTATAAACTCGCTGTGGTCGTTTTAATCCCCCGTCAATTAGATCCTATTGCGTCAGTTAGTCACCGAGATCTAGCTGTCGAGGGATCTATGTGACCGTTCACCCGGGGAACATGGTCGCCCGGTGGCCGAGGCCCGTGCTGTTTAGTCTACTTACTACTTTCTAGTTTCTACTTAGTTTACTTTGTCTACTTTCTAGTTTCTACTGCAAGCAGTAGTTGACGCTCACGCTAAGTTTATTGTAATAGAAGTTGGAGATTATGGTCGGTCTAGTGATAATGGGATTTTCAAAGAATCCTTATTTGGTAGACAATTAATTCAAAATAAATTAGATTTGCCAGCGCCCAGCACCCAAAAAAAATTGATCAAAATATTAATGAAGATTTCCCTTTTGTATTTGTTGACGATGAGGCTTACCTACTTTTACCTACTTTGATGAGACATTTCCCTCGTAGAAATTTAACAAACGAAAAACGTTTATGGTATATACAAGTATACAACTATCGACAATCCCGTGTGAGAAAAATAGTCGCATGTGCATTTGGAATTATGGTAAAAAGGTTTAACGTATTAGAAAATAAAATGCTAAACAGAACTGAAAAAACTGCAAAAATAACTCAGGCGATTTGTGTACTCCATAATTTAATTGTGACTAGAGTAGCTAACTTCCTTTGTACAACTCTTAATAAAATAGTTTTAAAAATAAAAAAATATACAGTGTATAGAAAATGAAAATATAAACATTCAGTTAAATTTTTATGTATATACAGTTTTTGGTTTTTTTTTTTTTTTTAATTACAACAAAATAAATGTAATTAATTGTATTAATTTCCTACCTGTGGAACTGTGGTTAACACTGTGGAATAGAACAAGCCTTATGGGTATTATTAATTAGTATTTTTGGACTACTATTAAGGTGATAATTATGATCATACATCATACAACTAATAATATAATATTCATATAATATTACAATAAATTACAATAAATTATTTATTAATTCGTATTTCGTGTGTGGTACTGTAGACCAGTACATGTACTATACACATCTTCCCCGTTGTAATAGTTCTGATGACTTCCACAAGGTAGCGCCTGTTCCGCTTTCAATCGCGAATATTGTCTTCGCCATCAGTGTCTGAATCGGACTCTGTTGTTTCGTCATTATTCTGTGGTGTGGCGAACCAGTGCCTTCGCCACATACTCCCTCCCCATGTCGGTCGCGCTCCCTGCGTTGGCAACACCGCTCGGCCCTCCGCGTCGTTCGCGCCCGCGAAGTGTCGGGCGGCTGCCAATTGTCATTTGTCACTCTCAGGCTGTGGTAACTTGATAGCGCAATTTTAGGTATTCTAGTTTATTACATCAAACTCGGGGAGCGCTACGGTCGCGGTTGTCTCAGTCACGTCCGCCGTGCATTCTTTTTCGCTCGTTTTCGCTGTTCGTGACAATATTTAAACGCGGAATAATTTTTGTATATTGTATTATTTTGAATTTTCATTTTTCCTAAAATGTAGATAATCTTGTGAACTTAGTACAGTGTTTAATTTATTTTTTTAATTTACCTATGTAGATACGTCATACGTAATATTGTAAATTTGTAAAGATGTCTAAGCATGCCTACAAATGCGTAATAGGCTGTGGTGTTAAAAGTAAGTCGTATTTTAGTTATATTATATTATGCTTTATACAGAACATTCATTTTTGCGTTTTAAAAATGTACCTATTGCCACTGTATACTACAATTTATATTAGTAAGTATCATGAATTCATAATGTTCATGTTCATTGTCAAGTACAAATTATTATTAATATCTTAGAATTTCCAATATTTATCTAAACTTTACCTGCCTAGGTAGGTACTTTTAAATGATTTTTATTACTTTTGGATATTAAAGTCGAGATAAACACATACAGGGCAATAATTTAAAATACCTATTATCTGTAATATAACTGTAATATATACTAAGTTGTATAGGTAAATATATTTTATTAACGGAAGTGGCTATTTCTAATAGCCACTTCCTTTATTAACAGTGAATACCTATCAATAATTATTTTAGGTGTACATTCACACCGATTTCCAAATCCCAAGAAATATTATGACTATTTCGAAAAATGGGTGAATATCATAGGTGGAGATTTACATAGTCTAGACCCCATGACTGTTTATAATAAAAAACGGATTTGTTCAATTCATTTCACCGAAAATGATACGTGTCCAGGCAGCAATAGATTGAAGAACAATGCTTTGCCAACTTTACATTTACCTAGTGAGTTAACATACTTATTTATTTATAATAATACTATAAATTACATGATTGTTATATAAATTTAAATGATTATTTTATAATGACAATATTTTTTTTTATTTTTTCAAAAAATTGACAGAATAATCAAACATATTATATTGTTTAGGTGTATATATTAGATACAGATCAGAATTTATTGATCATATGATATGAATTTTTTTTCCAGCGACAGAAGATTTGGGTGATTGTTCATCAGCTGCCACCGATCCAGTTGACTTAGATTTGTCTGGCATAAAACCCCTGGTTGAAAATGATTCTGCGGGTTTAATGTGTATGTATCTATGATAAATTATTTAATTTTTAATTTGAATACCTATTTGATTATTTCAGTTAACCTATTTTTTAATGTAGGTTTAAAAGTTAAAATTAAAACACTTTTATCTGGTTATAGGTACATTTATCTAACAGAATTGTCTATTTTGTTACAGATAATCATGTTGCTTGTTCATCAACTGCCACCGATCCAGTTGACTTAGATTTGTCTGGCATACAACCCCTGGTTGAAAATGATTCTGCGGGTTTGATGTGTATGTATCTATGATAAATTATTTAATTTTTAATTTGAATACCTATTTGATTATTTCAGTTAACCTATTTTTTTAATGTAGGTTTAAAAGTTAAAATTAAAACACTTTTATCCGGTTATAGGTACATTTATCTAACAGAATTGTCTATTTTGTTACAGATAACCATGTTGCTTGTTCATCAACTGCCACCGATCCAGTTGACTTAGATTTGTCTGGCATAAAACCCCTGGTTGAAAATGATTCTGCGGGTTTAATGTGTATGTATCTATGCTTAAATATTTAAATTTTATGCTATTACAATTGATTGCACACATCTATTTGCTTCTTGCTTACATTAGGCAAATTGCATGTTTAAATGCTTATTCCATGCTCTCATTTGCTTTGAACTGCTATTTATCTAGGCGCTGTGAATAATGTTAGTGGTGTAAAAAATACAAAATCGTCAATGAGAAAAAAACTTCATGCTGATAATGGTTATTTTTATATATTATTTTATTATCTAGATCATATTGTAGGTATTTCAATAATTACTTAGAGCAGTGGTTCCTAATCGGTTGGTAATTTTGGTACTGTAAAATGGAAAATATGGAATATAGTGAGATAAAATAACAAAAGAAACAAAGAAATATTGTTGTGTAATTAATGTATTGTTTTA
The DNA here is from genome assembly GCA_949089665.1 of Macrosiphum euphorbiae. Classification (NCBI taxonomy): domain Eukaryota; kingdom Metazoa; phylum Arthropoda; class Insecta; order Hemiptera; family Aphididae; genus Macrosiphum; species Macrosiphum euphorbiae. Next base: position 176,384,007 of record CARXXK010000001.1, on the reverse strand, counting down.
TTTATTTGCTATAGGGTGGGGGGGGGGTGCAGAATTCAAAAGGTAAACCACTGCTTTAGATAATATGAGAATTTAGTTGTGTTAAACAATTTATTTTGGATATGGCCACATTAGTATTGATATCACGTCCTTTGGATATTGAAATTAAATTTTTTTATATTTTATTATAGGGTTATTAAGAAGTATTAATGTTCACCGTGCAGCTGATTTGACTCCAAAATGTAGACAACTGTACAAAAAGGCTGTGCTTCTACAAAAGAGACTTCAAAACACTGATTTAAGCCGAAAACTTTTTAAAGATCGTCTAGATATGGCTCAAAAAGCAGCCGATAGTTTGCTGATTGACAAACTAAGTAAAAAAATGACTGTTTCAGCTTCACTTTTTACAAGAATTCAATTACGTGAAACTCATAAAAAATCCAATGGAAGACGGTTTTCTCTGGATGAAAAAGTGCTGAGTCTCTCTTTGTACAAACGAAGTCCACAATGCTATCGTTTACTATCAAAATTATTTACACTTCCCTGCCGAAGAACACTTACATCTTTATTGGCTAAAGTACCAATAAATACTGGAATTAGTACTGTTGTAATGAAAGTATTGAAAAATAATGTTGCCAAATTACCTCCGGCTCAAAAATATTGTTCGTTATTATTCGATGAAATGAGTATTAGTGCCGAATTACATTATAACGAAACGTTGGATAGGATCGAGGGGTTTGAAGATTATGGTTATGAAAGGACACAAAAATTTGCCGACCATGCATTAGTATTTATGATTCGGGGCATTACCAAAAAGTTTAAACAGCCAATTGCCTATTTCTTTTGTCAAGGATCAACAAGTAGTCATCGGCTTGTTAAATTGATCAAAGATATAGTTCCAAACTTGCATTCAACAGGGTTGCACATAGTAGCTACCATTAGTGATCAAGGGGCTACAAATGAAGCTGCCATAAAAATTTTACATGCTGACACAAAGGCCTATTATTTAAAAAAAAATGTTGAGTATCGAAATGATGTATATGAAATCCAACATAACCAAGAAAGGCTGAAAATAGTACATTTATTTGATCCACCTCACTTACTGAAAGGTACTTAATATTTATAATTTATTTACATTTTGTATTTATTAAAGTTATGATGTTTCATAGGAATACGGAATAATTTAATAACAAAAAACTTAATTTTCACCATGGATGATGAAAAATATGAAGCAAAATGGCAGCACATAATTGATTTATACAAGCTTGACAGTACAATTCCAAACGTCAAAATGTTACCGCGATTGACAGATTATCATGTTTTACCACAAAAAATTAGTAAAATGAAGGTAAAATGTGCAGCACAAGTTATGAGTGAACGCGTATCTTCTCTGATGGGATTTTTAGCTTGTAAATATTACACGATGTAATTTAATTACTTGACATTAATATGTTGTATTATTTTTAGCCAAAAACATAATCAATTCAGAAGCTCGAGGTACTGCAAGTTTGTGTTTAATGTTTGATCAGTTATTTGATTCAGTCAATGGGTCCTACGATAAAATTGTTGATGGTAAGAAGTACAGAACAGCAATTAAAAACAAGAGTCCTCATTTTGAATTGTGGGAAAAATACTTACCAGTCTTGAAGTCCATGGTTTTTGTAGACCCCAAAACTGGTAAACATCAGAGACCACCAACTATAAAAAATTGGGAAGTTACCATTAGAGGTTAGATTTTCTAAAATTGTTGATATTTTGAAAATTGTTTATAATTTTAAATTTTTTTATTTGTTTGTCTTTAGGTTTAAAAACTATTTATCAATATTTGCAAACAAAAGGCATCAAATCTATTCTTCCTCGAAATTGTAATCAAGATACATTAGAAAATTTTTTTGGTGCCTCCCGTAACATTGGATGTAGAAATGTTAATCCATCTTGCCATGCATTTGCATCTTCTTACAAAACTCTCTTGCTCAATAATTTGATGTCTACTCACTCTCCTGGAAATAATTGTGAAGAAGATTTTGCTAGCTCTTGCCTTTCCTCTTATCACGAGATTTTTATCAATTCAAACACAGAAAATAGTAATACTAATGAAAATATTGTCTGTCATGATTTTCCTCAAAAACCGTGTATTCAAAATCAACATGGAATTAATGTTGAATACCTAACATCTCAGACCCATACATATATATCTGGTTACATACTTAAAAAATTAAACTTACTTCTTTTAAAAAATTGTAGCTGCTTAGCACAATTATGCTCAACTCAATCTAATAACAATCACAATTTAATAACGGCTCGTGAATATTCCCAAACATTTATATCTTTAAAATACCCTAATAAAATATTTTGTTCTTTGGTACAAAAAGTCATTGACTTAGTAAGTGAAAAATTACCTACCATATGCCATACCTTAAATGTAAAAGCCACTCTTATAAATATAGTATCTGAACTTATAAATTTAAATATATTAAAATGTCAGTTACATGAACAAATGTTTGGTCAAATATTTTTAAATTTTACTATTAAATTTTTAATATACAATTGGTGTAACAGTGTGAACAAAATTTTAAATGGCAAACAATCTATAAATAAAAATGAAAACGATCACATTAAAATTTCAGCTTATGAACGTTATGTCAAATACTCAAAATATAAACACTTAAAAAACAGAAAGTTTTAGAATATCTTTAATAACCAAATTTTAAATACTCTTTTACTTACATAAATAATTTAACTCAAAATCATAACAACTTTTTAATTAAAAAAATACTATATGATAGTTTGTTAAGATTGAAAATTTTTATTATATACTCGTACTTATGTACTTTAATATTTATTAATAAAAAATATATATTATAGGTGTTTTATATTTAAAATGCTTAATTTATGATAATTTGTTAAGTTTGCAATTTATTATTATATACTTATGTACTTAAATATTTATATGTAGTTAAATATTTAATAAAAAAAAATGTTGTTGGTAATTATTAATTTGTCATTGGTATCACTTTCCTTTAGTTAATTCTGAATTTACGGGTTATTTATTTAATGTTAAATCATTTTCCTTTCCAAAATCAATTTCTTTGGTATCATATTGTTTATAGGTAATTCAGAGTAATATTTTCAAAATGGAATGCCACAAACATAATTTATTTTATAATATAGGCAGGAAATGAAATAAAAACGCATAGTGGAAGACGGAAGTGGATTAGTAAAATAAAATGGATTGTTGTGTTTAGATATCCACGTCAATACACTTAAATAAAACATTTTTCGATCAATCATCGTTCCGGTATGCGGTGCAGTGGTGATCCATGAGGATTCGGTGCGGACTAATCAGAGTTCGAGCCTTCCAACCGACTATAATTTTTTGATTTTTTTTTCCATGTTAGTTCTTCCACCAAACACGGACAGCGCTAGTGTGCTACCTAAAAACATTAACATTGAGTTGCCGTTCTATTTAGTATTCTTTTCTATGCACGACACCGTCCCGAGCACCGCCGCCATCTTTTTGCCACTGGAAAAAACATTCTTTTCCACACACGCCACGAGTTATCGCGCTCTAACAGTTCGCTCGAGAAACCGCCATCTTTTCCGTCCGCGTGCTCGCGTTACACGTTTTTAGTACTCAGCAACACGAGTCACGACCACAGGTCTCCCTCAAGTACACGACCCGTAACACGCACCCCGCGACGGACACCGGCGTACCTACTCTCATCGCGTAAAAATCCCGACCCGTGCGTCGGTACAGAACATCGAGACTCGACACCGTCCCCGCTGCTAGTGACCGGCATTGCCTCATCTAACTTTGTAATATTTACGTCCGACTAATAACAATAAATATTTATCTACTTCAAGCCGTCTCAGAGTACATTATTTCGTACCTTGTGTATGTTGGCCGCGTAAGTTGTAACATCCAAAAACCTACGCTCGCCACAATAGTTTTTGACTTTTTGTTTACATCCCGAGTGAGCTATCTGTTTTCATATAGTCTGTGATAATAATATTGAAGTTATACTATAACTATATTGACTATTGAGTATACACGTTTTCGGTTAATCATATTGTTCATTTTATACCTCTTGAGTATTGTTATTTTATATTTTTTTATTTCAATTTTTAATAATATCAATATTACTGTGCCTACACCGCGACGCCGTTGAACTCGACAAAGCCGTAGGACCGAAATCCACACCCGTCACACGGGCGCAGCTTTTTGTTTTGTTGTGATTCGTGGTCACTTGTCTTGTCGCTCGCGCCTCGCCGTATATTCGTGTTTCGCATCGAATCCTCCATCGACGGAACGCTGAGAATCGCTGCTTCTACTTCCAACGTCAACACGGTTAGTCATATAATTCATTTTGTACCTATTGATATATTGTTACTTTTATTTTATTATTTATATATTCAATAATAACGATATTAAACGCCGTTAAACTCAACAAAACAGTGGGATCACACGCACAAACTTTAATTGTTTCGTTGTCGTGATTCGTGATCGCGTGGTCATCTGTTGTCACTTGTCAGTTACTCAATTCGCAGTTCAACATTTGCCACTCGTCACGTCTTGTCAGTTTTCGATTGCGCCGTCCGCCATCGATGGAACACTGAGAATCTCTGCTCCTACTTCCTACGCCGACACAGCTACCGCGACATACCACGTACCGCCCGGAAAGCGACTATAGGTAAGAATTCTCACAAAATTCGTCTAAATCATAAACATTTGCAAATCATATTAAGTTTGCAGTTAGGTACTACACGTGTCGTATGCTATCTACTGGCGTATGCAATCTTCTCAAAACGATTGCTTGTGTCGTATGCTGTAGACGTAAACAAAAATATTTTATACAAATGTGTCTTTTATGTCTCTTAAATAACTTACTCTTACATATTTCCAAAAACATTAAATTGTATGTGTTTGAGCACCCGTATGGATTTATGAAGTTTGGTATGGTTGTGAAGAAAAATTGTAGATTGAACCAAATTGAATGATTAGGTAGGTACGGGGAAAAACGATAATAGTCAATATTCCTAAAATGTTCAGTATTTGGGACTCTGGTCTTTTTTCCCCGTTATGGTAATACTTATATGATACTTATAGGTATTATACCTATCATTGACCATGATCTTTTTTCCATAACTCGACTCACATGTCGATTTGAAACTAACCAAAAGGTACTATTATTATTTGATTTTTTTCTTTCTTTTGACTATGATATTTTTCCCCGTAACCCTTTAAATGTATAAACATTACCTCCCCAACCAGAATCTTGTTATTTTTTTATAGCGCTCAATTCCTGTAAATTCCTGTTATACCTGTTTACCCAGAAGTAGAACTGAATATGGTATGTAGCTTAGACACGTCACCCTAACCATATCTGGGGAAACTTTGACTTTCTAGGTAAACAGGTAGAGCAGGAATTATAAAAAGTTGACCATGTGAAGGTGAAATTCATAATATTATTCTTTAGTCAATGGTAGGATATATTCTAGTGTCTACTGTCTAGTCTTCATGAGTAATGAGTAGGGCTCGGATTTTTAAAGAAGCATTTTAAGTAGCAAAAAAAAGCAGAAAAGGCATTTAGGTATTAATTTATTTCTAAAAAAACAAATTTCAATTAGGTACACATAAAATTAAATTTAAAAAAAGGAATTTACAACCATAATTTAGTCAAGTTACATTCATTAAAACTCATTCTATTGGGTGCTAATATATTTTTATACATAGAAAAAGACATTTCCACGTCAACCGATGTAATTTGTGCATATTTCATATAAACTAAATCATTTTAATCATACTGTTCCACATTTACGTTTAGTCGAGCATTTAGTGCAGTGCCATTATGAATACTATTACCTTTTTGAAGTCCTGCCCATCCATTATACTTTGAAAAAACACTGTTGCACCTTTCTAAAATCAATTTCGCTACTTCGCCATTAGCTTCCTCTAACTTTTGTTATTCTTCTAACACAATACTTTTACCGGCCAACTACAGTATTAGAACGTGCAATAAAAATATGCAGGTATAATTCAGATAATTTTCCCTTTCCTTGAGTCGTAAATACAACTATAGATAATTGTAGATAAAACTATTTCGGCATAATAACCATAGTTATTTTATCAGTCATACATTAATTACTGGTTTTCCCACTGGTTTTATTATTTCTGATTATAATAATTAAGTCCAAGTTAAAGTATAATGTACATAGGTAGAAATAAGTTGAGTTTTCAAGAAAAGTATGTAAAACTTAAGAAAAAAGAACCAAATAGAGGAAAAAGCAATAAAAAGCAGGTTTTGAGGAAAAAGCAAAAAAAAAGCAAAACAAGGTTTACTTCATTAAAATCGGAACGATTCAAAACGTATTTGTGTATAAGAATTATCTTTGTATGGCACTCCCCTCAAAAGAATCATTTCCTACAAAAACCGAGCATTACTAATGAGTATACTCAACTTTGGTGTTATTGTAATAAATTATTATTAGTGTTCATAATAAAAATGACAATATACAATATGCTCAACATACGGTACATGTGCGTTGGATAAATTTAGATATAATGAACTTATTACGACTAACATACAATTCCCATCTTACATTCTTACTTCACAACTTCTGACTTAATTTATCCCAGTTGTCCCTACCAACATCGATTATTTATTTTGTATATTAGCCCATAGTTTAATACCATATCTTTGTCTAGAACTCACAAATTGATTTGAATTCAACTGCAGTAGGTAAGAAAATGATAGGTCTCGTACCTATTCTAAAAACTTATTTTAATTTAATCTGACTAATAATTTAATAATTTCTTAACATCAGCATTATGTTGTTTTTTACCCTGTCTAAACTCTAAAGCACCTAAATTTAGTATTAAGTTTTAACACAATGATGATAATTAAAATTAATCACAATTTTTAAAATATATTTAAAGTTGTTAGGCACATCAGTAAAAGAAATGGATACCATTCAGGCTTCATCTTGTGAAAATAATGTAAAGCAAATTCTGAAATCAAATGAATGTGAACCAACAAGTTTTAGAAATGACTCTCACTCTGTAAGAATACTGGAAAATTTACAATCTCTACGCAAGTATGTTTACAGTGATTTTACCTTCATTCAAAATAAATATCACTTACATTTTTGTTTTTAGAAATGAGTTTTTATGCGATGTTAGATTTGAAGCAGATGATGGTAAAATTGTAATTGGACATAAAAATGTACTAATAGCAGCTAGTCCATATTTCCGTGCAATGTTTAGTAATTTTGAAGAAAGCAATAAAGATCTTATCAATATAAGAAAATTAGATTCCTCAATTTTACAGCTATTAGTAGATTATATTTATACTGGAGAAATTATGGTCACAAAAGAAAATGTACAGGTAACTATAATTAAATATTTAATTTTATATAGACTTCAAACAACATAATATCATTTTATGTGAATTTTTTTTTATTTCTAAGGTGTTATTACCAGCTGCAGATGTATGGCAGTTAGATTATGTAAATGGTGTATGTGCTGAGTTTTTACAAAAACAACTGAATCCATCAAATTGTCTTGGTATCAGAGCGTTTGCTGACTTATATAACTGTACTGATTTGTTGTCAATTTCTGAATCATATATTAAACAAAATTTTTTGTATGATTAACATTTTTTAATTCTCCATATCAAGAGTAAGTAGGTAATTTATTATAAAAATAATGATTATTATTTCCAGAGAAATAGCTAAAAGCGAAGATTTTCTATCCTTATCTTCTGAAGATTTGGTGAAGCTTATTTCCTCTAATGACCTTGCTGTTCCATTTGAAGAAAAAGTAAACAAACTAAAAATTGTATTTTTAATATTTTGTATGGAAAATCAACTTATGAAGGTTTACAAGTTGTACATTACAGTTGATGTCTAGACTCCACAGGAATCACTGTATCAGATGTGTTATATTTGAATTCAATGATATAAAATCATTGTAAACGAAAAAAGATTCTGAGCAAATACGGTTTAATAATATTACTAGAAGTATATTTTATGATATTGTTAATAAACTAATATATTTTACTATTAGACATTATTAATACTGTATTTCTGGAGCAGTTTTAATTATTTTTCCAAAAAAGTTGCATATGAAAAGATCATTGTGTGCATACAATATAACAATATACTTTAAAATTTTAAGTTCCTACAAATAATATTTTTAAATTAAATAACTAAAATTAATAAATCTTGATGACCATAGAAAATAATTTTATTGACTGTTATTGAATATAAACAAAACAATTTCTTATTTTAAATGTCTATAAATATTAATTAGCTCTAAAATAGTTAAAACGTTTTTTGAAATTAGCTAAAATCAATTGTATATTTGTATCTCCTTGATGATAAAGAAGTTTTGTGGTCGGCCCCGACTAATTAATTTTCTATAACTTTCACCTCCACGTACCACATTGATTAGTCAGTAGGCCCAAACAATTTTGCAAACGCAGCACATAAACCTTTTACTGCATGTCTATATTGTGATTTATGTGTATTCAAAAATAACAAACAATATATATTATTTAATACCATTCAAATATAAGAATTATTAATTAATATTTCTTTGCTTAATATAAACAGTAGGAACATAAGATCTTAAAGATCTATTATATTTTTGGGATCCTGTGATAATTATTCTCTATTGAATGGTTGAACAAACTATTATTATTTTTTAATCTAGTTTTAAATATTTTTTATTGTAGGTATTTGAATGTGTTATCAAATGGGTAAAACATGATTCAGATCATAGAATTGATTTTTTGCCAAAGCTAATGGAACATATACGTTTGCCATTACTAAAGCCTGATATATTATATAATATATCTGAAGAACCTCTTCTAAAAAATAGTCTTAAATGTATGTTATTTTCATAAATATGCCATCATTATCGATTTATACATTTTATGAATTATTATTATAATTTTTTTAGGTAGAGATTATATAATCGAAGCATTACATTTTTATCATCAAAAATCAGTTCAGTATTTTACCATTCCAAAAACAATTAGGTTTAAACCTAGACAGTTTGATGGTTTTCAAAAAGTATGATTCCAAATTGATTAATTTATCTTCACAATAATTTTGTCGATGTAATTCTATTAGGTTCTTCTAATGTTCAGTAAACCTTTTGACGTGTTTAATACATCGCCAAAGTGTTATACTGAATGGTATGACCCAGCAACCAAGCTAAGAGAGAATGCACCAGGAATAAATGAATGTCGGAAGTTTGCTGGTTTTGGTGTGATAAATAATCAATTTGTGTTTGCTGTGGGAAGTATAAATGGATATAGTTCTAAATCTGTTAGTATGCTTGACGTATCTTCACAATCACCATCATGGGTTCCAATGGCTAACATGTTAGTTAGTAGAATGGATTTAGGAGTTGGTGTATTGGATGATTGTATATATGCAGTAAGTTAAATCAATATTTTATTTATTTTATATTAAAAATGTATATTATTTGTAATTCCAGGTTGGAGGACGTGATGGCAACAGTTATTTAAAAAGTGTAGAGGTTTTTGATGTCAGTACCCAAAAATGGAGAATGGTGTCTAGTATGACAATTGAGAGACGTAATGTGGGTGTTGGTGTACTCAATAATCGTCTATATGCGGTGAATATTTATATAATTCCTTTATTTTTAATTTGCAATATGTAATTTAATTAAATTGTGTAGGTTGGTGGTTCTGCAAATAGAAACGGTTTGAAATCTGTTGAATATTATGATTCCACACTTGACATATGGACTCCGGTTGCAGAAATGTCTGAGTGTCGTCGAGATGTTGGTGTAGGGGTTTTGGATGGTCTTATGTACGCAATTGGTGGCGTTAATGAAAGGGTGTCTCTTAAAAGTGTTGAGGTTTATAGACCAAGTGATGGAGTTTGGTCTTCTATAGCTGATATGAATTTACCCCGATGTTTACCTGGTGAGTAGTGACTATGCCAATTATATTTTGTGTAGAATAACCTTTGTAAAAATATATTGAATTTAAATTACATTATCTTACAGTAGTAGCCGTATTAGATGGTTTATTGTATGTTTTTGGCGGAGAAACAGGATCTTTAAGTAGCAAGACTTTTGAAATTTACAACCCTAACACCAATACTTGGACCTTGGAAAGATTGTTAAGAGTACAAATCTATGGTGGAGTAGTTGTCGATAGATCCATAGGCGCAACTAGGATCAATTTTTTGGGGGGGGCTAGAATTCGCCCCCGCACCCCTATAACCTTATAAACCGGATGTCCGGATGGCTACTGACAAATAAATAAATTCATATATTACAATATTTTAATTTTTAATTAAGTTATTATTCAATAGAATACTCATTTTCTATGAGCTGCTCCAAATTTATCAATAATTGTTTTTGTCTCTAAACTATTTGTTAGATCCCTTTCAATATTAATTATTGATAAATTTGAAAATCGCTCTTGTGTCATTGTAGTCCTCTGCCAAGTTTTTAATCTACATCTTATGAAATGTACAACCTGGATAATAACTTAAATAATAATAATTTCAGGTTCTTTTAATTAAAAAAAAAATTTTCCAATTTCTATGACGAATAAAAAGTACGTAAGTCATGGCTTTATTTGGGGGGGGCTTAGCCCCCCTAGCCACCACCTACTTGCGCCTATGGATAGACCACATCATTATCATTCATCAGCTTACAGTAGTACTCATTGTTAATAGTAATATGAACAAATTTTTGTGTAAATTATGATGACACGTGTATTGTTTTAAATATTTTTGTTATTTTCAATACCTGTTTGATATGAATGTTTTTTTTATAATTTATACTAACTATTTTAAAATAAAAAAATTAAGCTATACTTAAATTATTTATTTATTTATTTATTTATAATGATTAACGCCAATCGGCTTTTATACAAAGTAATTGCATACAAAATAATAACAAATTTAAATAACAATATTAAAATAGTAAGACATAATAACAGTATTAAATATAGTAAGACAGCAAAAACCAATAATATGGTGAAACAAAAATAAAGGGCCCAGGCACGAAATTGTCACAAATTATATAAATTGTATACACGCATCAGTCTAGGGAGGGGTGCATTGGCAGCATAGTTGGACCGATCTGTTTGTAGGTAGAACGTGCCCTGGTATCGAGTGTTGCTAGGAACATGGATATTAAGTTTCTCTAATAATCGAGGTGCATCAATTTTCCCATTTAATAGCCCAGAAATAAATCGGTAACTATGTGTCTGACGTCTAACTGATAGTGACTCGAGACATAAAATATCATTTATTGGTTGATAGTCATGGGGTGGATGAGTAATGCTTAGGCAGTACCCAGCATTATTCAAAAACCTGTTCTGCACTCTGTCAAGTCTAAGTATATCACCAACGGTATACGGATCCCAGACAATAGAACCATACTCTAGTACCGAGCGTACTAGCGCACAATAGAGCACTGAGAGACATTTTGGAGAATTGAAACTCGCAGAATGTCGTCTAATAAAACCAAGTATGCGCACAGCTTTGCCTACTATGTGATCAATGTGAGGACGAAAATCTAAAGATGGGACAAAAAGGAAACCTAAGTCAATAATTTTGTCAACACGATCCAGGTGTAGACCATTGAGAGAATAGTCAAACATTATAATATTTCTAGTACGATAGAATGACATAACTTTGCATTTGGTATTATTTAGGGAGAGCCCAACAATGTCGCACCAGATTGTTAGTTTTACCAGAATTCTTTGAAGTATTTGACAGTCTTCCGTGGACGACACTGTGTGGAATATCTTAGCATCATCTGCAAATAACAGGACCCTCGCTGGAGAAATGACCGAGCAAATAGAGTTAATAAATATATTAAATAGCAGGGGGCCCAGATGACTACCTTGGGGAACACCTGATAAAACTTTAAATGATTTAGATTTCATACCAAATAATTTAACAAATTGAACTCGATCAGACAGATAAGATCTCAACCAGGTTAGGAGTGGGTCACCAATTCCTAACCGATCCAAGACATATATCAGTGTATTATGATCAATCGAATCGAAAGCTTTTGAGAAGTCTGTGTAAACAACGTCAACTTGCCGCCTAGCTGAAAAAGCATCATGTACAAAAGATACAAAATCAATTGCACTAGTAGATGTTGACCGACCAGGAAAAAATCCGTGTTGGTCAACCGAGATGGTTGACAAGAGTGGACGCTGGATACGCTTCAGAACAATCGATTCAAACATTTTCCCTAAGAATGGTAGACCAGAAATAGGCCGATAGTTAGTGACATCAGTAGGGTCCCCCGATTTTAGAATAGGTGTAACACGGCTACATTTCCAAACGGAGGGGAAGATTCCTTCTGCTAGGGATTTGTTAAATATCGAACAGATCGGCAAAGTGAGATGGTTTCTACAACGATACAAAAAGATGGCTGAAATACCATCAGGTCCGGAACCCCGAGTAGTAGCAAGTGATTCAATAGATAAATATACTTAAATTATATCTATAATCTACTATTTAAATTATTTTTTTTAATTTCTTTGTGGAACTTTGTATTGTGTACACATTAAAAATGTACTTGAAATTTGTAGCTCATTTTTCATCATTTTATATACATGATAAAATATTCAAAATATTTCGACTCGTATTAAGAGATTTATAGATGTTTTGATTTTTTTTTTTTAGTTGATTTTCTATAAATGTTCATAATAATGTTACTGTTGGGTCAGAAAGCTTAATTCTTTGTTCCTCATACGTTGTTATGGTAACAGTTTAAAAATGTTATTAATGTATGATCACAATTTTTTTATAAGCATTTACTTCAAATTTTTAAAATACTATGCTGTTAAAAACGTATAAATTGTTCAATTTGTATAGCTAAGGATTGAAAATTAAAAATAAGGTTTCTACTTTCCTGTCAGTAATTTAATCTAAAAAATATATAAACCCAGTTTTTTTGGTGATAGATATTTTAAGTTCAAATTTCAGGCGATACTTCACAATTATATAAAGAGTCACTATTTATTTTTAGTTGTTTTGTTGTAATTTAAAAAAAATTATTCATGAATGGGCAATTGATATTTAAAAGTATACAGGGTGATTTTTTTATCGTGAAGCAGTTAATATCTCGGGAAGTATTAGGAATTTTAAAATAATTTTTTTTAAGAATTTAATTTGAGTAAGCCGCTTACGACTTATTAATGCTGAAATATTCGTTCATTTTACTGCTACTGGGCAATTTAACAACCCAACTGTAAAAACCAGAAGTCAAAACGAAATTTTATCTCAATTTAACAATACCCATAATAATCGATAATAACTAATAAGAACAATAGTACAAAGGTCACACGAATTCGGAATTGGACCTTAATATCTTATCACCCCTCCCAGCCGAACACATCCGAGTGTCCAGTGAAATAGTGAATACTGAATAACTATAGACATATTAATAGACATGTGAATAACACATATATATTGAAAATTGTATCGTATGCTACAACTGTAGATCGAAGATACCACCACAATACCACCTTCACGTCAATGTAGCGAAATTGCATATACACAGCGCCGGCTAACAGATGTTAATATTATAATGACTGAAATAATATTAATATAAAGGTAACAATTAATATTATTTATCAGACCATAAACTTCTTTTTTTTTCGTTTTAGACTCAACAGAGCAAATTGTATTAATACTATACCATGTCCACTGACTTTATTTCAACAGAATTTCTTAGTGAAAATAGGTACAGTCGATTCCGCTTTATTGGGACACATCGGTTGGCTGTTATTTTATCCCAATAAAGCGGTTGTCCCAATAATCCGAAATACAAAAACCAACATATAAATTTGTTGAAAAACTGATTTGTTTTATATATTTTTATTATTACAAATTACAAACAATGTATTATAGAAATTATTTGATAGTACAAAAAGAAAAACATGATATAAATATTTATATGTACTTTATATAAAGTACATATAAATATTTTTTATTTTTTTATTATGTACCTATTTTATCTTATTTAAAAAACTGTTGATTTCGGTACTCCTAAAATTTCCGAAAGACGACGTGTATTACAGCCTGGTAGCTGTAATTTAATTTTGTCCAGAATTTCTAATTTTTGAGCAAATGATAAATCTTTACGTACACGAGCCATTGTTGCTACACGCGACAAACACGACTGATGCACCATTGCACCAAATAACATTTAACAACTATCACATTTGAACATACGATAAAAGATAAAAAAAGATAAAAGATAAAATAAAGTTAAATAAGATAAAATGTAATGTAATAATCGATTACGAGAGTCCGTCACGATTGTTGAACTATTGATCTATTAATATACTCGATAAAAATGTCCCAATTATCCGGATTCGTGGCCCAAATAAGCGGTGAATGTTTACCCTACAAGTATACATTTGTTTTTGTAATTGAAGAATTGTCCCTATTAAGCGGTTGTCCTTATCAACCTGTGTCTCTATTAAGCGGAATCGACTGTATTTTATTAAATAAAATAAAATTCCAGAAGACACCACGTGGTGGTTGGCCGAGTAATCTCCAAAAAAATTGGTGATTGTTTTTTTTTTAATCATAATAATAATGATAATAAGTATAAAGAGTTAATTAATTAAAAAATATTAAAAATAATTATTATTACGTATGATTGTATAGGTACACTGTTTTTTTTGGATCATATAAAAATAATAATAAGTATAAAGAGTCAATTAAAAATAACAATAATTATGTGTAATATATATACAGCGTGATTCTTTTATCAAACAACACTCATTATTTTTTTACATAGTTTCAAGTCGCTTATAAAACAACGTTTTTATTAAAAAATTATATTTTTAAATATTTTTATCCTTATAATTTTTTAAGTTTTTTACTTTTTTGAATAACAACATAGGGTTTTAATTTTATATTCCAAAGAAGAATATTTTTCTTAGTATTTTGATACATGAAAATCGAATTTGGGTTGAGTAGTTTATGAGTTATAAGTATTTAAAGTTTAGACGAGCGGAGTGGAGTGGTTCGGGGTTACCCCGCGAAAAGTTTGTCCACTTCACCGCTCGTCTAAACTTTAATTACTTATAACTCATAAACTACTCAACCCAAATTCGATTTTCATGTATCAAAATACTAAGAAAAATATTCTGCTTTGGAATATAAAATTAAAACCCTATGTTGTTATTCAAAAAAGTAAAAAACTTAAAAAATTATAAGGATAAAAAATATTTAAAAATATAATTTTTTAATAAAAACGTTGTTTTATAAGCGACTTGAAACTATGTAAAAAATATCTTCAAAAAAATTTACACTTTTTGAAATAATGAGTGTTGTTTGATAAAAGAATCACCCAGTATACCATTATATATATATCATATATATCATTCAAATTTTTACTATCAACTATTTCATTATTAACATTATTATATTACACATAATTATTGTTATTTTTAATTGACTCTTTATACTTATTATTATTTTTATATGATCCAAAAAAAAACAGTGTACCTATTATACAATCATACATAATAATAATTATTTTTAATATTTTTTAATTAATTATCTCTTTATACTTATTATCATTATTATTATGATTAAAAAAAAACAATCACCAATTTTTTTGGAGATTACTCGGCTAACCTCCACGTGGTGTCTTCTGGGTAACGGTAATAGGCTGAAGGAACTCAACTCGAACAACCTAAAAATATTGGTCGGACTCAACTCCGATAACCCAAAAGTATTTGCTGGACTCAATTCAATATTTGGGACTCAATTCAATGTTATCCGTATTAGGTAACACTAAAAAAGAGGGTGCCCAAAAGAATAATTTGGTAAACAATAAAACATAATATGTATGAGTTATGAAAATTTATAAGGATAAAATATGTAGGTAACAGAACTAAAATAATAACGTATAATTGGACATAAAGTAGAGGTATTCAGTACCGTAAAAAAAAAAATAAATAATAATATGTAGGTATACATATATGATATATAGGGCCCAAGAGAATAAAATAAAGAAATATAACAACACTATATGTATAATATGATAATTTTATAAAACGAATATTGATAACAATATATTATCATCTATTTTTTTTTTATTAATTATCCTGCGGCAACTTAGGCCATTGGGAGGGAGGTGGTACTGTAGGTTTTGGAACGGTAGGTGTGTTATACGTGGGTGTATTTTTTGGAAGAATTTCGAATGGGGCACCCGTAGGTTAGGTTTATCATCTATTACTGAGACCTGAAATATGGCAACTCGACTTGGATATTATCCAACTGTTCAAGTTTGTAATTCATTTCATACTGCCACCGAAGGGCGGCGATGCGTGACGACTTGTGGACACGTGGACGGAGGACGAACAAGGCGGATTACCGGCTCACAAGCTCGCACACCACAAACACGTTAAATACCTATGGGTAGACTGCTCTGTTTAATACCTCGCGGATACGTGGTTAGGTTAGGTTAAAGAGCAGGCTCGACGTTCCAGGACGGCCGTGGCGCTCGCATGCAGGCTTGGCGTTCAACATGATGGAAGCGAATGTTAAAGGACGGTGGTTTAACTATAACTAATTTTTTAATTCAAATTTAACACCATCCATTTCAGTGACTCACTTGTAACCTAATGTAGTACAGCAGAGCGACACCCACTTATCCGATTTTTTAATATTTTATTTGATAAAATACCTATTTTCACTAAGAAATTCTGTTGAAATAAAGTCAGTGGACATGGTATAATATTAATATAATTTGCTTTGTTGAGTCTAAAACGAAAAAAAAAAGAAGTTTATGGTCTGATAAATAATATTAATTGTTACATTTATATTAATATTATTTCAGTCATCATAATATTAACATCTGTTAGCCGGCGCTGTGTATATGCAATTTCGCTACATTGACGTGGAGGTGGTATTGTGGTGGTTTCTTTGATCTATATTCTATATTATTATTCGTTATTATTTATCTCTAGTTGGTAAATGCACATTAATATAATATTATAATATTAAATTAATGTATTTTGGTTTCGATGACAGTTGTAGCATACGATACAATTTTCAAAATCACAATTCAAATAATATGTATACATTTATAAATTTGAATTCAGAAAAATAATATGTTTTAGTTTTTAAATACTTTTTTATAATATTTTATATTAATACAATTTTATAATTCTGTAATTTGTTAATGTCCATTATGTTATTTATGTAAATAATTAACAGTTATAATATATTTTTTGATTTTATTATGTAACCTTAAGAGGACATAACACCCGCATGTGTTGTCGCTGCCTTACAAACGCGTAAAATAAATTCAAGTTTTATGCCGTATTGCCGTTAATATAAAAATTAGAGTGAATTGAACTATCATGAAACTTGACGGTAAGAACATTATCTGTGTTTTGTTGGAAGTTTTTTTACGACAATTCAGTTTTGAAGTGATTTATAGCGTGTATAATAAATGTAAATTAAAAATGCTCATAACTCAATTAAAAACAGAATGATCGAATATTGTATAAAAACTTCCAACAAAACACGGATAATGTTTTTACCATCAAGTTTCATAATAGGTCGATTCACTCTAATTTTTAAGCTAACAGCATAAAACTTGAATTTCTGAGCTTAAATTTGGTGTGATGTATTTGTAAGTCGTCAAGGACACATGCGGGTGTGGCGTCTTCTTAATATATTTTCATTTCAATTTTTACATATATTTAGTGCAATTTCCAAGTATTTTTAACGGATTTAAATGCGGCCTTTACTTATAGGTCATAACTAGAAAAATGGCTCTCTCCATTACCAGTTAGTGCCAGTTAGATGTACCAATATAAATATATAGGTAGTTATTATATTATATTATATCAAAATATTATTTTTTCGGAATAGAATATTCCCATGTTCGATGGGTAGGTTAGGTTAGGTTCCCACACATTCACATTCACTGTCATAGTTTATTGAAAATTAACCGGTAAAATAACCCTCGCAAAATATAATCCAAACAAAATGTATTTTTCGCAAGAGTTTTTGATCGGCGTGTCGTTTGCTTGCGTCGATGGCAGTGGAATGGCGTTATTGTTATCAAGACAAAAGCATCAACCTACTGATGTACGTGAACAGAGAAATATGAAAGAAAACTTAGCCAGATTAGAGGGAGGCTGGTAGAACGTATATGATGATTGAGGGTAATTAAATCCAGTGGCTCAAGGCGTGAGTTTTTGGTTGGGGAGACTTTGAAAAAAAATGGCTCTAACCCTATGTCCTAGCTTGTGCGGGCGAGTGCGTGCGTTTTATATACTGACCAGTGACCACGTTGTTCTGCACGCAATGCGTTGTCCGCATGCGATGAAATACGAGCTATTTTGTTATTCCCCACATGCTTGCAAACCATCTAGGACATGGCGTAATAAGGTGGCGTTGATAATTGAGGACTGAGGTAGGTAATACGAACTACGGTCTGCGAGACGCGTCTCGTTGTGCAGATAGTAAACCCCACACAATTAAAATTCCCCCTGTACCCGCGCGCCCATAATTGGGAGACGTCTCATTGACTTAATACCATATTTGGAATGACTAAGTAATTATAATAACCATCCAATAATTTTCATACCTACCAAAATTATACCAGCCACTTTTTTGGAATTACACTATATTTTTGACGACATGGAATTAAAAATTAATTTTTTTTATTAGTTAATAGTAAAGAAAAAAAGGTGGGCAAGTGGGTGTCGCTCTGCTGTACAGTAGGTTACAAGGGGGTCACTGTATAATGGATGATATTAAATTTGAATTCAACGATATAATATCATTGTATAAGAAAAACGATTCTGAGCGGAGACAGTATGTCAGTCTAGGTATAAGACATATTATATACATTATACATATCTATGGTACTAAACCAAAATTTGACCTATAATAGGTAGGTACCTATAATAAATTCCAAAATTAATCATATCAAAATATCCATTAGGTACTTATAACGCGTTGTACATCAACAAAAACCGTGATACTATCATAGATATATAATAGTACACTTTACAAGTTTCAAGTATCCACGAATAATATTATTCAATCACAACAAAATAACTAAAATAGTTATTCTAGGTTTTTTAATATGTAATTTCGTCCAAATTTGAATTTAAAATGTCTGTAAAAAATAACTGTGTTCATATATTTTTTAGATTTTTTGGTTACAGTATGAACTATTTACGAGAACCTTTGTGTTGAATTTGCAATCCTTAGCTATAAAAACTGAAAATTTTATAATTTATTAATTACAATGATTGATAATTTTCGAGATTTTGATAAATTTTGTCAAAATTTGATCTTTAAATGCTTATAAAAAAAAACTGTGCCTATGTATTTTTAATATTTTTCAACTGATATTGTAACAGTATATCAGGAGCCTTGTATTAAATTTTTACACTTTTTGGCCCAACAGATAAAACTTTATTGATATTCATAGAAAAAAAAAACTAAAAAAAATTGAAAAATGAAAATATCCCTAAACAGTTCAAAATAAATCAAAATATTTTGAAAATGTTATCGTGTATAGAAAATGCAAATATAAACAACCAGTGAAAGTTCCATGTATATGCGTTCATTTGTTTTAGAGTTACACCAAAAACCAAAATCGATTTTTTGGAAAACCAATTTTGCGTAAAAATTCCCGTTTTTCCTTAATTTTTATGTTGTTTTTCCCGGCGCTTGTGAAAACTACTCGGAAATGTTTACTTTTGACCCCCCAAAGTCAAAGTACCAACTAGATTCACTTTCCTATCAGAAAAGCTACTATTGAAGAAAATCCAAGCACTTTTAATGTCCTAAAACGTGATGACAGACACAAAAAAAAATTAAAAATTAAAAAATATAAAAAAAAACACACATCATTGTAAAACCAATACATTCATCGCTCCGCTCAGAATCTAAAATATATTAGGTTTCTCTATGCTAAGCAATTTAAAAGTGCTATACAATTCTGACACTATATTAATTGTAGATGATACATTCAAAAGTTGTCCGATATTATAAAATTAATTATTTATAGTTCATTGTACAATAAATCAGTCTTATGTTCCACTCGTTTATATTTTACTACCTTCGAAGACTACACAATGCTATTTATGCTATTATTACGATTTTGTGTAAAAATTAGCGTTTTTCCTTAATTTTTCTTCTGTTAATCTTGTCGCTTGTGAAAACTATTGGGAATTTTAAATTTTGACCTCCCAAAAGTACCAACTAGATTCACTTTCCCATCGAACAAGTTACTGAAGTTGAAAATCGAAGCATTATTTCGACTACTAATCGTGTACACAGACACAAAAAAAAAAACACACATCATTGTAAAATCAATACATTCATCGTATCACTCAGAATCTAAAATCAAACAACAGCTATATGGACATGGCGTTGTGAACAATATTAAATGTCTATCATTTATTTAATGATAATAATACAAGGTAGCTGTTTGTCAACGACAAGTACGACGATTAGAAAGTTTTAAGCAGTTTATTTAAATTATTTTTCCAAATGTACCTATATGGGGCATGGGGCCCGGCTTAGTTGGGGCCCGGGATGCGATCGCATTCCGTCCACCATTGCCAGTCCTCCACTGAATGGACGTAATTTATGCATATTCAGATTTTCATAACGATAATGTGTGAATGCAGTTCGATAAAAACTAAGACTATAAATTATACGATAGTATTGTTTGTTATAATAATATATTATCTGGTTTAATTGTTTAAATATCAAAATATAACATGATCACAATATGTATTTACATCACTACGGTTTGCAAATAAACATAGTGCTCATAATAGTTTTTTGAACTGCAAAATGTAATACCTATTTCTCGAAAGAAATTTTGGTCGAAATTTTGTTCACTTGCGTCGGTAATCGGTATGGCAGGAATGTCGTTCCTATTATCAAGGCGAAATATCCCTGCAACTACTGATGGATGTGGACTGAAAAATAAGGACGAAGTCTTGGAGGTAAACAAAATATAATACATAATATCATGTAGGTTTATATTTATCCATATTATTCAATTCCCTAATACAAATTGGTTACTTTCCTACCGAATGGAAATCAGCCACAATAATTTTGTTCAAAAAACTGGGCAAAGATAACTCTAACCTGAGCAACTACAGACCTATAAGCCTTCTATCCTCAGTTAGGTTATTCACTTAAGGCTTACCAATAAATTACCTAAAAGCAATAGATGCTATCCCGCATTTCCAATTTGGATTCAAATCTAACCACTACACCGCTCAACAATTTCTGCGCCTAACATACCGTGGCCACCATGCCCCGCTCCCTTTAATCTGGGCTTATACTTATTATATTGTATGATATATTATTATTTATAACGATAAACTTGTTTGGTAATAAATAGTGGAATATGAGCACATTTTTATAGGATTTTAGGTAGGTAGGTATACTTATACTATATTTTAGCGCTTGCCCATGTTTTACTATCGCACGCCACTGATCAGTAATGACATTTAACAATATAAATATAATATAAGATATCCACGCTGACAAGTGACAAACCGTCACCGCTCAGAATCGTATTTCGTATACAATGATATTATATATTTATATCATTGAATTCAAATTTAATACCATCCATTATACAGTGAGCCACTTGTAACCTACTCTGCGGCAGCGCGACATCCACTTGCACACCTCTTTCGTCATAAAGCTGCTTATAACTTCATAAGTTGATTGTTACTTGTTAGTGTATGTGGTTGTATCTATTTGTTGCTAATAATGAATTGGCCATCAAACTAATCATTTTTATATTACATATACGGCCATACCGGTAACTGATAAGTGATTACCAAGACCTAGTACCTACCTATTAAAATTACACCCACCCAAGACTTTTTGGTGGTTCAGTGAACCACAAAATGCATGATCAAGCCTCCTCTGCACGATACAAAATATTATGATCGATACACGGACACACACACCGACACCTGCGTAGGAAGTACGCCGGTGTATAAACATTTTACATGATAATAATACTATTTTTATTATATTTTACAATATTTCACTTACCTTTTAATGTTTATATTCTAATATTCTAATGTTTTAGATTTTTAATAATATCAAATAATAATTTTTAATTTGATTAAACAAATGTATTTATGTTACAATAAATGCATTGTTTATTTATTTAATTACTGGATTAATTATGGTACATTTTTACAATACATTTATTACATTTATAATACAATATGACCCTTATCCATTATACATTATACATTTATACATATTATACATTATTATTTATACAAATATTAATTTAAACAAGACATTTTCAATGGTACAAAATAATTTACAATGGAGCAATTAGTAATCAATATTATATGATATTACATGATAGATGGAGTGGTATTATACATTGTATACATATTATACATATTTTTACACAATTAATATTTCACACAAGACATTTTTTGGAACAAAATAATTAACAATATGCAAATAGTACCTAATTAATATTATAGACGATATTACGTAATAATAGTTGTGAAAAGGAAATCAAAAAACCATTACAAATTTATATTGCGTGGTACAACTGTATTATAATACAACTGTTGTAACCGACCAACGAATCACTGGACAGTCGTCTGCATCCGGCGATGGCGGCGGATAAGACAGCGGTCTCCTCGACCCTGCAAAAATCGGAGGCGGCGGATACTCGAATTTCGATTCCGCCACACAACACGGCATCGGCGGCGGCCCCGTTAGAGCTCTTGTTAACGTCCGTTTTTTTACCGTATACCGGTCCGGTGTAAAACGGATGGTTTTGTTGACGAAACGTTAAAATATCGAAAATCGCCGGCCCTATATAATATTGCAGCAAGGGCGGCGGCGGGTAGGCGAAATTTGAGGTAATTATTACGCTTGGCGGGGGCGGCAGGGGCTGTGTACAGTACAGCGCCGGCCCCACGTAATATCTAAAGTACGGGGCGCACGTGTCAGCTGGGGGAGTATCGCCCTGTTGCGATGTTCTCGGCCCGTTCCGAGTGTCCTTAAACACAAAAACAACATCGAAATATTAATAATATGATCGTAACATTACAATACGATATTACAATGTTTAAATCCGTTTTTCTTAAACACAAAAATAATCTCAATATAATAAAATACGATAATAATGTTTAAATGCTTCCTCGCAGGGGCTTAAATAATACAAATAACTATCAAACAATAGTTAATTCATGTACCTAGCCACCTAGGTAGGTGCACCTTTTCTTTTAATAGAACCATTTATTATTGTTTATGTTTGAAAATTATTTACTACATACCTATATATTAATGGTTTTAATGATAGGTATTCCCAAACATTGTGTACCTATATTTGTAATTAAATATTAACAACGATGGGAAAGTGAATCTAGTTGGTGCATTGGGAAGGTCAAAATTTTGGTTTTAGGTGTAACTCCAAAACAAATTACCGTAGATACATTCAATTTTCAATTTGCATAATATTCTTTACACGATACAAATTTCAAAATATTTCTCCTTGTTTTGAACTGTTTAGGGTTTAAGACATTTTTATTTTCCTATTTATTAAGTTTTTTTCTAAGAATGTCAATATAATTTTATTTGTTGAAATTGTAATACAAGTCTCTTAATAAATTGTAACAATGACATTTGAAAAGTATTAAAAATCCATTTTTAAATCCAATTTAAAGTTCAAATGTTGACGAAAATCACGAAAATGTGCAAATTATTTTAAGCTATAAGTTCATAAAAAATTTTCCATTTAAATCTAAGATTTGAAAGTTAAATTAAATTTTCAATTTTGAAGTTACAATACAATAATGTTTAAATTCGTTTACCTCAAACACAAAAATAAGCTCTTAATAATAATATACGATAATGTTTAAATGCGTCCTTGCCGGGGCTTAAACAATACAAATAATTATCAAACTTTAGTTATAATTAATGTACCTAAAAGTTGCTGACATAGCTATCTATTTTGTCGTGGTACCTAATAAGTCTAATAACTAATAATAACAGCCGAACGTTTCGGACAACGGGTTAGTGATAACAGCATGTCAGCATATCAAAATACAAACATAGGTAATCAAAAACATACTTATTGAATTTCGACCATTATAATTATTGGTAGACGGGAATGGTAGGTACGTACAGCGAGTGTTTTAGTTGTCTATAGTGCTAAGATTAGAGACTAAGAAAACTTCAGCTTAAAACTAATTCTGGAAAATAAACTTGTAGTTTAAAAATAAAACAGAGATCTAACATTTACCGCCGGATTTTCAACGATCAGCATTCGGCGGTGGTAAAGAACAATGTTCTGTTTCAATAATATCCGCGACGGTTCCCTTAAACACAAAATTATTATAATATTATTTTCCCTAGTCGAAGGTGGGTAAGTCAAAAAGGCGAACATATTAAACTCGTCTTACGGAATTGGTTCCAGATAAAAACATTACCTATGTCTCGCTATTATTTATCATTATATAAAAGTGTTGTAATTTATTTAAATTTAATACTATATACCGTAAACAGACACCGAACTGTAGTTGTGTACTGGTGAATCCAACCATCGACGATTCGTTTCCATCTTATGATCGTCCCTAGATTCAATAGTACCAATATCATAAGTAATCGACCAACGACACCGAAGACTGTTAGGGACATTATACTGATGATTGCATACAATATACGATTGACAATAAATGTATAAATCGCAAGCAACGTACAGTGGATAACGAACTTTTGTTGTGAAGTGAACAGATTTTATAAAACATATACGTCGTCAAGTATATGGAAGTACCTTAGTGATTCTATGCAGCCAGATAGGTGCCTATATTTATTTGAATAATAATTTTTTTTCAAACAAATAAATAATATTACAATTTTGTTTCCCATAATTACTATTATAACATTCGCTCGCATGTGCCCGAATGATAAATACCTATACTTGAAATTATCAAATGAAAATGTCTAGTACCTCAGTTGATCAACTGTTCCATGGCCACCTCCAAGAATATATTTTTGATTTCAGTTAATTTTTGGTCTACCTTCTGAAAACCAGTTATTCCCCAGGGGACAACTACAGTCGAGAATCGGCAGGGGTACGAAGACGGGGCGAATATGGTCACCCTTTTATACCTACTCATCTATACTCTATACTATATAGATGTTTTTTTTTTTAATTATTTTGATGTAACGAACACATTTTTATTTTAGATTCTGAACGGAGCGATGAATGTATTGATTTAACAATGAAGTGTGTTTTTTTTTTTTTGTGTGTGTCTATGTGTACACGATAAGTAGTCCAAAATATAATGGTTAATTTTCCACTTCAGTATCTTGTTCGATGGGATTAAGTGAATGTTTGGTGCATTTGGAAGGTCAAAATATTCCCATTAAAAAAAAAATTAAGGAAAACCAGGAATTGTTAAGCAAAATCGGTTGAAAAACTAAGTTAAAAAACTCAAAAAACAAAAATTCTGCTTAAATTATCAAATAAATGTAGTTTAAACAGTAATAAGAGATGGGCTTAAGAAAATTGAGAATGTAAAGGGACAATTAATACTCTATGAAAAAGTACAAAACAGTGTTTGATAAAAATCAGGACTACAATATTTTAAAACTATATACAACTTTAAATAAAATCAAGTTTATCCCTGTACGTTTAACTGTTGTCGAGAAATCGCGTGGACAATCAGACACTGTTCGAAGTTAAATTAAAATACCTGTTACATAACTCCCAATAAAAAATTATTTTTGCACCATTTTAGCATTTTAATTGCGCGTTTTTTAGGCGTAAGCTGCACACAAAAATTAGGTCTTTAATTATTTTGTATAATTTTAGTGGATAATATATGCACTGAACTATAATATACGAACTGTGAATTGCGGATTAAAAATCACCAACCCTAGGAAAAATATCATAATAATGTGTAATAGTTAATAATAGTTTAATATGAAAATGGGTTTGGTCAGTTTTACAATACGGTGCAGTAGGTAAATACACTAAGGCCCGTGAAGTTGGCCGCACAATGTGTAAATGTTTTCTCTACATTTTATCAAACATTTGTAAGTAATTTGAAGGGTTTTGTAAGCTAAATAATTTACCATCTAGTGTGCGAGTCGCAGCTAGGTTAAATGCATGTTTGACATTAGATACAATTACAAAATCCCCATCAAGAGAGAAGCACGAAGAGGTTTTCAAACTTTCTCTATGTCTTAGTACTTAGTACAATGATGATTCTATTTGTGTTTCTGTTACACCTGCACTGATGAAGTCATTTCTAGTGTAATATTTCTGAAACAATACAAATATATACAAATATCTGCTGATATATGTTTGAGTACATAAATAATTCTAAATAATTAACTATCTATGTCACACAGACTTGGATCACACAGATTGGATTTAATGTTCATTAAGTTCTTGTAAACTTCATTATACAGTTAAATTGCTTGTAGAACTTCTCTGTACACAATGTTCTTAGTGACGAATCTACCATGGTCATCACTGTACATACCAACTCTCGTTACGTAAACTAAACGTATGGCCTTCATTCCCATTGCTGTTGGTTTCGGTGTATCTGATGGCCAGGCGAGAAGAAGCAAACTCTCTGATAGAGTTCCAAACACGCACTGCTTTCCGGCGGACGCCCTTTTGTTGCAGGTTGTAATGCCAGCCGGTTTCTCCATGTGGGAAGAGCACTGGACACAGCATTGGATCTGCATGAGGTGAGCCAGCTGATACGCTTTGCATCCGGTGATTTGGGTCAACTGGGTTCGAGTCATAGATGACCAGATCGAGGTTCCTCGGTGGTAGACCATCTTCACCAACAAAGACAACTGCTACCTCATTCACATGAGCAGCTGGTTCATTGTATCGCCGTGGGTCATTGTTCGGGTCGGCGACGATGTGCATGGTCACCTTTTCGGTTGCAACATTGGATTGGCCGCAGCAGCATCTTGTTCCCTTTGCCATACTTGTCGCATGTTTCTGTAAGAAAATAATATTGTGTTATTATTAAAGCCACATGATATATCCACATGTGTGTACAGTAAAAGGATAAAGAATAAATGTTATCCATAGGCAAGTGCAACCTGATAAATATTACAGCACAGTATATTTTATGTAATTCGGAAATGTACAGATACTGTTAAAGACATATTACTAAGCACACATACTGGAAACTATGAAATACAATTTTGCATAGAAGTATTAAGTAAAAATGAAGCTTGGGTATAATACACACTGCAATGGAAATGTACACAGAAAAAGTAAAATCAATATATATGGATATCGTTATATACATGTGACATATATATATATATTTATAGTATAGTTAATATGAAATTGTAAGGAGCTGTTGGAGTTTAATCGTATCGTTTAAACCTAAAATAGTTTTTTTAATGAATGAGTAGTAATTAAAATGTAAACTATAGATATTTAAACAAAAATGTTGCACTACTGTCTACACGAATGTGTATTCAATGCAATATTAACTTAGATTATTTGTTGTGTCATGTAAAAATACGTAAAAGTGCAATACCTATATTAATGTAATGTGTATTCAATGCACTCAACATCATACTAATTGAATTGGTTATTGTAAAACCACATGATATATCTACATGTGTGTACAGTATATGGATAAAGAATAAATGTTATCCATATGCAAGTAGTACCCGATAAACATTACAGCACAGTATGTTTTATGTAATTCTGATACGTACTGATATTGTTAAATCCATATTACTAAGCACAAATAATGAAAACTATGAAAAACAATTTTGCATGGGAGTATTAAGTAAAAGTGTCTTTGGTAAAAGTTACACTTCAATGGAAATGTACACAATAAAAGTAAAATCAATATATAATATATATATATGATATATTTATAGTAGTGAATATGAAATTGTAAGGAGCTGTGGGAATTTAATCTTATCGTTTAAACTTAAAATAGGTTTTTTAATGAGTGAGTAGTAACTATAATGTTAACTATAAATTTTTAAACAAAAATGTTGCACTACTGTCTACATGAATGTGTATTCAATGCAATGTTAACCAAAGTTATTCGTTGTATCATATAGAAATACGTAAAAGTGCAATACCTGTACTAATGTAACGTGTGTTCAACACGCTACAACTTGAAGTAATATTTTTATTTGATTACAAATTTAATATAGTTTGTTAATGAGTGTGATGTACGCATTTTGCTAGATTATGTATATGTTAATAATTTAAAGTAATCTCGAAAGCCACCGCAAATGGATTGATTCGCCGTAACAGTCCGTCTAAGTCTGCAAGCAAGTTCTCCAATAGTGGTCGTTCACGTGGCTGTTGTGCCATGCGAATCTGATTTGCTGCCCCGGATTCAATAAAATACAACTCACAAAACCTTGGTTGCATTAGTTCATTTCTGACAACATAATTACCAATCCTACGATACACTAGCCCGTGAACGGAGAATACTCTTAGTCCCTGACCAGGCAAACGTCTTGGGCTCAGATCAGTGGAGAAAGCCGCAAATGCCAGAGTGTTGTTGTACCGGCGGATTTCTTTCCGAAAGTGTTTTTCTACCTGCGAATCATCAACCAACAAAGGAATTAATAACTCTGGTGGTGGACCCAAAACACGGTCTCCTGTAACAGCCATTTGACCGTTATTGCAACACGTAGAAAAATGACCCGTTGAAGTACGCTCACAGGAGAAATGGCGGGCAACCACAGTGCCGGCAGACAACATTCAATGGTCCTATGTCATGCCGATCTGGAAGTTTGTGTTGAATGCCAACCAGACGGTCTCTCAAGGGCGCACACGGGCTCTCGGTACAACAGGAGGAATCGGTACGAACTGCAATTAAAATACACAGTTATTAAGATATATAATGAATATAATGTTATAAATGTTTATTTTAATTTTAATAAGATGAATTTACTAACTTCTTCATTGACGACTGGTAGTAAAATGTCAAGTGCGTCCCTGAATACAAATTCTGCCTCTGCGTCAGCAGGAAGTAAATCCACATACTTGATGTCATCTTGTACCACTTCCTCTCGTAGCATTTCTTCTTCAGCTAGGTCCATCATTACATCTTCCACTTGGACTTCGACAACTTCTTTCTCTCTCCATCCCGTTGTTACCGGGGATTGCCACATCCGCTTCCAGTTGACCACCTGGTGCCGCAATCTCAAGGAGTGGTTGAACTACCTACAGCATCAAAGGAAATCTGTTGTAATGTGTGTATAATAACAATCTGAAATATTATCAGCTTAAATATTCAACGTATGTGTTGCATGTGTTATTATTATTATGATATTTAACTGCATATCAATGACATGTGACTTAATAAGCATATAAAAATCAGCTCACCGATAGGGAATGTAATAAGTACAACACATTTATAATTAAATAAATTAAAAACAGTGCATAGAGAGCATGGTACAATCAATTAGTTAGTAATATAGAATTATTATGATTAGTTCAATTAAATTATTAGAAAAAATACTTTATTACATTTGAATAGTAATATGAATTGAACAATTGGTATTTCAATGTAAAGTAATTTTATTAATTGTGTCTATAAGCATGATAATATTATATGTTAATAAATAAATGACACCGTATGACATTATGTAATAATAATTATTAACTTAATACAATTGCTACAGTCTAAGTTGTGTTTAGGTGTGGTTTGGTGTAGTATTGTAACAGTGTCATTGGAATACCTAGTAAAAATAATCATGATACACTCACTAAAGATGGCACCGCTCTTGAGAACAGACGACGACAATGTTGTGTTTCTCCTTCATAATCACGACCTAGTACGAAATGTCTCGAGCACACTTTTGAGTTGACCAAAATCTGTTGTGCATTTATACCACAGTTCTCGACAAACAACACCCACTGACGTCTCCGGCGGTCATTCGCTGGAAACCTAATTTAACCATTACATTATGAGTAGTATTAGTGTAAGTCTAGTATGAGTTGTTAATAAATTTATTGTAACCTGTGCAACGAAACTCCATCAACAACGTCGACGTTTCCGCAGATCACACACAATCTAACCATGGTGATGTGCCTTAACTTTGACATTTTAAAGAAAATAATATATAATAATAATAGCATCATATTGTAAACGTAATTAATAACAATTAACTTATATTATGTGTTAAATAACATCTGTATTTTTATTATTAAAAATATGTACGATAAATTAAATATAATACATTTAAAAATGTACAACAATTCAATATTGTCTTCGCCATCAGTGTCTGAATCGGACTCTGTTGTTTCATCATTATGTTGTGTTTCAAGTGTTGCTGATGGGTCATACAAATTACCAGCGTGTTAAAAAAATTCAGTTAATGGCTCTAACTTTAAAATGCGGCATCGCTTTAAAAACATGAATTTTGCTAAATAGCCAGCATAAAACCTTTTTTTACGGCAATACTGCGATAGAGATGCTTTTGCATGGTGCCACATCCCCTCGACATTGTTTGTATGAGCCCCTAATAGTTTAATAGTTTTATCATATTTATTCAATGGATATATACTGTGGCTATTTTTCCTAAGGGGAGGGGGGTTGACAATTAATTACAATTTTATTTTTATTTTTATTTTGTCACACATTTTACTCATAATATGCTGTTTCCCCACAAATACACTTTTCGCACAAAATTCCTATGCAGATATTTAATACTTTTAACATCATATATTTCAGTAACTATCAAGGCTGGGTAAGTTAATGATATTTTTTAACTCAGTTAAATTAAGTTAATTATAATCTACAAAAAACTATTAGATATATCAAAAAAAATTACTTCATGGGAATAACTCTCAGGCCTTGTAGAATTGTCTGATTTTGATAACTATTTTTTTTTTATTTAAAAGAAGACTTCCTACAAGCCGCATCAAATTCCGATTTTTATTTTTATTTAAAATAAAAGTATAATATAATTTATAAAAAACGCATGAAATCGTATTATTTAAAATCCTTAAAATCGACTGAACCGATTTTTATGTTTTACATTAATTGTATAAGCATATATTTTATACCATCATACCGCATCATTTAACAGAACTTTAAAATACTCAATTGTTTTCTTTGTCAACGTTTTTGATTTTCTGTTGAGTATAATTCACAATAAAAAAATATTATTATAGGTATATATAATATTATATTCTCAATTTTTATTTTTATTTTACGCTGTCAAAATTAAAGTAGAAAATATCTAAACTAAAAAAAAATATTTAAGTATTTGATTTTAAATACAGATACTTTAAGAAAAAATTGAAAACACTTTGTTGAAGTACTGTTTTCAAAAGTATTTAAAATACGTAGTTGAGTACTTTAAAGTATTTGAATACTATTATTATAGGAATTAACAACACTGAATTTACATAAGGAAACGTTTTACTGTTGATAAGTAGTCGAGTAAGGCTCCTACTACAATAGTAACAAAATAATACGTTTTACTGTTGATAAGTAGTCGAGTAAGGCTCCTACAATAATAGTAATAGTAAAATTAATTTTAAAATGAGTGTGTAAAAAAAAGTTGATGAAATAGTGCATTTCATTCAACAAAAATATCCAACAATGGAATTTGATGGCATAGGTGTATCTCACGAAGCAATAAGTGATATTTGTAATGTGATATTAAAAAAAGGTAAATGCAATAAAGCTAAAAAAAATTTAGTTATGGCATTGAACAATGCAAACTCAGCTTTGAGGAAATCATTAGGAGCAAAAACAGAAAATAATACAAATTTGCGTAAACAGCTTGAAGATAATGATTTTTGTACATATATACCTACAACAAAAATTGCTAATTAAGTATGCAAGCTATTAAAAGTTAAATGTGATCGTAGAAATCAAATCAGAGTATTCAAACGTTGTCAGTTAAGTTTTAAAGAAAATGAAGCTTGTACAAGTTCTGATGTATCATCTCAAACGAACATATTAGATAAAGATAATCATATAAATAAATATACAATATACACATTTATTTTATTTTTTAGGGACTTTTTTAAATTGCCTGTGAAAATAATATTACCTATCAGTATTGTTTTTAAAATTTAGATAGAATGACTTTAATGATTTTACATCTACATATTTTTTTGTCATATAAAAATGTAAAATAATCCAAAACGTACCTTTTAAATTAATTTAATGGAAATAGTACGTTTTGGAAAATTTAATGGAAATAGTTCATTTTGGAAAACCTAATAAAATATTAAAATATACTCTTTGTGCTTTTTCCAAAATAAAAATATTATTAATTTCTTATTTATTGTTTCAATATGAACAAACCGTTTGTAAATAAAAAAGTAATTTTGAAGACAAGGACGATTTTTTAAATTATTTAATAATATATTATTTCTATTGAAAACGACCCAAATGTGTTTAATAATCTAGGATTATATTTTTAATTTAATTTCAAACTTAATGATTGTGAATATTATAAATTATAAATTATATTTTAGTACGTTTTGGATTAACTATTTTATTTCGCTATACCTACAATACGGGCAGTAGTACGTTTTGACATAACATAAAAAAAAAAGTACGTTTTGGAATAATTTACGAAAATAGTTCGTTTTGGTATAGTTAATGATTGGTGCCTATTATTTTAACATTGGCAATAGTACGTTTTGGCGTAAAACTGGAAAAAGTACGTTTTGATTATCTAAATATAATTTTTATGCACGGAAAAGGTTCGTTTTGGATTAAGCAGTCATTTTTAACAGCTGTTTTGACCTGGAAATAGTACGTTTTGGTCTATTCTGACAACACCAATCGATTTGTCGGCGTTTTTTTTATAAGAATCGATATCTAACTCGTTTTTGCCAATTTTGGCAATAGTACGTTTTGGATTTCCACCCCTCAATCAAGGTAATATATTAAAATATAGACATAGTACACATACTTATTCTAATTGGTATTCGTCGATAACAAACAGTTTCCTAAGAAAACAACACGGGTCGCGATATCCGTATTACTGCTACGGGGACAATATAATTATGTTTATTTATAGAAAAAATGATATTCGTAACAAGCCCACGCGGGGCCCGGTGCGGTCGCACCGCTTGCCCCCCCCAAAGGGCCGGCAGTATGTGTAAAGAGAAATCTATTTATAGACAGTTCTCTTCAAAAAGAAAACAATTATAAATCCGATACAATTATTACTTTGAGTACTGTACGTGTATGTAATAAACTAATAAAAGGAAGACATTGAACAACAGCAATAGATTTTTTGATAGTTGAATAAGTCATAAATAAAGAAATTGAATAATGGCAATAGATTTTTTCATAAGCAACATTTATATGGCAATCGGGTAGACAATAAAAACACAATTGAACGTTATTTTTGTTGCTAACAGAACGTACATCAATTTCGGTACAATTCGTAGACGTGGGCGTGGCATAGATATATTATGAGCTGTGGTAACGTTTTTTTATACGCAATTGTATGTTGAAGACGTGTTGTACTGTCGTCAGTGTCGTCAGTCGTCACTCGCCAACCGCCGAAACCGCCATTCCACCATCGACGCTGAGAACGATCCTCCAGTCTCCTAAGCCGGACACCGACACCGCTGCCGCCTTAATATGAAGCGCAGGCACACGCAACAAAGTAAGCATTTTCACAAAATCAAAGACTTTTGAATTATAAATTCATAGGTACGTATGCCCTCTAAAAAAGATTACCACTTGTGTCGGACCCATAGAGTATAATAGTTTATAGTAATAGCTAGTTTGGCATCAGCCATATAACACAGTTTGAATAGGTAACGCCTATGGGCCTATGGGTATACCACCTATGGTCGGATGTCGGACCTATGATTATCCATGTAGGTAAAAAATGTATTTCATACAAGTGTCTTTTGTCTCTTAAAAGAAAAAATCTTAGGACAGATTGACTGAACGCCTCCTGTAATAAATTGCTTTTCGACTAGGTTTTTTGCTCCATGTGCCTACCTATATATTACATTTTACTTTTAAGCGCTTTTAAGTGTCTCCATAAATAATCAATTGTTTGTGTTTGAGCACCTATATATGGATTTATGAAGTTTATGTTGTAGTGAAAAATTTTGTGAAAAAAATTTTACATACCTAACTAAGTTGTACATTTTTTGGGAAAGGCATTCATACTTACTTATTGAAAAATAACTTAGAAACACATTCTATAATGTACTTTATTTTAATTCAATAATACTTATACAATAATATTCTGATCATGATGTGAAGTTACAAATAAAGTTCCTTAAAGTGGTTGTAGATTTTTCGGGAAAGACAGTTATACCTAGGTCCAACTTACTCAAAATAACTTTGTTCTTCTAAAAATATACGTAATGGAAAATATAAGAAAATAAGCACTATTTTGTTGATTTTTAGCCTGTCCAAGGTTCTTAAAATTTAACACTGATATTAAAATTAATCAAAATTGTTTAAATAATTTCAAAGGTGTTGGGTCAGTAAAAAAAATGGATACCGTTCAGACTTCATCTGGTGAAAATAATCTAAAGCAAGTTCTGAAATCAAATGACTGGGAACCAACTAATTTTAGGAATTACTCACACTCTGTAAGAATACTAGAAGATTTACAATCCCAACGCAAGTATGTTAACAATGATTTTACTATCATTCAAAATAAATATGAGTAACACATTTTTGTTTTTAGAAAAGAAGTTTTATGTGACTTTAGACTTAAAGCACAAGATGGTAAAATTGTAATTGGACATAAAAATGTTTTAATAGCAGCTAGTCCATATTTCCGTGCAATGTTTAATAATTTTGATGAGAGCAATAAAGATATTTTTAATTTAATAGAATTAGATTCCACCATTTTACAACTATTAGTAGATTATATCTATACTGGGGAAATTATGGTCACAAAAGAAAATGTACAGGTATAATAAAATATTTTATTTGATATCGACTTCAAAGTTCAAACAACATATTATTTTATGTTGATTATTGTTGATTTCTTAGGTGTTGTTACCTGCTGCAAATATCTTACAGTTAGATTATGTAATTGGTGTATGTGCTGAGTTTTTACAAAAACAACTGAATCCATCAAATTGGCTTGGTATCAAAGCGTTTGCTGACTTACATAACTGTACTGATTTGTTTTCAATTTCTGAAGCATATATTAAACAACATTTTTTGTACGATTAACATTTTTTAATTCTCTATAACAAGAATAAGTAGGTAATTTATTATACAAATAATGATTATTATTTCCAGAGAAGTAGCTAAAGGCGAAGATTTTCTATCCTTATCTTCTGATGATTTGGTGAAGCTTATTTCCTCTAATGACCTTGCTGTTCCATTTGAAGAAAAAGTAAGCAAACTAAAAATTTTATTTTTAATATTATGTATGGAAAATCAACATATAAAGGTGGGCAAGTATACAGTTCAGTTGATGTCTAGACTCTACAGGGATCACTGTATCAGATGTGTTATATTTGAATTCAATGATATAAAATCATTGTAAACGAAAAGGAATCTGAGCTCTAAAGGTTTAATAATATTACCAAGTATATTTTATGGTATAATTGATAAACTAATTTTTTTTTACTATTAGACATTAGTAATACTGTATTTCTGGAGCAGTTTTAATTATTTTTCCAAAAAAGGTGCATATGAAAAGATCATTGTGTGCATACAATATAACAATATACTTTAAAATTTTAAGTTCCTAAAAATAATATTTTTAAACTAAATAACTAAAATCAATAAAGCTTGATTACTATAGAAAATAATTGTATTGACTGTTATTGAAAATAAACAAAAACATGTCTTATTTTAAATGTCTATAAATATTAAATAACTCTAAAATAGTTAAAACGTTTTTTAAAATTATTTCAAATCAACTGTATCTCTTTGATGATAAAGAAGTTTTGTGGTCGGCTCCGACTGTAAATAATTTTCTATAACTTTCATCTCCACGTACCACATTGATTAGTCAGTAGGCCCAAACAATTTCGCAAACGCAGCACATAAACCTTCTACTGCATGTCTATATTGTGATTTATGTGTATTCAAAAATAACAAATAATATATATTATTTAATACCATAAAAATATAAGAATTATTAATTAATATTCCTTAGCTTAATATAAATTATAAACAGTAGGAACACATGAACTTAAAGATCTATTATATTTTTGGGATCCTGTGATAATTATACACTATTGAATGGTTGAAAAAACTATTATTATATTTGAATCTAGTTTTAAATATTTTTTATTGTAGGTATTTGAATGTGTTATCAAATGGGTAAAACATGATTCAGATCATAGAATTGATTTTTTGCCAAAGCTAATGGAACATGTACGTTTGCCATTACTAAAGCCTGATATATTATATAATATATCTGAAGAACCTCTTCTAAATATTAGTCCTAATTGTATGTTATTTACTTAAATTTGCCATCATTATAAATTTATATATTTAATGAGTTATTATTATAATTTTTTTAGGTAAAAATTATTTAGTTGAAGCCTTACGTTTTAATCATCAAAAATCAGTTCAGCATATCACCATTCCAAAAACGATAAGGTTTAAACCTAGAGAGTTTGATGGTTTTAAAAAAGTATGATTCCAAATTGATTAATTTATCTTTATAATAATTTTGTCGATTTAATTATATTAGGTTCTTCTAATGTTCAGTAAGTCTAATACATCGCCAAAGTGTTATACTGAATGGTATGACCCAGCAACCAAGCTAAGAGAGAATGCACCAGGAATAAATAAATGTCGGAGGTATGCTGGTTTTGGTGTGATAAATGATAAATTTGTGTTTGCTGTAGGAGGTGTAAATGGACGGAGTTCTAAAGCTGTTACTATGCTTGACGTATCTTCACAATCACCATCATGGGTTCCAATGGCCGACATGTTAGTTAGTAGAATGCGTTTGGGAGTTGGAGTATTAGGTGATTGTATATATGCAGTAAGTTAAATCAATATTTTACTTATTTTATATTAAAAATGTATATTATTTGTAACTCTAGGTTGGCGGATGTGACGGCAGTGATTTAAATAGTGTGGAGCTTTTTGATGTCATTACCCAAAAATGGAGAAAAGTGTCTAGTATGACAATTGAGAGACGTCATTTGGGCATTGGTGTACTCAATAATTGTCTATACGCTGTGAATAAATATATCATATTATTATTTATTTATTTTACATTTTATTTAATTAAATTGTGTAGGTTGGTGGTTCTAAAAATTTTGAAATTTTGAAATCTGTGGAATATTATAATCCCACACTAGACATATGGACTACGGTTGCAGAAATGTCTGTATGCCGTCAAGGTGTTGGCGGATGTGGCGACAACGGTTTTTTAAAAAGTGTAGAGGTTTTCGATGGCATTACCCAAAAATGGAGAATAGTGTCTAGTATGACAACTGCGAGACAATCACTTGGTGTTGGTGTACTTAATAATCGTCTATACGCTGTGAATAAATATATCATATTATTATTTATTTATTTATTTTACATTTTATTTAATTAAATTGTGTAGGTTGGAGGTTTTGATGGTGAATTTTTGAAATCTGTTGAATATTATGATCCCCCGCTTGACGTATGGACTCTGGTTGCAGAAATGTCTGAACGTCGTCAATTTGTTGGTGTAGGGGTTTTGAATGATCTTATGTACGCAATTGGTGGCACTAATAGAAAGGGCATTCTTAAAAGTGTTGAGGTTTATAGACCAAGTGATGGAGTTTGGTCTTCTGTAGCTGATATGAATTTATGCCGATGTTCCTCTGGTGAGTAGTGACTATGACAATTATATTTTTTAGGACCACCTTTGTAAAAATATATTGAATTTAAAATACATTATCTTATAGGAGTAGCTGTATTAAATGGCTTATTGTATGTTTTTGGCGGAAAATCTACAGATAAATCTATTGTTGATACTTTTGAAATTTACAACCCCAACACCAATACTTGGACCTTGGAAAGATTGTCAAGAAATGGAGTACCAATTTATGGTGGAGTAGTTGTCGATAGACCACATCATTATCATTAATCAGCTTACAGTAGTACTCATTGTTAATAGTAATATTAACACATTTTTGTGTAAATTATGATGACATGTGTATTGTTTTAAATATTTTTGTTATTTTCAATACCTATTTGATAAGAATGTTTTATTTATAATAAAATGAGCTATACCTAAATTATATTTATAATCTATTAAATTATATTTTTTAGTTTCTTTGTGGAACTTTGTAGTGTGTACACATTAAAAATGTACTTAAAATTTGTAGCAAATGATTATTTCATCATTTTATATACATGATAAAATATTCAAAATATTTCGACTCTTATTAGGAGATTTATAGATGTGTTTTTTTTTTAGTTGATTTTCTATAAATGTTAATAATAATGCTACTATTGGGACAGAAAGCTTAAATACTTAATTCTTTATTTCTCATACGTTGTTATGGTAACAGTTTAAAAATGTTATTAATGTATGAGCACAATTTTTTATAAGCATTTTACTTCAAATTTTGAAAATACTATGCTGTTAAAAACGTATAAATTGTTCAATTTGTATAGCTAAAGATTGAAAATTAAAAATAAGGTTTCTACTTTCCTGTAAGTAATTTATATTGTACCTAAAAAGCTAAAAAATATATAAACCCAGTTTTTTTTGTGATAGATATTTTAAGTTCAAATTTCAGGCGATACTTCACAATTATATAAAGAGTGACTATTTTAGTTGTTATGTTGTAATTTAAAAAAAATTATTCATGAATGGGCAATTGATATTTTAAAGTATATTATTATATTTTTTACCCTTCATTGACATTTTCAAATGCAATTTTTTCCATTTAGGCTGATGTACCTTTAATAATGCTTCAATTTAATCTAATTGATACACTTCTGACCAGGGGCGGACAGGGCCGGCGGATTTAAATATAAATTGTATTTTTTTCTGAATTTCTTAAAGCATTGCTTTCCTAGCAAAAAAATTTGTTGTTGTATGAAACGACATATTTTTTATTAATCATTTTTTGTCCTTTGTAGGACATTTTTATGGTTAGAAGGTATTTTTCATAAATTGTATAAGGATAAATAAATTAGTATGAAACCCTCATTTGTGAAAACACTTATAACTTTGGTCACGCTCCACTATCTATGACTCAAGATAGACTATTGGACACATCAATTTATCAACATGGAAAGAGATACCTGTGGGTAGTTAGTAAAATACTTATGATAGTCCTTAATAAATATCCACTGTGATTACATGTTTCTATTATAACTACCTACGTCCTACATAGTTACAGTGAAACTTCCATATGACGAACTATTTCAATTTTCAATTAACGAAATCTTTGAATACATTTTTTTTAGAACCATACCAAATTAGAACCAAATGTATTTTATTTTACAAAATTCTATACAGATTTTTTTATGCCCGTGAAGCCATGAGACTTAGTAATAATTAGTTACTAATATGAAAGTTTTACTCTACATATTATTATATTATAACATAAGAAAAAAAACATTATTTAATTTCCATAAATCGTTATAATTATGACTGTGAGTTTAATGTAGTGAAAGACCTTAAACGATGCATTTAAACTCTAAATAAATTCACTTTAAAATGCACTAAACATATAGGTATATACCTATTCTGAAAATTAATTAAAAATATAAAACTTATTTAAATTTATCAAGCAGTATTAAAAGGATGTCACACCCGCATATGTTGTCCTCGTCTTACAAATGTACAACATTGCAAAAACTGTTTTGCACGGGACAACTTTTATCTTTCTTTGTTTGTAGTAGTGGCTCAAAAATTTCTCAACATATAGGATGGAAAATGGACATTTAGGACATTTCGCCGCCACCAGACCAAATTTCCGACCAACCCTTCGAATTTTGACAATATATTCACATTTTGTTTATTATAGCAATTTTATTGCATTTTTAATCATATTAGGCAATTACTTATTTATGTGTAGTGTAAATAAATCAAGTTTTAAAAACGGAAGGGGGTGTGTCGTAAATTAGGAAAGATAAAATATCTACCTATATTCTATGCTTTGTGAAATGTATAATGTATTAATATATTATACTATAGCCTTTTATCTTATTAAATAATTTATTTCGTTGATTATAGTAAGTCGAGGAGGATCTATGTTATATTGTTCAGTCGTCTAGTGGTTGCAATAAAATATTATCGTGTAGGTACAATTTGTTTTAAGATGCAAGGGTCAGATTAATAATCAATATTCACAAGTCATACGACTACAACGCAAATGATTCTTCTGTATATTATAGTAGAGTAGTACTATTCAAAGCACAAACAAATTCCTAAAATATAGGCTTTACAATATGTTCCGGGAGGAAGTGACCGACCGAGGTCATATGAAAGTATGCCAAAAATAATGAAAAATACCATTTAATAAGTGGATCTAACTTTTTATTTTTGATGTTATGGGCAATTAACTTTTTTTTATCAAAACCAAACCTATCAAGCATTTATTTATTTATCGTCAAAACTTTTCAACATTTTGAAGAAATTTATTTCTATTTTAAAGCTATTTAATTGTCCTATAGGTACTCTTATAAACATGCCTACGCAATCGGACAATTATTTTTACTACATTAAAAATTATTATTTTTAAAATTACTAGGTAGGTACCTACTCCAAATAATTTGATATTTACTACGGGTTGATATATTATGACGGGTTGATTGTAATAAGAGCTCCAACAGAATGCCTGTTGCAGGATTCTGCAACTGCAGTAGAGTGTTAGCCTGTTACGGTGCATGCAGTGGACTGATTGACTCATTTGATATAGGTACTACCTACTTTTTTAAATTTTTAAATTTTTCAATACCTAGTAACATTAGAGAATTTGTTCCTGGTAGGATTATTTATAAATTCTGCAAACAAAAAAACACACGTTGAGCTCAAGCTAGTGTTGAATCGAATAACACGTTGGTTAACAATAGGATAATTATTAAGTAGGTACAGTGTATACCTATAGGTATATTAAAATTTTTATTTAATATCAAATACAATTGAATACATCCTATACCGGCATACCACCATACCGGCTATACCTTCGTAGTAGGGTGGCCAAACGATCATTACGTAACTAACCTCAGTGCCTCAGTATATAACTATTATAGTCGTTGGGAAATTAATGTTTCAAAGTATCAAGTATCAAGTATCTTTCGATACAATTTGTTTATGAAATGAGTGGCGTACTTCTGGTGGTGTAGACAAATATTTTAATTTTGAGCCCACCAATGCTTCAATTTCCTTTGGAAATCCCCACCGGAAAATTGTTACCTAACCAAACCTAACCTTTTTTAGTGTCCTAGTTGTACCTAATAATTAGTAGGTATAAAAAAATTACCAATTATAATTTTATAGATACTTGTTTGATAAACAAGTATGCAATTTTGAAAATAGAAACTATAGGTATACAAGTTTGTATGATTTTATGGTGGCCCAAAAATATAAATGTATACCACCACATTTGAAATTAACAATTAGCTTGCAGCCGTCGGGTTTTTCCTCAACGGATTTTTCGGTGTTTGCTAAACGAACGGAAAAGACTAATGTGTTACACTGTTATGGGTATAGTCAGGTCGATATAATATTATATAATATTACTTTCCGCTGACGGCGTCTCTGCATTTTTCAGCAGATCGGCGGTCAAACGGTTTAAATCTTTTTTAAGGCGAGACACTTCTAATCTCAGGCCGTTGATCGACAGCCGCTGATCGTCGGAGGTCTGTTGAACGGTATATTATATTGCGTCAGCCACGTGTTGTTTTAAAGCCAAACAATTCATTTCAACCACTCTAAAATTATGCTGAAAATCAAATAATAAACCGTTTATCAGTACCGCGGTATTATGATTACATTCGACGGTCCTAAAGTCGTTATTCGTTTAATACTTGCAGGTCCCTGAATGCCTGCTTATCCACCGGGTCCATAATGCCAAGTATCTACAGTAAAATTGTAGGTACCTATATGTTATAATCAGCAAGTTTAACTAGAAAATTAAATAAATCATCTATATTATTTAAGTTAAAATAGTTTACTTTTAAATATATTTTTTTATATATTATGGTAATTGGTTATACAGAATACTCCATATTATACAACCCATACAACTAAAATACAATATATAGACCAAAACCGAAGTACCAAACTTGATCCAAAAATGTTTAAATATGGATATGAATATACTATTTCAAGAATAAATAATTATAATAATAAAATAATTACAAATACACAATTACATGAAATAATTTTTCATAGGAACTTTAAATTTTTAAATTTATATAATATTATTGACACTGGACTTTTTACAATTCACGAAGCCTAGCCTGCTGTACATAACACGAATTTATTATCATAACTATTATTATTTTTATTTATGTCTTTTACTACATATTGTGTTTTGTAATAACAAATTACGTGATATGTATACAATTGTCTCTACGTCAAATAGTACAAACTGTCCGCGGTTTTAATTTTTTCTAGGTGACCGTACAAAGTGTCCTACAACCAACTTGAACTTTCCAACTTTTACCAAACTTGGCACTCATTAGCTATTGTGTATAATATAAGTAGAGAGTACCTATACATATTATATTTATGGACGTGACTGAGTGGGCTGTAGCACTCCTTCCACAATAGGTATGTCTGGAAACATTTTTAAAAACCGGGGAAGTCCCTCACACGTTCTTCTATATAGTATGAATGTAGGTCTCTATCAAATTTTCATCAAAACTACTTAAGCTACCTACTGACAACAATTTAGGTTTGTAGGTACCTACTATACCTACTTCTAATAGTTCGATTTAAAAAAAAAATAATATTTTGGATTTGTTAAAGAATTTTACTTTGAATCGGTCGTAGCATATTATATTTAATAGTTTAATATAACAATTGAAAAATTTATAAAATTCAAAATGTTTATTCCCGTCAAGAATTTGCTAAAATTGAGAAAGACCGATGTAAAGTTATCTTGTTTATGCATTCAAACAACTTTACATTTTTTTAATTCGTACCTTCGGAAATACTTTTTTCAGGCGTATAGCTATTTAACTTTCATGAATTGATTTTCAATATTATTTTTATCTAATCAATAAATTACATTTGCATGAGATTGCGTAATAACAGACTAATAAGTATAATAC
Source organism: Macrosiphum euphorbiae (assembly GCA_949089665.1). NCBI lineage: Eukaryota > Metazoa > Arthropoda > Insecta > Hemiptera > Aphididae > Macrosiphum > Macrosiphum euphorbiae. Next base: position 176,340,790 of record CARXXK010000001.1, on the reverse strand, counting down.
GGAATTAGTGTTCAGTATACACACATTAATGGTTATTTACTTATTTACTACACACAAAAAGACGAGGTGAGACCTGGAGGAGTGAAAGAATTGCCTATACACAACTCCTTCAAAATGAAACTTTGTACCACGGACTAAGATATCTATATCTTAGTCCGTGATTTGCACTTTTGGAGTGTATCTCGTATCATTGAATAGGTCACTATAATGCTTCAATGTGTTAAAGTTGAATTCATTAAGAAACCATGGTATATTGGTATATTGTATATGTATATGATTAAAAACGATTCTGTGGGATAAGTCTGTCCGACTTTATTATATTATGTCTATACGAGAACCTACCTGTAACATTATGACGACCTATACAAAATATTTTGCATTTTCGTCAGAATTTGAAATTCAAATGCTTGAACAATAAATAATGTTAGTTGTTACCATATATTATATTTTAATTTATGTTAGAATGTACATTGTATTAAATCGTCAAACATTTTACTCACAAACAACAATGTTATCATACATAAATTGAATAAATATTTAAAGAATTTGGCCATTTTTCATGTCCATAAAAATGTATTTGGTTAACAATTTATAAAATGTTCAATTTATATAGCTAATAAGATTGAAAATTAAAAAAAAAAATTGTCATAACTAGTCTATATTGTAAAAAATTCAACGCTTTAGTAAGCCGAGAATGTGCGAATGCCCTGTTGCGACCTATGCAACATTAAATTCCATATTTATTTATTTATATTAAAATATTTTTTATCGATGTATAAATACCGAAAAATGTTATACAAGAGTAGTGTAGTTTTTGCTGTACCGATCTATGTAAATTAAAATATTATTGACTATTGTATAGTCAACCGGCGTTCGCTTGTTTTCGCGCTTGCGATGTGGATTAGGCCTACAGGGGACACCACAAAAAAAAAAACGTGCCACGTAGGTATAATGCTTTTAAACAACATGGATTATGTGATATAATTTTGTTTAATAAGCTGGGTGGTGTGGAAACTTATACGAAGCTATATTCTGGGGAAGTAAAACTTCTTTCATAAGTAAATAATTGGGGCAGTGAAATCATAAGTGAATTAAGGAGAGTGAGAAAAATCAATACAATAAAAAAAAGGTGGGCAAGTGGGTGTCGCTCTGCTGTACAGTAGGTTACAAGTGGGTCACTGTATAATGGATGATATTAAATTTGAATTCAATCATATAATATCATTGTATAAGAAAAACGATTCTGAGCGGAGACGGTATGTCAGTCTATGTAGGTATAAGACATATTATATACATATCTATGGTAATAAACAAAAAATTTACCTATAATAGGTACCTATAATAAATTCCAAATTAATCATATCACAATATCCATTAGGTACTGGTAACGCGTTATACATCAACAAAAACCGCGATACTATCATAGATATATAATAGTACACTTTAGAAGTTTCAAGTACCCACGAATAATATTATTCAATCACAACAAAATAACTAAAATAGTTATTCTAGGTTTTTTAATATGTAATTTCGTCCAAATTTGAAATTAAAATGTGTGTAAAAAATAAGTGTGTTTATATATTTTTTAGATTTTTTGGTTACAGTATGAATTATTTAAGAGAATCTTTGTTTTAAATTTTCAACTGTTAGTTATAAAAACTGAACATTTTATAATTTTTTAATTCCAACGATTGATAATTTTCGAGATTTTGATACATTTTGTCGAAATTCCAACTTTAAATGCTTATAAAAAAAAATCGCGCCTATGTATTTTTAATATTTTTCAACTGATATTGTAACAATATATCAGGAGCCTTGTATTAAATTTTTACAGTTTTTGGCCCAACAGATAAAACTTTATTGATATTTATAGAAAAAAAAACTAAAAAAAATTGAAAGCTGTAAATGTCCATACTCCATAAACAGCTCAAAAAGAGTCAAAATATTTTCAAAATTGTATGGTGTATAGGAAATGCTAATATATACATTCAGTGAATTTTTCATGTATCTACAGTTGTTCGTTTTTGAATTGCAACAAAATAAGGAAATCGCTACATGCGTAATCGAGTGAATATCCAAATATCGAATTGAATATCGAATATCCAATGTTGTAAAAATTTGAATTTCAAACGCTCATAAAAATTTAATTTGACTGTCCGGTAGAGATTTTTTTATTGATAAAGGTAGACAAACTTATGAGTAATCTTGTATTACATCTTCAAATCTTAGATTTAAAAAGAAAATTTTTTGCGAATTCTTAACTCAAAATAATTTGCTAATTTTCGTGATTTTTCCATATTTTGTCAATTTTTGAACTTTAAATGCTTATAAAAAAAAACTGTGACCAACGATTTTTAATATTTTTCATCTGCCTTTGAAACAATAAACTAGGAGTCTTCTATTAAATTTTCAAGTTTTTTTAACCAACAAATAACATTTTATTGATCTTTCTAGAAAAAAAACAAAAAAAAATGAAAAATGAAAATGTCCCTAAACAGTTCAAAATAAATCAAAATATTTTGAAAATGTTATCGTGTATAGAAAATATACTATCTTAAATCGTGATAATAACTGGAACGCTCACCGCCCATATGACTAATGTAAATAAAACCGAGCGAGTGTGTTAGAAAGAGATAGCGAATACTTTAGGTATTTCTATCTCTGTCTTTATTGATAACACGCTGTACTGTATTCATTTTCAATGTTTTCCGGCATAAAATATATTGTGATTTGTGAATTTTGTGATCGACGTCCGTCAATTTCAGTTTTTTGTTCTTTCTGATAGAATTGACGTGTACCTATACTACCTACCTATATTCTAGTCTATAGGTACAATAATAAATAATTTTAAGTGTTAATTTTTTAACTTGAATTATAATAAAGCTGTTAGATATGTTACTATTTGTTATATAATAATTTTAAATAAAGTTTTATTGTAAATAAATGTAGTAGGAAAGATGAATGAGGAAGAGAGAGAGAGAGAGTAAAATATGGACGAGATAATAGCAAGAAAATAGCAGGTGTGAGTAAAGGAGAGATAAGGACAGGGCTATTTGGAGGTGTAGGACCCCAAAAAGTTGGGAGAGTAGGGCGATAAACAAGAAAAAAATTGTTATTTTGTTTCAATCAAATTTAAATTGTTTATTATATTACATGAAAAATGTCAGGTTGAAGATACAAATCCTTAGAGGCAGTGCTAAACCTAGAAATCAGGAAAGAAGAGGAAGAAGTAATGTATTATATGTTTCAATCAAATTTAAATTGTATTTTATGTTACAGGAAAGAAGAAGAATATACAAATCCTTCCAGGCAGTGTGGAACATAGAATACAATTTTGGGGAGGTTTTGTATCATAAATACCAGGGGAAAAACTAGGGGGGAGGTTGTGACTCCCTGACATTTTTATATATGAGTCTAAATTATTTTCTAACATGCATCATCTATAAATAAATGCTAAACAATTTAATTTGTAATTTTAAGATTTTAATCATAAATCCGACTTAACCATAATCCCTCTTCAGCAAAAATAACACCTGCCGAAAATGAATTTTTTTTCAAATTCTTTATCTCCCCCCCAGTACAGCAAATATTTTATATAATATTATTAATTATTACATTTAAAATTTTTTCGTAAAAACTAATACATTTTGAATGGAAAAACAAATATATATTTAGGTATTTCATATTTTAGACAATAATTGTATTTCATTCTGTTTCTGTATATTATATTTTTTAAATAAATAAATAAGTAAATAATTTAAATATATCAACAACAGAGTCTTATTGCTAAAAAAAATATTAATTGGTTGTCAATTTATCAAGCGGACAGTTTAATTTCCGAATGCAGGTAAGATTTAATGCTAATTAATCCAAATATGCATCGTATTATATGTATATATACGTATATTTATATTGAAAATAAATATCTCGTAGTTCAATAATTATGATTCAAGCGTCAAGCCGCATAAATAGCGATATAAAATAAAATTGTGCTTTGGCGCCGTATGTTAAACAAGGATAGATACTCCTAATATATACGCTATCTCTTTTTAACATCCTCGCTCGGGCCACACTGCGTGGTGAGCGTTCCAGTTATTATATAGTTCAATGAGTATCACTAATAACAATTTGGAGCGAAAGCTCATCAGTGTAGGCATTTATTGATATAAAAACATAACTTATTAAGCCATCACATCATTATTTATTATAAAAACAATGTTGCTTTGCCAATAACTATACCAGTGCCACGGTTTAAGATAGTACTATCTTAAACCGTGACCAGTGCCAATAATACCCTACTCTACCCCATAACCACGGGGCACGGACGTGCGTTGACGTCGATTCCATGTTTTTCAACGAGTCGTACTTCAGATCAGATCACAGGTAAACCAGAACCATAGCCAGAACCCAATCAACCGGTCGCTTCCGTCATCCGTACTATCATTGATTATATAATAATTATATAATCAATGGTACTATGTTTATATATCTATGGTTAATGGTTACAGATCCACTATATTATTATTATTATTATCTATGGTGCCCTTTAATATCTATGCAGCCGGCATAAAAAAGTATAAGCTTTTTATCGCCAATATTGTTCTGTTATTATACCTATTATTATTAAAATGGCATCATAATAATCGGGGACAACTAGGACACACTAGAACACTAGTACACATAAACACTTAAACATAATTATCAAGATCACAGAAAATATTATATTGTTTTTATTATTATAAGCATAATAATATTATGTCTTCTACTAGTTCTACTATAAGATCTATAATAGACAACTTACTGACCATTTGTACACTGTAATAAAAGAAAATTAGAGGGAGCTAGCGCCCTAGTCACCTTAAGTTTATCATTACTACTTGCTTGCATAAATGCATAATTTATTATTATCATAGAACAATTATACATTGCCCCTTAAAAAAATATGCGCTGTTCCGCTGTCTTAATATCATTGAGTATACTTCTTATTCCTTATACTATGCAGTATGCAGTACGAACTCGCTTAGCCATTTGAGTCCTCAGTCGCCCCCAAATGTCAACTATGAACTAATATAGGCAGGGTTCTGTGGTTATAAGTCATTAACTATTACAATTAGAATATAAATCAGTGGCGGCTCGTGCCTAGGTATGCAGGTGTGCGCACACCACATAGATTAATTAGATATAATAGTGAAAATGTATAATACAATTTTTACCTAATAATAAATAAATTTTAGTACAATATATTCTGTTAAACTGTATTTATTATGTAAAAAAATTAATTTGAAAAACAAACAAACGACTATATTTATTATTATACTCCTAAAATGTAATCGAGTTATGCAACAAATACTCATCAACTGGTGTGCAGCTCAGTCTGAACACCGTCTGCCCGTGTAAAATGCGTTTGGTTGTCGAGTTCGAATCGGCAATTATAATAGGTATGTGACTTTGGTGTGCAGCTACAGCTGCACACTCGTCAGGCGGTCGCACGCGATAAACAAAATATAAAATATACTAATTATTATTATTATTATTATTATTATTATTATTATTATTATTAATGCTAATAAATATTTAACTTATTACATTTATACTTAAAACAGATTAATTTTTTTTAAAACAAACTTTTGCAATAATTGCACACCACCTATTTTGAACACCACGAGCCGCCACTGATATAAATACATAATAGTGTACTTTAGAAGTTTCAAGTACCCACGAATAATATTATACAATCACAACAAAAAAACTAAAATAGTTGTTCTAGGTTTTTTATTATGTAATTTCGTCAAAATTTGAACTTAAAATGACTATAAAAATAAACTGTGCTTATGTATTTTTTAGATTTTTTGGTAACAGAATTAACTATATATGTGGAATCTTGTTTTAAATTTTCAATCCTTAGATATAAAAGTTGAACATTTTATACATTTTTAACTACAAAATAATTATTCAATTTTAAATTTGATAAATTTTGTCAAAATTCGATCTTTAAATGCTTATAAAAAAAATTGTAGCATACGATAGGCCATAATTAATTGTGCTTATCATACGGGAACGAACAAGAAATATTTTGAGGTCATACCTATTTATATTCTATGATTATTGTAAAATGTGGTACATAATTTACACAGACTTCTATACTACAGTAGATAACTTCTACATTATGTTATGTACGTCATAGTACATTGTAAAAATGAAGCTGATAAACCTTGGTCGGATAGCAAAACATTTCATTTATTATACAAAATCCATATCCATTATACCATAGAATATTAGAATACTATATAATATTCTATGTTATACCATAGAGCAGGGGTCTCCAAACTTTTTTATTCAAGGGCCACAAAAAAAATTAAATGCTCTTAGCGGGCCAAAAGTTTATTAACACATATAATTTTTAATTTTATGATAATATAGGTACCTACCTATATAAATAATATGTTTACTTTATATTTTTGTATAAAATATTGTTTACTTTACAATATACTTAAATAAAAATAAATAGGTATAAATATAATATAATATAAATACATTTTTGAAATAATTTTTTTATCTATATTTACATATGCGGGCCACGGGCCGGTTAAAACTTGTTGGCGGGCCGTAGTTTGGAGACCCCTGCCATAGAGCATAGACCTATAAACTAATGGACAGCGCATAGAGTGAGAAATCATCAGAGGGGATTGTTGAGAGACCAAAAACAGGTTTTGGGCACATTATACGATTACAACAAAATAACTAAAATCGTAATTCTTGGTTTAAATATGAAATTTTGTCTAAATTTACAATTAAAATGTCTGTAAAAAATAAGTGTGTTTATATATTTTTTAGATTTTTTGGTTACAGTATGAATTATTTAAGAGAATCTTTGTTTTAAATTTTCAACTCTTAGTTATAAAAACTGAACATTTTATAATTTTTTAATTCCAACGATTGATAATTTTCGAGATTTTGATAAATTTTGTCAAAATTCCAACTTTAAATGCTTATAAAAAAAAATCGTGCCTATGTATTTTTAATATTTTTCAACTGATATTTTAACAATATATCAGGAGCCTTGTATTAAATTTTTACACTTTTTGGCCCAACAGATAAATCTTTATTGATATTTATAGAAAAAAAAACTAAAAAAATTGAAAGCTGTAAATGTCCATAAACAGCTCAAAAAGAGTCAAAATATTTTCAAAATTGTATGGTGTATAGGAAATGCTAATATAAACATTCAGTGAAATTTTCATGTATCTACAGTTATTCGTTTTTGAATTACAACAAAATAAGGAAATCGCTACATGAGAAATCGAGTGAAAATCCAATGTTGTAAAAATTTGAATTTCAAACGCTCATAAAAATTTAATTTGACTGTCCGGTAGAGATTTTTTTATTGATAAAGGTAGATAATCTTATAAGGAATCTTGTGTTTCATTTTCAAATCTTAGATTTAAAAAGAAAAATTTTTACGAATTCTTAACTCAAAATAATTTGCTAATTTTCGTGATTTTTCCATATTTTGTCAATTTTTGAACTTTAAATGCTTATAAAAAAAAATTTTGACTAAGGATTTTTAATATTTTTCATCTGCCTTTGAAACAACATATTAGGAGCCTTCTATTAAATTTTCAAGCTTTCGCAACCAACAAATAAAATTTTATTGATATTTCTAGAAAAAAAACAAAAAAAAATGAAAAATGAAAATGTCCCTAAACAGTTCAAAATAAATCAAAATATTTTGAAAATGTTATCGTGTATAGAAAATTTCAAATATAAACAACCAGTGAAAATTTCATGTATCTACGGTCATTTGTTTTAAAGTTACACCAAAAACCAAATTCGATTTTTTGGAAAATCGATTTTGCGTAAAAATTCCCGTTTTTCCTTAATTTTTATGTTGTTTTTCCCGGCGCTTGTGAAAACTACTGGAAAATGTTTACTTTTGACCCCCCAAAGTACCAACTAGATTCACTTTCCTATCAGAAAAGGTTCTATTGAAGAAAATCGAAGCACTTTTACTGTCCCAAAACGTGATGACAGACACAAAAAAAAATATAAAAATATAAAAAAAAAAAAACACACATCATTGTAAAACCAATACATTCATCGCTCCGCTCAGAATCTAAAAAAAAACGAACCAAATTGAATATAAATTTCCTTTTAAATTATTTTTATATAATATGTAAAACATAATATTCAATCTGTCTTGGGCTACAATCAATAGGATAGTATTTTTGTTTTAATTATTTAATTATGTTGTACTTTTGTAGTATCAAGTTTATCAAGTAAATTAATAGTTGTATACTTGTACCTATTTAAAAAGCAAACACAAATGACAAATTATATTCCATTTTGTGTTCTGTTACATTTATCTAGTGGCCATGGTGATGTTTATAAAAAAGTTCAGTTTATAAAAAGGCATTAATTGTTAAATACAAAGACTTTTATAAGCCTAGGTACGAACATGTATTTTAATAAATAATCAGAAAACAATTAAATCATTAGTACCTAAGTAACATTTTATGTAGGACATAATTTTATGCAGTACCTACCTATTTGGAAAAATATATAGTTGTTAATTTAAAATCACATAACAATGAATTACAATTAATAGTGATATTTTTAAGATTAAGGTTTTAAACAACTATCTACATAATATTATATTATATGCAAGAAAATTATGTAATTTACCATACTTTATTATGTCACTAATCGGAGAGTACATTAATCTATTTATGATAGACTAAGGCATGTACACTCCCGCTGACAGTAAATTGCGGACGGGTTTTATTTATTTTATATTTTTATCTACTTTTTACCTTTTTCATATTTGTCCTTTTTAATATTTAAATCAATGTAATTAGTTATTACTAATCTCGATTAAAAATAAAATTATTTTATTTTATTCCCATACCCAATATTACACATTTCCTGTGAAGTATTATTTTGTACTTAGTTTTGACTTTTGTTTTAAAGTCCATTTTCAATTTTCAATTTACAAAATATTTAAAACCTTAAAAATACGCCCACGAAAATTATACGCCCGGCGGGGATAAATCCCCGACTTCCCCCCCTAGATCCGGCCCTGGTCGTGGATGATAATAAAATAAGAGAACAGTTGTTGTATATAATATTGTGAGTTTTTATTATGACACTTCGATAAATTTTCTAAGTCCAAAATAATATTGTTCAGAGTGACGTGAAGGTGCTTGCACTAATGGGTGGAGTACACGTCTCAATACAGGCCTATTCGGGCTCCCTTATATATGAAGTTCCCCGTGCCCCTCGCCTACAGATATGGTATCTTCGTTCTCACGGATGTGATTTTGTGTGGTCTTCATTTTAGCCCACGCATTTATGATTAATATATTACTAACTAGGTTAAAATAATCATTTTACTCTTATATATTTTTTAATTGGATTTTCGTCGTATGTTTTCCCTATGATTATTAAAAATTAATCATCTCATTCTTTTAATTTTGGATTTCGTCGTGGGTGTCCTGCAGTACTCCTGTTAAATGTTATAACCGCCTATTTCCGAACCCTAATTTTCTTACTACCTGGTTATGCCGGTCCACCGCATATTATAATAATGTACTTATGAAATTGGTATTACCCCGTAGTAACTGGCTTACTACACATCAAAGGCCCTATATTTTATATGAACAATCGAGGACATAACGTATCCGTATATAATATAGAAAGCGATAGTAAAGGTGTTGCACAGCTATATATCGTAACTGCATAAGTATCTTTTAGAAAACGACATTGTACACGCACGTGTGTTTACATGGTTTGAATACTAATATTAATTGTATATTTCAACAAAATATATTTTATTTTCTATTATATATCTACATAAAATATATATTATAAATATAAATTATACCTAAGTAGTAAACATAAATAATGTTAAACTTAAAAATTATGTTTCAGTTAGAAATTAATAAAAATCTTTAATTTTATAATTAACATTAGACATTTTGAACTGCAATTGTTCCATAAACAAACTATTATTATCGAATATTATCGAAACGTATGTAACTCATCGAGTTAAGAACGATGGTGCAATCAGAATTTGTCGCTCTCACTTAGTTTCGAAGTTATGGCCTTCCAAAGTTTTCAATTTTACATTTATATGCATGCGCGCAACACTACTATAATGCCGCGTGGAGGACCATTTTTGTTATTTTTTTGTACTTACGTATTCTAACCTATTAAAAACGATGGTGCAATAATAATTTATTAAAAATAATCAAGAATAATTACAGAATAAAGTTAATATCAATTAAATGATAATATATTTATTTAACACATAATATATAATACATTTAAAAATTTACAACAATTGAATATTGTCTTCGCCATCAGTGTCTGAATCGGACTCTGTTGTTTCGTCATTATGTTGTATTGTTGTGTTTCAAGTGTTGCTGATGGTCATACAAATTACCAGCGTGTTAAAAAAATTCAGTTAATGGCTCTAACTTTAAAATGCGGCATCGCTTTAAAAACATGAATTTTGCTAAATAGCCAGCATAAAACCTGTATTTACGGCAATACTGCGATAGAGATGCTTTTGCATGGCGCCACATCCCTTCGACATTGTTTGTATGAGCCCCTAATAGTTTAATAGTTTTATCATATTTATTCAATGGATATATACAGTGGCTATTTTTCAATAGGGGGGGGGGGTTGACAATTAATTACAATTTTATTTTTATTTTTATTTTGTCACACATTTTACTCATAATATGCTGTTTCCCCACAAAATTCCTATGCAGATATTTAATACTTTTAACATCATATATTTCGGTAACTATCAAGGCTAGGTAAGTTAATGATATTTTTTAACTCAGTTAAATTAAGTTAATTATAATCTACAAAAAACTATTAGATATATAAAAAAAAATTACTTCATTGGAATAACTCTCAGGCCTTGTAGAATTGTCTGATTTTGATAACTATTTTTTTTTTATTTAAAAGAAGACTTCCTACAAGCCGCATCAAATTCCGATTTTTATTTTTATTTAAAATAAAAGTATAATATAATTTATAAGAAACGCATGCAATCGTATTATTTTTGAAAAAATATTATAAAGTTTGAGATTAAAATATTGAAAAACTGAGTTTGATGCGGCCTAAAGAATATTACACTCTATAAGTTACCTAAAAAAAAAAAATTATCAAATTTACAAAATTACATTGGCACCGGGTGCTTTAACTTTTGATTCCTGTTCATTTACTCACATAGCATTTATTTTGTTAATAGATTTACACACAATCTGTAATTTTGATGATAAAAGTTCAAAATATAACAATTCTATTATAGGTAATTTTTAATTATTTAATAATTACCTACTTATTTATCTATTTTTTATTTAATATAAAATTGTATTTTAAATAACATAATAAATTCCATTGCACATAAAAAAAATAGAATACATGGATACCATACATAATAATACTTATAATAATTATACTTAATTAATACTATATTTTTATAGCAAAGGATTGTTTTACGTTATTGATAAGTAGTCGAGTAAGGCTCCTACCAGAGGCATCTACGTATTTGAATATTCAAGTAAAATATTAGTATTTGAGTAGAAATACAAATACTTTAAAAAAATATTTATATAATTTTAAATTTTTATAAAATATTTTTTTTTACCTTAAAATCGACTGAACCGATTTTTATGTTTTACATTAATTGTATAAGCATATATTTTATACCATCATACCGCATCATTTAACAGAACTTTAAAATACTCAACTGTTTTCTTTGTCAAAGTTTTTGATTTTCTGTTGATTATAATTCACAATAAAAAAATATTATTATAGGTATATATAATATTATATTCTCAATTTTTATTTTTATTTTACGCTGTCAAAATTAAAGTAGAAAATATCTAAACTAAAAAAAAATATTTAAGTATTTGATTTTAAACACAGATACTTTAAGAAAAAATTAAAAACACTTTGTTGAAGTACTGTTTTCAAAAGTATTTAAAATACGTAGTTGAGTACTTAAAAGTATTTGAATACTATTATTATAGGAATTAACAACACTGAATTTACATAAGGAAACGTTTTACTGTTGATAAGTAGGTAGTCGAGTAAGGCTCCTACTACAATAATAGTAATAGTAAATTTAATTTTAAAATGAGTGTGTAAAAAAAAGTTGATGAAATAGTGCATTTCATTCAACAAAAATATCCAACAATGGAATTTGATGGCATAGGTATATCTCACGAAGCAATAAGTGATATTTGTAATGTGATATTAAAAAAAGGTAAATAATGCAATAAAGCTAAAAAAAATTATTTAGTTATGGCATTGAACAATGCAGACTCAGCTTTGAGGAAATCATTAGGAGCAAAAACAGAAAATAATACAAATTTGCGTAAACAGCTTGAAGATAATGATTTTTGTACGTATATACCTACAACAAAAATTGCTAATTAAGTATGCAAGCTATTAAAAGTTAAATGTGATCGTAGAAATCAAATCAGAGTATTCAAACGTTGTCAGTTAAGTTTTAAAGAAAATGAAGCTTGTACAAGTTCTGATGTATCATCTCAAACGAACATGTTAGATAAAGATAATCATATAAATGAAAGTTCAGCAGTATGTGTAAAGAGAAAACTATTTATAGACAGTTCTCTTCAAAAAGAAAACAATTATAAATCCGATACAATTATTACTTTGAGTATTGTACATGTATGTAATAAACTAATAAAAGGAAGACATTGAACAACAGCAATAGATTTTTTTTATAGTTGAATAAGTCATAAATAAAGAAATTGAACAATGGCAATAGATTTTTTCATAAGCAACATTTATATGGCAATCGGGTAGACAGTAAAAACACAATTGAACGTTAGCAATACATTTTCAGGATTGAGATAGGAAACTTTGTGTACAAATTGACGAATAGCAATAGATTTTGTGAACCCCTGAAATCTCTTATCAAATATTGCTAACACGTACATCAATTTCGGTACAATTCGTAGACGTGGCATAGCTGATATATAAGCTGTGGTCGCGTTTTTTTATACGCAATTGTTTGTTGAAGACGTGTCGTCTGTCGTCAGTGTCGTCACTCGCTAGTCGCCAACCGCCGAAACCGCCATTCCACCATCGACGCTGAGAGTGATCCTCCAGTCTCCTACGCCGGACACCGACACCGCTGCCGCCTAAGTATGAAGCGCACACACACGGAACAAAGTAAGCATTTTCACAAAATCAAAGACTTTTGAATTAGAAATTCATAGGTACGTATGCCCTCTGAAAAAGATTACCACTTGTGTCGTACCCATAGAGTAAAATAGTTTATAGTAATAACTAATAGCTAGTTTGGCATCAGCCATATAACACAGTTTGAATAGGTAACGCCTATGGGTATACCACCTATGGTCGGACGTCGGACCTATGATTATCTATGTAGGAAAAAATTTAAAAATGTATTTCATACAAGTGTCTTGTCTCTTAAAAAAAAAAATCTTAGGACAGATTGACTGAACGCCTCCTGTAATAAATTGCTGTTCGACTAGGTTTTTTGCTCCATGTGCCTACCTATATATTACATTTTACTTTTAAGCGCTTTTAAGTGTCTCCATAAATAATCAATTGTTTGTGTTTGAGCACCTATATGTGGATTTATGAAGTTTATGTTGTAGTGAAAAATTTAGTGAAAAAAATTTTACGTACCTAACTAAGTTGTACATTTTTTGGGAAAGACATTCATACTTACTTATTGAAAAATAACTTAGAAACACATTCTATAATGTACTTTATTTTAATTCAATAGTACTTATACAATAATATTCTGATTATGATGTGAAGTTACAAATAAAGTTCCTTAAAGTGGTTGTAGATTTTTTGGGAAAGACAGTTATACCTAGGTCCAACTTATTCAAAATAACTTTGTTCTTCTAAAAATATACGTAATGGAAAATATAAGATAATACTTTATCAATACTTTATCAATATTTTTCTTATCAATAATTCGACCAATCACAGGGCAGGACGTGAAAACAAATACTTTCACGTCGGACGTGAAAATAACCACTGCCTAAATTTTTTTGGAAAAGACAGTTATACCTAGGTCCAACTTATTCAAAATAACTTTGTTCTTCTAAAAATGGAAAATATGAGAAAATAAGCACTATTTTGTTGATTTTTAGCCTGTCCAAGGTTCTTAAAATTTAACACTGATATTAAAATTAATCAAAATTGTTTAAATAATTTCAAAGGTGTTGGGTCAGTAAAGAAAATGAATACCGTTCAGACTTCATCTGGTGAAAATAATCTAAAGCAAGTTCTGAAATCAAATGACTGTGAACCAACTAATTTTAGGAATGACTCACACTCTGTAAGAATACTAGAAGACTTACAATCCCAAGTCCCAACGCAAGTATGTTAACAATGATTTTACTATCATTCAAAATAAATATCAGTAACACATTTTCGTTTTTAGAAATGAAGTTTTATGTGACATTAGACTTGAAGCAGATGATGGTAAAATTGTAATTGGACATAAAAATGTTTTAATAGCAGCTAGTCCATATTTCCATGCAATGTTTAATAATTTTGATGAGAGCAATAAAGATATTGTTAATATAAGAGAATTAGATTCCAACATTTTACTACTATTAGTAGATTATATCTATACTGGAGAAATTATGGTCACAAAAGAAAATGTAAAGGTATAATAAAATATTTTATTTGATATTGACTTCAAACAACATATTATTTTATGTTAATTATTGTTGATTTCTTAGGTGTTGTTACCTGCCGCAAATATCTTGCAGTTAGATTATGTAATTGGTGTATGTGCTGAGTTTTTACAAAAACAACTGAATCCATCAAATTGTCTTTGTACCAGAGCGTTTGCTGACTTACATAACTGTACTGATTTGTTGTCAATTTCTGAAGCATATATTAAACAAAATTTTTTGTATGATTAACATTTTTTAATTCTCTATATCAAGAGTAAGTAGGTAATTTATTATAAAAATAATGATTATTATTTCCAGAGAAGTAGCTAAAGGCGAAGATTTTCTATCCTTATCTTCTGATGATTTGGTGAAGCTTATTTCCTCTAATGACCTTGCTGTTCCATTTGAAGAAAAAGTAAGCAAACTATAAAATGGAATTTTTAATATTATGTATGGAAAATCAACATATAAAGGTGGGCAAGTATACAGTTCAGTTGATGTCTAGACTCTACAGGGATCACTGTATCAGATGTGTTATATTTGAATTCAATGATATAAAATCATTGTAAACGAAAAGGAATCTGAGCTCTAAATGTTTAATAATATTACCAAGTATATTTTATGGTATAATTGATAAACTAATTTATTTTACTATTAGACATTAGTAATACTGTATTTCTGGAGCAGTTTTAATTATTTTTCCAAAAAAGGTGCATATGAAAAGATCATTGTGTGCATACAATATAACAATATACTTTAAAATTTTAAGTTCCTAAAAATAATATTTTTAAACTAAATAACTAAAATCAATAAAGCTTGATTACTATAGAAAATAATTGTATTGACTGTTATTGAAAATAAACAAAAACATGTCTTATTTTAAATGTCTATAAATATTAAATAACTCTAAAATAGTTAAAACGTTTTTTAAAATTATTTCAAATCAACTGTATCTCTTTGATGATAAAGAAGTTTTGTGGTCGGCTCCGACTGTAAATAATTTTCTATAACTTTCATCTCCACGTACCACATTGATTAGTCAGTAGGCCCAAACAATTTCGCAAACGCAGCACATAAACCTTCTACTGCATGTCTATATTGTGATTTATGTGTATTCAAAAATAACAAATAATATATATTATTTAATACCATAAAAATATAAGAATTATTAATTAATATTCCTTAGCTTAATATAAATTATAAACAGTAGGAACACATGAACTTAAAGATCTATTATATTTTTGGGATCCTGTGATAATTATACACTATTGAATGGTTGAAAAAACTATTATTATATTTGAATCTAGTTTTAAATATTTTTTATTGTAGGTATTTGAATGTGTTATCAAATGGGTAAAACATGATTCAGATCATAGAATTGATTTTTTGCCAAAGCTAATGGAACATGTACGTTTGCCATTACTAAAGCCTGATATATTATATAATATATCTGAAGAACCTCTTCTAAATATTAGTCCTAATTGTATGTTATTTACTTAAATTTGCCATCATTATAAATTTATATATTTAATGAGTTATTATTATAATTTTTTTAGGTAAAAATTATTTAGTTGAAGCCTTACGTTTTAATCATCAAAAATCAGTTCAGCATATCACCATTCCAAAAACGATAAGGTTTAAACCTAGAGAGTTTGATGGTTTTAAAAAAGTATGATTCCAAATTGATTAATTTATCTTTATAATAATTTTGTCGATTTAATTATATTAGGTTCTTCTAATGTTCAGTAAGTCTAATACATCGCCAAAGTGTTATACTGAATGGTATGACCCAGCAACCAAGCTAAGAGAGAATGCACCAGGAATAAATAAATGTCGGAGGTATGCTGGTTTTGGTGTGATAAATGATAAATTTGTGTTTGCTGTAGGAGGTGTAAATGGACGGAGTTCTAAAGCTGTTACTATGCTTGACGTATCTTCACAATCACCATCATGGGTTCCAATGGCCGACATGTTAGTTAGTAGAATGCGTTTGGGAGTTGGAGTATTAGGTGATTGTATATATGCAGTAAGTTAAATCAATATTTTACTTATTTTATATTAAAAATGTATATTATTTGTAACTCTAGGTTGGCGGATGTGACGGCAGTGATTTAAATAGTGTGGAGCTTTTTGATGTCATTACCCAAAAATGGAGAAAAGTGTCTAGTATGACAATTGAGAGACGTCATTTGGGCATTGGTGTACTCAATAATTGTCTATACGCTGTGAATAAATATATCATATTATTATTTATTTATTTTACATTTTATTTAATTAAATTGTGTAGGTTGGTGGTTCTAAAAATTTTGAAATTTTGAAATCTGTGGAATATTATAATCCCACACTAGACATATGGACTACGGTTGCAGAAATGTCTGTATGCCGTCAAGGTGTTGGCGGATGTGGCGACAACGGTTTTTTAAAAAGTGTAGAGGTTTTCGATGGCATTACCCAAAAATGGAGAATAGTGTCTAGTATGACAACTGCGAGACAATCACTTGGTGTTGGTGTACTTAATAATCGTCTATACGCTGTGAATAAATATATCATATTATTATTTATTTATTTATTTTACATTTTATTTAATTAAATTGTGTAGGTTGGAGGTTTTGATGGTGAATTTTTGAAATCTGTTGAATATTATGATCCCCCGCTTGACGTATGGACTCTGGTTGCAGAAATGTCTGAACGTCGTCAATTTGTTGGTGTAGGGGTTTTGAATGATCTTATGTACGCAATTGGTGGCACTAATAGAAAGGGCATTCTTAAAAGTGTTGAGGTTTATAGACCAAGTGATGGAGTTTGGTCTTCTGTAGCTGATATGAATTTATGCCGATGTTCCTCTGGTGAGTAGTGACTATGACAATTATATTTTTTAGGACCACCTTTGTAAAAATATATTGAATTTAAAATACATTATCTTATAGGAGTAGCTGTATTAAATGGCTTATTGTATGTTTTTGGCGGAAAATCTACAGATAAATCTATTGTTGATACTTTTGAAATTTACAACCCCAACACCAATACTTGGACCTTGGAAAGATTGTCAAGAAATGGAGTACCAATTTATGGTGGAGTAGTTGTCGATAGACCACATCATTATCATTAATCAGCTTACAGTAGTACTCATTGTTAATAGTAATATTAACACATTTTTGTGTAAATTATGATGACATGTGTATTGTTTTAAATATTTTTGTTATTTTCAATACCTATTTGATAAGAATGTTTTATTTATAATAAAATGAGCTATACCTAAATTATATTTATAATCTATTAAATTATATTTTTTAGTTTCTTTGTGGAACTTTGTAGTGTGTACACATTAAAAATGTACTTAAAATTTGTAGCAAATGATTATTTCATCATTTTATATACATGATAAAATATTCAAAATATTTCGACTCTTATTAGGAGATTTATAGATGTGTTTTTTTTTTAGTTGATTTTCTATAAATGTTAATAATAATGCTACTATTGGGACAGAAAGCTTAAATACTTAATTCTTTATTTCTCATACGTTGTTATGGTAACAGTTTAAAAATGTTATTAATGTATGAGCACAATTTTTTATAAGCATTTTACTTCAAATTTTGAAAATACTATGCTGTTAAAAACGTATAAATTGTTCAATTTGTATAGCTAAAGATTGAAAATTAAAAATAAGGTTTCTACTTTCCTGTAAGTAATTTATATTGTACCTAAAAAGCTAAAAAATATATAAACCCAGTTTTTTTTGTGATAGATATTTTAAGTTCAAATTTCAGGCGATACTTCACAATTATATAAAGAGTGACTATTTTAGTTGTTATGTTGTAATTTAAAAAAAATTATTCATGAATGGGCAATTGATATTTTAAAGTATATTATTATATTTTTTACCCTTCATTGACATTTTCAAATGCAATTTTTTCCATTTAGGCTGATGTACCTTAAATAATGCTTCAATTTAATCTAATTGACCAGGGGCGGACAGGGCCGGCGGATTTAAATATAAATTGTATTTTTTTCTGAATTTCTTAAAGCATTGCTTTCCTAGCAAAAAAATTTGTTGGTGTATGAAACGACATATTTTTTATTAATCATTTTTTGTCCTTTGTAGGACATTTTTATGGTTAGAAGGTATTTTTTGTAAACTGTATAAGGATAAATAAATTAGTATGAAACCCTCATTTGTTAAAACACTTAAAACTTTGGTCACGCGCCACTATCATGATTCAAGATAGACTATTGGACACATGAATTTATCAACATGGAAAGAGATACCCGTGGGTAGTTAGTAAAATACTTATGATAGTCCTTAATAAATGTCCACTGTGATTACATGTTTCTATTATAACTACCTACGTCCTACAGTTACAGTGAAACTTCCATATGACAAACTATTTCAATTTTTAATTAACGAAATCTTTGAATACATTTTTTTTTAGAACCATACCAAATTAGAACCAAATGTATTTTATTTTACAAAATTCTATACAGATTTTTTTATGTCCGTGAAGCCATGAGACTTAGTAATAATTAGTTACTAATATGAAAGTTTTACTCTACATATTATTATATTATAACATAAGAAAAAAAAACATTATTTAATTTCCATAAATCGTTATAATTATGACTGTGAGTTTAATGTAGTGAAAGACCTTAAACGATGCATTTAAACTCTAAATAAATTCACTTTAAAATGCACTAAACATATAGGTATATACCTATTCTGAAAATTAATTAAAAATATAAACTTATTTAAATTTATCAAGCAGTATTAAAAGGATGTCACACCCGCATATGTTGTCCTCGTCTTACAAATGTACAACATTGCAAAAACTGTTTTGCACGGGACAACTTTTATCTTTCTTTGTTTGTAGTAGTGGCTCAAAAATTTCTCAACATATAGGATGGAAAATGGACATTTAGGACATTTCGCCGCCACCAGACCAAATTTCCGACCAACCCTTCGAATTTTGACAATATATTCACATTTTGTTTATTATAGCAATTTTATTGCATTTTTAATCATATTAGGCAATTACTTATTTATGTGTAGTGTACCTAAATCAAGTTTTAAAAACGGAAGGGGGTGTGTCGTAAATTAGGAAAGATAAAATATCTACCTATATTCTATGCTTTGTGAAATGTATAATGTATTAATATATTATACTATAGCCTTTTATCTTATTAAATAATTTATTTCGTTGATTATAGTAAGTCGAGGAGGATCTATGTTATATTGTTCAGTCGTCTAGTGGTTGCAATAAAATATTATCGAGTAGGTACAATTTGTTTTAAGATGCAAGGGTCAGATTAATAATCAATATTCACAAGTCATACGACTACAACGCAAATGATTCTTCTGTATATTATAGTAGAGTAGTACTATTCAAAGCACAAACAAATTCCTAAAATAAAGGCTTTACAATATGTTCCGGGAGGAAGTGACCGACCGAGGTCATATGAAAGTATGCCAAAAATAATGAAAAATTCCATTTAATAAGTGGATCTAACTTTTTATTTTTGATGTTATGGGCAATTAACTTTTTTTTATCAAAACCAAACCTATCAAGCATTTATTTATTTATCGTCAAAACTTTTCAACATTTTGAAGAAATTTATTTCTATTTTAAAGCTATTTAATTGTCCTATAGGTACTCCTATAAACATGCCTACGCAATCGGACAAATATTTTTATTACATTAAAAATTATTATTTTTAAAATTACTAGGTAGGTACTCCAAATAATTTGATATTTACTACGGGTTGATTTTTAAATGTTTTACTTTTTTCAATTTAATAAAAATAATTTGCACATTTCTGATTTAATTGAGTATGTTTGTTGATAAACTAAATAGCTTTAAATAAATTAAAAAAATTCCTTCAAAATGTTGATGTTGAAAAGTTTTGAAGATTGATAAACAAATGTGTGAGAGACATAGGCGTAATTTGGGGGGGGGGGGGGTCTAGGGGGGCTTAGCCCCCTCTAGTTTTATTTAAGCCCCGCTAAGTTTTTAAATATATTCATTCTTAAATGCACCTAATAAAAAAATTATGCGGGTCTGTATTGATTTTATAAATTTAACCCCCCCCCCCCCCCCAAATCAGTTGTCCAAATTGCGGCTATGGTGAGAGGTTTAGTTTTGATAAAAAAAAAGTGAATTACCCATAACTTAAAAAATAAAAAAGTTAAATCAACTCTTGAAAGAGTATTTTTTCATCATTTTTGGTATATTTTCATATTATGACTTTCCCCAGGACTCATTGTGTAATAGAATATATTTAGAATAATTATATTATATACCTATTTGGCTATATTATAGGTAGGTATTCAAAAATTTTTTTTAAAAACAAAATTAAACTTTAGAGTTTAGACCATATTATAACTAATATACTCATAACGTTTACCTTATTATTTATATAATTAATATGTTATATATTTAATTAATTAGGTACATAATATGTAAAAACTAAAATACCATCCAATTAAACAGCAAACCAATCACAAATTTAGATTGTTATATAATTATACGTCATAAATACCTATCTATTTAAGACAATAAGACTATATATATTATATATTAATTGTATGCACCTACCTATAATTATTAATACAACAGTATGGTATGAATTATAAATGTGACTTGTTACTGTTACAATTGCTTGTCGTGTAGTTTAAATATCAGTGCACCTGCACAGGGTACCAGGCAATTGTAGGGCCCCGCGAAAACAAAGCTCACTGCAGAAAAGCAATTAATCATTACTGAATAAATATTATATAATTATGAAAAGATAACTTTTTAAAACTACAGTTGAAATAATAGTGATCTCCGTAGGTACGTTTATACGTGTAACCAAACCTTTATTTAAAATTTAATTTTATATTTCTACAATAATTTAAAAATCCTCAAAAATGTTTAACAATATTTAATATTTACGATACAAATATATTTATACTTTACGTAGACACTATAGACGTGTTGGTTATAACTTTACTATAATACTATATACCTATATAAGTATATAGAGGTCTCTTAAACGTAATACTGTAATAGGTATATAATATAATGCATGGATGAAATAAACAATATTGTAAGTTGTAACTTGTAACCAAAACTGTATAACACTATATAACTATAGTATTACCCGTATCACAAATATATTTGTAATAAGAGCTCCAACAGAATGCCTGTTGCAGGATTCTGCAACTGCAGTAGAGTGTTAGCCTGTTATAGTGCATGCAGTGGACCTTCAAATAATTGACTCATTTGATATAGGTACTAACTACTTTTTTAAATTTTTAAATTTTTCAATACCTAGTAACATTAGAGAATTGGTTCCTGGTAGGATTATTTATAAATTCTGCAGACAAAAAACAC
Organism: Macrosiphum euphorbiae; assembly: GCA_949089665.1. NCBI lineage: Eukaryota > Metazoa > Arthropoda > Insecta > Hemiptera > Aphididae > Macrosiphum > Macrosiphum euphorbiae. The sequence continues at coordinate 176,318,715 of CARXXK010000001.1, read as the reverse complement.
ACGTTGATGCTGAGATCTCAAGCTAGTGGTGAATCGAATAACACGTTGGTTAACAATAGGATAATTATTAAGTAGGTACAGTGTATACCTATAGGTGTATTAAAATTTTTATTTAAAATCAAATACAATTGAATACATTCCTATACCGACATACCACCATACCGGCTATACCTTCGTAGTAGGGTGTCCAAACGATCATTACGTAACTAACCTCAGTGCCTCAGTATATAACTATAGTCGTTGAAAAATTAATGTTTCAAAGTATCAAGTATCAAGTATCTTTCGATACAATTTGTTTATGAAATGAGTGGCGTACTTCTGGTGGTGTAGACAAATATTTTAATTTCGAGCCCACCAATGCTTCAATTTCCTTTGGAAATCCCCACCGGAAAATTGTTTACCTACCTAACCAAACCTATAACCTTTTTTAGTGTCCTAGTTGTACCTAATAATAAGTAGGTATAAAAAAATTATATATGTTTGATAAACAAGTATGCAATTTTGAAAATAGAAACTATAGGTATACAAGTTTGTATGATTTTATGGTGGCCCAAAAATATAAATGTGTACCACCACATTTGAAATTAACAAAATGTTTTTATTTATTTTAATAGGTAATTTAATATTTAATGTAAATTTTACAAAACTCATACAGTTTACTTACAAAATATTCGCATAAAATAGCTTCACGAATATTTATTTTGTTAGGGGGGGGGGGCTGGAGAACGGCTTCTAGAGTGATAACCCCGGAAATTTAATCCCCCAAAAAATAAAAACTGTATAACAAAAATGATGTACACCTACCTAAAACAGTAGTCAGTAAGAAATGACTGCAGCCACACATATTCACGAGATTTCAATGTCTGTCTTTGTATGATTAAAAACAACAAGCCAATTTTTTTAGTCATAGTACATATTTTGTAATACAATATCAATAATATATAAATATAAAATAAATAGTCAATTCTTTAATCTTTTAATCATACTACATTTGTTTTGAAATGTCAATAATATACCTAACTACATAATATATTATAACCGTCTCCGTTCTTAATCGTTTTTATCGTATACAATAATTTATCATTGAATCCAAATTTAACATTATCTGTGGGGACACAAGTACGCACAGAGGCATGCTCAGGAATATTGAAAAACATCCGGGTTGGTTTGAAATTTGTTTCAAACAAAATATTTGTTAAATTTAGCGTTATAAATCTAGTTTAGGCGTTTAGCTCCATCGCAAATTTTTTAATTTTTTTTTTGGACACCTATACATTATTATTACAACCAGTTAAAATTATTGTGCAAAAATTAATTGCCGGAAATTATTAGTTTTTATGGTAGAGCCTTACGAAGTTCCCGATTTTCAGTGTTTTGCGCTAACGAATTTTTAATTTTTTTTTTAATAATTAATTAAAAATCAACGTTTTAAATATTATGGTGCAAAAATAATTAATAATTCTGACACCCACCCGTGGTAGTTTTACATAACAAGTCGAGGGATGTATTCGATTTTAATTGTCCGAGCGAGCGCAGCGAGCGAGTGACCACAGCTGTTGTATATGAAAATTTCAAAAACTTCTATTACCTAACTTTAAAATAAGTCTGCCCGCCAAATTCAGACTTCCCCATCGTATTCGGTACGTTAAAACAAATAAAATTCAAAAAAGGATAAAACAGGCAAACAGAAATGTTTCAAACGCGCGGTAAAATATTGAGTTGTACGGATTACTAGGAGCCTTCTCTTCAATGTTCAAGCTTTCGTAACCAACAAATAAAATTTTATTGATATTTTTAGAAAAAAAACTAAAAAAAAATGGAAAATTAAAATGTCCCTAAACAGTTCAAAATAAATCAAAATATTTTGAAAATGTTATCGTGTATAGAAAATGCAAGTATAAACAACCAGTAAAAATTTCATGTATATACGTTCATTTGTTTTAGAGTTACACCAAAAACCAAAATCGATTTTTTGGAAAACCGATTTTGCGTAAAAATTCCCGTTTTTCCTTAATTTTATGTTGTTTTTCCCGGCGCGTGTGAAAAATATTGGGAATTTTTTACTTTTGACCCCCCAAAGTACCAACTAGATTCACTTTCCTATCAGAAAAGATACTGTTGAAGAAAATCCAAGCACTTTTACTGTCCTGAAACGTGATGACAGACACAAAAAAAAAGAAAACACACAACATTGTAAAATCAAACATTCATTGTTCCACTCAGAATCTAAAAAAGGTGGCAAGTGGGTGTCTCTGTGCTGTACAGTAGGTTACAATATTGGATCACTGTAGTCTGTATAATGGATAGTGTTAAATTTGAATTCAATGATACAATATCATTGTATAAGAAATTAAATATAGGAACTTTGTTTTAAATTGTTAATTTTTAGCTATAAAAGCTAAACATTTGATACATTTTTAACTACAAAATAATTTAAAAATTCAAAATTAGACACATTTTGTCAAAATTCGAACTTTCAATGCTTATAAAAAAATTTTTGCTTATACTTACGTATTTTAAAAATTTTTCATCTGGTAAAGTAAAAATACAGCAGGACCCTTGTATTAAATGTTGACGCTTTTTGACCCAACAAATGACATTTTATTGACAATTAAAGAAAAAAAAACTAAAAAAATTTAAAATGTCCGTAAACAGCTCAAAACAGGTCAAAATATTTTGTACATTTTATCAAGTAAGGGAATTGATAAGTTGTTATATGGTCTAAAATTCAAGTACGACTAAACAGTTATTCGTGTTTGAATTATAACAAAACAAGAAAATCGCTACATGCCTACATGATAAATCGAGAGAATAACCAATGATGTAAACATTTAGTTTGACTTTCCGGTAGAAATTTTTTTTTGATAAAGTTTGACATACTTATGAGGAATCTTGTATTAAATTTTCAAATGTTAGAATTAAAAATAAAATGTTTATGTATTTCTAACTCAAAAATAATTGCAAATTTTCGTGATTTTTACGTATTTTGTCAAAATTTAACTTTAAATGCTAGGTATTAAGAAAAAAATGTGATTGTATATTTAATATTTTTCAAATGTCATTGTAACAGTATATGAAGAGCCTTGTATTAAATTTTCAAGCTTTTTTACCCAACAAATAAAATTTTATTGGCAATCATAGAAAAAAAACTAAAAAAACTGAAAATTCATTATATATGTCCTTAAACAACTCAAAACAAGTCAAAATATTTTAATCGTGTGAATTTTATCGTATATAAAAATTAATGCTAATATAAACATTCAGTGAAAATTGCATGTATCTATGGTTATTTTTTTTAGAGTTAAACCAAAAACCAAAATCGATTTTGTTGAAAACTGATTTTGCTTAAAAATTCCCATTTTTCCTTAGTTTTTATTTAGTTATTCTAGGCGCTTTTAAAACTATTGGAATTTTAAATTTTGACCTTCTGAATGAACCAAATATATTCACTTTCCCATCAATCGAAATAGGTACTGTTGAAAAAAATCGAATTAATTGTACTTCCCCAAACACGGTAATGATAGAAACAAAAAAAAAATTTAAAAATTTATAAAAAACGGAATCTAAAAAAAAATGGTTACACCTTTCTATTTTTAAATTTTGAATACAAATGTTTTTTATTAGTGGCTTGGAGTGCCTTGGACATTTAGAGTGACAGGGGATACCCGAGCACCCATAGCCCCCCCCCCTAATTCGGCCCCTGAAGTCAGAATATTGATTATTAATCTGGACCTTGCATCTTAAATCAAATTGTACCTACACGTAATATTTTATTGCGACCACTAGAAGTCTGAACATGTAGATCCTCCCACACACTATTCGACTTACTATATAATTAACGAAATAAATTATTTAATAAGATAAAAGGCTATAGTATAATATATTAATACGTTTTTACAAAGCATAGAATATAGATAGGTTATCTTCACTAATTTACGACTCATCCCCATTCGTTTATAAAGCTTGATTTAGGTACACTATACATAAACTATCTAATATGATTAAAAAAGTCATACAACTACTATAAATTATAATAAAAAAACTATGAATGTGTTTTAAAAATTGGGAAGGTGGGTCGGAAATTTGGTCTGGCGGCGAACCGGTGGCGGCGAAATGTCCGGCGGCAAAACGGTGGTGGTGAAATGTCCGGCGGCGAAACGTCCAGCGGCGAATCGGTGGTGGTGAACTGGCGAAATGTCCGGCGGCGAAACGGTGGCGGCGAAATGTCCGGGTCCGATTGGCAGTTGGCACGTCGTGACCGATAAGACATATAAAACAAATTGAGTCAAATACACAGCTAAAATACACATTTTCTGTTTTATTTGGAAAGAGATATAAATTAATTTTTTGTTATTACGTGATGCGATCTGGTACTGGTATCAAAGTCATTCTGGTCCAGAATTTCTGGATTAGCAGGAAAGAGATACAAGTGTACTTATGTTGACTTGATTATTACGAAATTCAAATAATGTCACTTGTACCCCTTGTGTTGTGGACTTAATAGTTAATCCTATGCCACGGTGTATAATTATTATCTTCTCTACATCCTGTTCTGTGTATATACTCATAAACGGATCATGTCTGGCCAAGTGTGGCAAAATTTTTATTTTTTTTTAAACTAAAGAAAAAAAAAATCAATTTTGTGTAATTTTTATATGTTACTAGCCGATTCCGTGCACTTTGTTGAATGTTAAATGTATCAACTCTATCTAAACTTTTTCGTTGCCCTGAATACAAATTCTGATTCACAACAGTACATTATCAGGTAAGCAATCTACTTGTGGTAGATCGCGGACTCCGTGCTGTTTGTAAGTGAGTGTATGATTTAACTCTAAAGTATCAAAGTTATACCAATAGTTTGTCATTTTTACTTAATTCCACCTACCTACGGTGGATTAATATCATCAATTTATACAAAATACAATCCTTACCTAACAGTACTAAAATCCGATGAATAAAAAACAAACAAAAAGGTGGTTAAGTGGATGTCGCTCTGCTGTACAGTAGGTTACAAGTGGGTCACTGTATAATGGATGGTATTAAATTTGAATTCAATGATACAATATCATTGTATAAGAAAAACGATTCTGAGCGAAGACGGTATGTCAGTCTAGGTTTAAGACAAATTATATACATATCTATGGTGTTAAAAAAAAAATTGACCTATAATAAATTCCAAATTAATCATATCACATTATCACAATATCCATTAGGTACTTATAACACGTTATACATCAACATCAATAACAAACCCTGATACTATCATAGATATATAATAGTACACTTTAGAAGTTTCAAGTAGGTACCCACGAATAATATTATATAATCACAACAAAATAACTAGGTTTTAGATTCTGAGTGAAACGATGAATGTATTGATTTTACAATGATGTGTGTTTGTATATTTTTTAGATTTTTCGGTAAGAGAATTAACTATTATCTTGTTTCAAATTTCCAATCCTTAGCTATAAAAACTGAACATTTTATAATTTATTAATTACGAAAATTCTGTCAAAATTCGATGTTTAGATGCTTATAAAAAAAAAATTGTGCCTATGTATTTTTAATATTTTTCAAATGATATTGTAACAATATACCAGGAGCCTTGTATTACATTTTTACACTTTTTGGCCCAACAGATAAAACTTTATTGATATTCATAGAAAAAAAAACTAAAAAAATTGAAAAATGAAAATATCTGTAAATAGCTCAAAAAGAGTCAAAATATTTTCAAAATTGTATAGTGTATAGGAAATGCTAATATATACATTCAGTGAATTTTTCATGTATCTACAGTTGTTCGTTTTTGAATTGCAACAAAATAAGGAAATCGCTACATGCGTAATCGAGTGAATATCCAATGTTGTAAAAATTTTAATTTCAAACGCTCATAAAAATTTAATTTGACTGTCCGGTAGAGATTTTTTTATTGATAAAGGTAGACAAACTTATGAGTAATCTTGTATTACATCTTCAAATCTTAGATTTAAAAAGAAAATTTTTTGCGAATTCTTAACTCAAAATAATTTGCTAATTTTCGTGATTTTTCCATATTTTGTCAATTTTTGAACTTTAAATATTATAAAAAAAAACTGTGACTAACGATTTTTAATATTTTTCATCTGCCTTTGAAACAATAAACTAGAAGTCTTCTATTAAATTTTCAAGTTTTTTTAACCAACAAATAACATTTTATTGATCTTTCTAGAAAAAAAACTAAAAAAAAATGGAAAATGAAAATGTCCCTAAACAGTTCAAAATAAATCAAAATATTTTGAAAATGTTATCGTGTATAGAAAATGCAAATATAAACAACCAGTGAAAATTTCATGTATCTACGGTCATTTGTTTTAAAGTTACACCAAAAACCAAATTCGATTTTTTGGAAAATCGATTTTGCGTATAAATTCCCGTTTTTCCTTAATTTGTATGTTGTTTTTCCCGGCGCTTGTGAAAACTACTGGGAAATTTATACTTTTGACCCCCTAAAGTACCAACTAGATTCACTTTCCTATCAGAAAAGCTACTGATGAAGAAAATCCAAGCACTTTTACTGTCCTAAAACGTGATGACAGACACAAAAAAAAAAAATATATAAAAATATAAAAAAAAAAAACACACATCATTGTAAAACCAATACATTCATCGCTCCGCTCAGAATCTAAAAAACTACAGTAGGTATAAAATATAAATGATATTCTATTTAGAATAAAAACATCTTGAAAAAATATCTAGAACAAAAACTTATCCATTTTCAAAGTATATATTATATTATATAGATATTTATAAACTATAATTTAAAATTTAAACAATACAGTTAAAATATATACCTACCTATAGTACATTAGTACCTATACATTGTATAATAATATTATAGTACTATATTACTATATCGCACTATACAAATTATTACTAGTTACCACTTACCTTCTATAATTGTAAATATAATAATCTTATATTATATTATATAAGTCTAAAGTTAATAATATAATATAAATCATTACTAAACTCATAATTATGGCCCGGGCTGTGGATTAAATCTATCAAACAATTCTCTGCGTGTCTTGACTGCTGACATGACACTCATGTCCGTATGCATAGTGAATTTATGTGTCACATAACACATTGTTTAACATATAATGTCTTATGTGAAACATACATTGACTATGCATACGGACATTAGACAGCAGCGGCTACAAACTGGCTAACCAACCTGGACATTAGAATCTAAGACAATACAAATAGTATCCCGACTGATCGTCCAATAATTTATATATTTTATTTTATTTTAACTAATTAATACTTTTTATGTTACTGTATGTATTTTATCAATTTATAACTTTTATATTTTTTATCTATATTAATTCTTATTGTAATATTTGTTGTTGCTATAGTAGGCATTTACTAATAATTTAATACTGTTAGAAATAAATACTAATAATTATAATACTGTAGAAAATATAATTTACCGAGATAAGATAACGACCCGTTTGGATTCACACCGTACGAGAAATAAACTATTATAATATTATACACACATTATACTATCGTTTGGTGCGCAATCGAGTTGTAATGAATCGGTAAAAAAAAGGGGCTCGCAGCGTAATAATTATTTTTATCACTATATTCATTAAAATTGCACGAATTACGACTGTAGTTGTCGTAAAGCTTTTATAATTTTCGTTCTTCTGCAGTTTATCGGTAACCGTTTGACCTTAGATAACATGTGCTGGATAGATAGCTATGCGTATATTATATTATAGTCTGAGCTCCGAGCCGATTTTGTCGGCCCCGATGAATTAATTTATTGAACATGGGAAGATGTCTTGTGCATGTGCGGTGGTCTTGCCGACCAAATCGGTTTCAAAATTTTAAAGCTCTATCCAGACATCCAGTATGTATTGTTGAAATATGCAATTAATATGCAGTATATGTAGTCAGCCTTGACACGTGTGTACAATTTAGTAACTAGTTATATACGAGCATAAGACTCACTCTCTTTACGGATGTAACATGACCTCAGTCGTGCATATATATAGGGCCTTTGATGTATGTATAATACCATTGATTATACATAGTATAGATTGCTCACTGGTCGTGATTTTGCGTTGCGCTAAATTTTAGTTCGTTTATTGACAATAGATAGCGTTAATAGTCGTAATTAAAATAATAATTCGACCGGCGGTAGCTGCTGCGTTATTGCAGCCTGCAGGTCAATACAAATATTGGTAATTGGTATTTGGTATTGGTAGCGGTAGAATACTAAAATGTAGTGGAATACAAAATTACCAATGCCACGGCGGCACCATCATGACAATATAATTTATCCGTATAATAAGATAAACTATAATAAAGTATGAGAGGGGGTAATTTAAACATTTATTATTATATTATTTGCATTCACGTTTGTCTATTAAACGTCTTCGGGTTGTTACTTGTTAACGCCGATAAGGGATTCTAATTCAACGTTGCCAAATTTAACCATACACGTTATGTTGTCATTTAATAGTAATAATAATATTTATTTTACATTTTTCATGACGTATGAATAATTATCATTGAGTAATAATTGTACCCACTTGGCCACCTACATACCTTACCTACATTTTTTTGTATGTATTTTAAAAAGTACTCAACCGATTTTAGTCTAGTTTTCAGTTTTCACTCTCGGGGAAGATTCGAATGTGTAATATGCCTTAAAAAAATATTTGGAATGCCGAAAATAATAAAAATATAAATAATGAAATGCTGTTTGTTGTTAATAGCATCACTTGAGAACGGCGGGATCGATCGGGCTCATTTTTTTTTTAAACCTTCGGAATAGTTTGAATAAGGTTTTAAAGAAAGACAAATTGGAATAGTTTCCCTGAAAATTAAAAAAATCTAGGAAAACTGAAAGTGCTTTATTGACTGTCTAGTTGACCAACGTAGAGCTTCTTAAACTATGATATTATAACTTTCGCTATTTTTAGCCATGAGATATTTTCGATTTTTATTAATTTTTTTGTAAAGTGAGTCATGAGTGATGAGTACCTTTTAAAATATGTACAAAGCTGTATAAAAAAACCCTGTTCTTTTATATATCTATATAAGGATAATCATAAGAAATAAAAGTGGTGAATTATGTAATTATAATATATTGCGTGCCAAGTGCAAACACATTCCCATTGACTCCTTGGCCCTTGCGACTTGTCTCACGTGGATGACTGGATAGGTATAATAATTGCCATCGAGACTGCCTTAGTGCCATATTAAAGAAACATAAAGTCTTAATAAATATACACACGTGTCTTTAATACAGTGTACAATACTACAAAGTAGGAAGTACAATGCGAGTATGCGACTCGTACATTTTTTTTGAAATATAAATACCTACGTATATTATGTTACTATATATATAACTTAATCCTAAATTCAATTTAGACATTACAACTTTGTAATAAGTTTATTTATAAATAAATATAATATTTATTTTATAATAGTATGACGTATGTGAGTATATTAGATCATTGATTATAAATTATAGTATTATAGTATTTACTATTTATAGTCAATGGTAAGACGTGTGTGTTATCGTATTCGTCCAACTGGTGTGTTGGAAATACCCAAAATAAATAACATTCATTGTCATATTAGTCAAATTTCAATGGTGAATGGGGTATTGGGGTCTACTGGGTAGATATTGTCAGTACTATCGCATTGTCATAGATAAAAGATTAATAGATAAGCAACTAGACCAAATATTTGGTTTCGAACTACACTAGCGCTTGGTGTCATTCTCACCAACTAAAAGACCAGCACAGGCGGCAGGGCGCAGGTATAGTCTGTATTTTAGTCAATTATCTTTTATTTATTATGCTAATATTATGTTATATAATATTTTACTTATTTCACATATAAATGTTAATACATGTAACTCCTTCAACTTAACAGTAAAATATAATTTTGATATCATAATATATATTACTTTTAAGGAATTATCAAAAACTATGTAAATTGTAATATAGAAATAATAAATAATTTTTTTTTTCTATGATGTATATTTTAAAAAAGTTATAATACTGGGTATTTAAATCATACAAAAATATAAAATGATTTAAAATGATACAAAATAAAACAATATATTAATTAATAAGATAATATTATAAAATAGAAAGTAATAATGGTAAACAGATTTAAAAAAAAAAAAAATAATTAGTGAATACAATATTAAAATAGTTGTATGTATATATACAGGGCCGTAGCAACCGAATATTGCGCCCGGGGCGAAACTTCAAAATGCGCCCTTAAGTATTTTAATTTATAAAAAAACTAAACACTGTATATTATTTATAAACGCAATATAAATAATGATTTTGCCTTATAATTATGTAAGCGTATGTTAACTTTATTTAAATCAATAACTTATTAAAATATAAATATACATAATTATTATAAGAACATTGATGTAACATAATAAATAATAATATTATTTTTACTTATAAGTAACATTTAAATTGCAATTTTTCTAGCTTTTTTCCCAGCAAAGTCTTCAATAAGTTTGTTTATATCTAAAGTATTTACCACTGTATGTTCAATAGATAAAATAGCCATATCAGATATTCGATCTTGTCCCATAGTCGACCTCAAATAGTTTTTTATGAGCTTTAACTTACTGAATGATCTTTCACACGTCTACACAATTATTGGCAAAGTCAAAAATATGCGTAAAGCTATTTCGACATTTGGATATTCAGCACGCAAAGAATATGTTGTAATTAATTGTAGTAGGGCTAAAGGTGTTGCGGCTCTTAAGTCAGGTAAAAGAGAAAATGCTTGAGACTTAAAATCGGAAGAATTTAGATCGGTTTCATACTTCAGAGATAAGTCAACTGCACATTTTTGTATAATATAGTCCATAGAGTGGTCCGTCAAGCTACTACCATACAAAAATCCAAAATTTTCATTAATTTCTGACATATTTTCGAATCGATTGCTTAACTCTGTAAGAATTCGATCATAAACTTCAAAAATATCTTTTTTAAATTCATTCTGTTGAGATAAAACTTGCACATTATCTTCAATTAGGTATCTCGAAATCTAATTTTTTCACTTTCCTCTTTCGCTTATCAGAAAAATTTGCTTTAATACCGAGATCATTTGCAATCACTTTACCGAATTCAATTGTTTTTTCAATTCCTTCATTTCGCATTGTTGTGACATAATCATAACAATATTAATAATAAATAATAATAGATATATTATAAGATGTAAAAGAAATAAGAATAGATGAAATGCTCGGCGACAACGCAAACATAATTGGTAATTCCACATTTCCATAAAATAGTAATTATTTTTAATCAATTATTAAGAATTATTTCTTAAGTGTAAGGTCTTCCTGTACATTGATAGATTGTATTTACTAACTATTATTGGTTTTATACTTTTATATAAAATATATAATAATTATTAGATATTATTTTCAACTATGCTTCAATTAATATACCTCAAGGACGTTGAAGTTTTTGTAAATAAAATATACAACACTGACCGCTGTAATTTTTAACATAAAATTAAAATTTATAATTTTTGCGCCCTCCCGAGAAAATGCAATTTTTCATTTTTTGCGCCCTCCCAGGAATTGCGCCCGGGGCGTAGGCACCTCTTGCCCCCCCCTTGCTACGGCCCTGTATATATATAATTATAATAATTGATATCATAATATATATTACTTTTAGTATAAAATGATTTAAAATGACACAAAATAGAACAATATATTACATAATATAATAAATATTAGACATATTACAAAATATAACAATATATTAGTTAATAACATAATATTATAAAATAGAAAGAAATAATTGTAAACAGGTTTTTGTAAAAAAAGAACTAATTAGTGAATACAAAATTAAAATAGATGTATGTATGTATGTATACAGTGTGATCACGATTTATGGTAACACTAAATATCTCAGGTGCATGACCTTGTATTTAACTGGCGTTTTCGGGAGGTGATAGGGAGTACATAAATACATATTTTTGGATAAATTTCAAATTTTTAGCTCACTCGGTATGCGCATGCGCAATACAACTTACTTTTTTTTAAATGGCAACCCCAGTTTTTTTCTGCAGGTTCGGGTAGAGTATTTTTTTTTAAACATTTATTGTATAAAAAGTTATATTATACAATAAATGTTTAAAAAAAAATACCCTTTAGGAGAATTTTTGAACATTGAAAGGGCCATAATTTTGTCATCTAGATTATATCGTCTACCTTGCGGTTTCTTTTTTTGAGTTTTCATCTGACTCATAATGAAATTAAAAGTGCTTGTATTAACTTTATCTATTATTTGAGATGTAAAAGTACTATTTGCAAATCGATTCACTAAATTTAGTCGACATTTAGCACTTTTATTTTGTTTTTGTAAACGCTCGGCTTTTCGTTTCAACTTCATGGCTTCTTTATATAATTTTTTACAGTTTGGGGTAAGTTTTCCTTTTCTGTTTAATTTTAATGGCTTTAATAACATGTTTTGATTAGATTCATTTTCTAGAGGCAGGATTCCATCTAAATCAGAGTCAACTGTAAATTATTAACAAAAATAAATTATTAAAAAATGTAAATTGAATTAAATAAAGTTTCTATGTTCCTTACACTGGGTAGAAACACAAATTGTTCCAGATGTACATTGATGTTTACTACTAGATGGTGTATGAAGTGGAGTTGAATGAGAAACACACATACCAACTTCTTGTTCGATATCTTGTAGCATAATATCAACTGTGAACAACAATAAATAATTTATTACTTAGTATAAATACTAAAAAAAACCATACCAAAGGATATAGGTAGGTACCTACCTAATGTAATAATGTAAAATAAAAATGTTTGAGCAATTTCTTTTAAAAATGCCTGTTTCTAGTTCCCTCTTTGAAATGTTTAAGTGTTAAGTGAGAATATTATCATAAAAGTGACAAAGAAATTACATAATTTCATAGGTTTCTATATAATAATGTTTCCTAAATTGCACCTTGTCAATGATATTAATACCATATAGAAAAGTCAATTGAATAGAAATCCTGCATTTTACAAAAAAAAAACAACCTACATGTACCTAACCTTTTTTGTTTCATAATTTATATACAATATAATGTTTGTAGGTCAGGTCACATTCTAAACCAATACTTTAATTTAATTATGTAATATTTACTTACCATTATCATGATTTGGTGGGCTTATGCTTGACCAGTTTAATGATGACTCTCCGATTGAAGCTGCAATGTATTAAATACAACATTTTTAAATAGTACATTTATATAAATAATAACTTAACCATAATATATTATTGAGTAATAAAATCCACAACACAATGTATACAATATATATTATAGTTTAAGAAAACAGTAAACAACAGATTCAGAATGTTATAAGAATTTTTTAATAATAATCAGAATAATTAATATTATATAATTTAAATTTAAATCAGTCTTCCTTGACCTAATTTATAACATAGTTATTTAATTGACTTACCATTAATATTAAAGAAACATTAATTATATTTTAACAAAAAATGTTAATAAAATAAAATAAAATATAATAAAAATAGGTAGGTATACAAAAACTTACGTGGAAGGTTTAATGTAGGCAATGAATGCAGCTTTAATTTTTGATTAGTGCCAGGTGAATAACAGCATTCTTCGAAATGGTTTTTGCATATTTGGTAAGTTCTTCTAATAGTTTCATGCGACATATTTTTAAAGACTGGATTTGCAGTTCTTTTGACCCATATTTTGAGATCATTATAATCTTTTGGAAATATATACTTTCTTTTTGCTGAATCTTTACATCCTACAACCCAACACTTATTCGATACCATGTTTAAATTCAAATGTTCAAAATGTTATAGGTACTACGTTTTTAAAAAAGCACAAGACACAATATCACAACTCACAATATCACAACTCACAACTTCACAAGACGTCAAGTAATGCGCAAATTGCAAAACACAAAAGTACAAAACTAAATTAAAATTCTTACTCGAAAAAAAAAATTAACGAAAAATAATTTATGGAATATGGAATCTGGGGAATCCCCAAAATTCATGGAATAACAATATTGTATATCAGTTGGAAAATCTTTTATCTATGGAATAAAATATTAAAGCGACTACAGCGCGTTTGGTGTCATTCTCAATAACTATTCTTAAGGATTTATTATCATAGGTATAAGTGCGCAGGCCCTGCGCATTGTCGCTACTCGCTGCACGTCACTGTACATTTACACACTGCACACTAGCAAATCGCTCGTCAGTCGTCAGTGGTCAGGTACATTCTAAATTCAAACCTCCAATTCTCAATTATACCTCTGCGTTGTGCATAACGTTCTTCGATATAATTAATAATTCTGTACTATTGCTCTAGAAAAATGATTTAACCATTTTTTATTCAAAGTAGTTTTTTTTATTGATTATTTAGTCATAATGACATTATTGCAGTAGGTAATGCATTAGCTAAGTGGAAATCGTAATCCAAGGTTATGACTTATGTTATTATTTAATTCGCTTCACTATAAAAATTTTATATTTCAAGTTAATATTTTAAGTGTTTACGTAAAAAAACAAAGTTGCAATCATAATCAATTTTATCAAATAGGTAAGTTTAAAGTTTAAATTATATTTAAGACCGATTTGACCATATTCAGGAGGTTTAATTAATAATCTTCGAATTTTTTCTTGCTAATAGATGATTTAGAGACCTGTCACACACAAAAAAAAAGCAGCAGCCTGTTCCAACTGGTTGTGTTAACTAATCTGTTGTAAGTACCTACTCATTATAATAATTAACTATTAAATTGTAATGCATTCATGCATAATAATATTATGACATTTATATTTTAAAATTTAATTTTTTACAGTGAATAAAAATATATACAAACTTGGATTGATACTCAGTAATTTAAATTGTTTTGATACTTAAGTAGATAAATTAAAAAATCTATTTTTACAGACTAATGATTATTATAATTAGGTAATTCTGCATTCGGCTTAAATAACAATAATTTTTAAAAATAATTCCTGTTTTTTAGAAGAGTGTTTAACACTATAATATATTACTATGGCTGTCCATCGAGCGGGGACGAAAGGAAGATAGCACATGAGCTTTTTTCAATATTTCTAATAACTGAATTTGGGATACTTTTGGTTTTTAAAGTAAGTTTCTAATTATTGTAATATAGACACATCGTAGGTTTATAATCATTTTTATTTTATTTATTATTTATTCATTACATTACATTATTATTTATTACAAACCTTCGGGCTTTGGCTAACACGGAAATACAAAATATTAAATAAAACTATTATTCTGTTATTGTAGTTGACAATAATATTTTTCCAACCAAATATTTCGAATAAAAATAAAATGTTTCAAATAAAAAACAAAAGTATTCAATACAAAGAAGTATTTAATACATAAAACAGTATTTAAAATACCATTCAAAATACTTAATGCTGAAAGTATTTAAACAGTTATTCAATACTTAAAAAAGTAATACTTTACAGGACTGCCTATGCGGCTTTAAGACTATACCTATAATGGTATAAAACTAACAATAAATTATATTTCTAATGATCATGTAGTGTATGTTAAAAGCTATATCACCCTATAAAAAATCATTTGACTACCAACAATCGAGAATATTAAACAATGCTCTATAAATATGTCATCTTAAATAGCCAGAAAACTCGGGATAAAACTTTTTCGAAAGAAACTCTGCAAACTGAAACTTTTGACTATGTATAGTGTAAAAACGTACAAATACTAATTTTTATTCACATTTGTATAATTTAAATTATTAATTATTATTTATTAAATTACCTATATTAAAATAAAAATAATAATTGAATTACATATTTCAACTCATATTTCAGTGCATATAACTTTTTTATGTTATCGTGCATTAAATATTAATATGTAATATTGTAATATTACTTATTGTACTTGTAATATTTTCGTGCATTTTTGATAATATTTTAATGCATTTTTGCATGCATATTTTCATGATTTTCAATGCAAAAACTTCCGAGCCCTATTATAAACAATCGTAATGGTCACTACCTACGGGGAATGGCTTTCAACTTTTTGCGCAACGTCTGAAGCGGAATGTTTAAACGTCTATAAATGTCGAACCGAAGAAAATCATTATTTTTAAGATAAAATAAAAAAATTAATCGTTTTTTTTTAGAAAAATTAAAGAATTATAACTGACAATATTAATTTACAATGTATTATATATTTAATATATTATAAATTGTTCAGCACACTAATTGTTTTTAAACTTCCTTAAAAAATTAAAGTTGTTATTACTTATCTATTGTGTAGTTATACATTTAATTAGCAAAAGTAATTATTAATAATATTTGTATTTTGATATTTTCTAATAGTGATTAAGATGATACGTTTATTTTCTATACAATTAATATGATAAAACATATTTAATCATTGATTGTTTTGATTTTATTTACATAACTAATGTACAATAATTGGCGAAACAAATAAAATTTTATTGATATTCATAGAAATAAAAACTTGAAATGTTTAAATTTGAAATTTTCTGTAAACAGCTCAAAACAAGTCAAAATATTTTCAAAATGTTATAGTGTATAGAATATGAAAATTTAAACACTCAGTCAAATTTTCTTGTATTTACAGTTATTCGTTTTTAAACAACAAAACACTTTATGAGAAATCGAGTGAATATCCAATATCGTAAATATATGAAATTCAAAAGCTCATAAAAATTTAATTTGATTTGCTTGAAGTAATTTTTTTTTTTGATAAAGATATACAAACTTATGAATAATCTTGTATTACATTTTCAAATTTTTATGAATTTCTAACTCAAAATAATTTGCAAATTTTAATCCTTTTTACGTATTTTGTCATTATTTGAACTTTAAATGCTTATAAAAAAAAAATTTTGAATTTTGAATTTTTTTCATCTGCCTTTGAAACAATATCTAGGAGCCTTTTATTAAATTTTCAAGCTTTTTTAACCAACAAATAAAATTTTATTGATATTTATAGAAAAAAAAAACTAAAAAAAATGGAAACTGAAAATGTCCGTAACGAGCTCAAAATAAGTCAAAATATTTGGGATATGTTATGGTGTATAGAAAATGCTAATATAAACATTCAGTCAAAATTTCATGTACCTAAGATCATTTGTTTAAGAGTTGCACCAAAAACAAAAATCAATTTTCTCGAATACAGATTTTGCGTAAAAATTCCCGCTTTTCCTTAATTTTTCTTTGGTTTTTCAAGGTGCTTTTGAAAACTACTGGGGAATTTTTACTTTTGACTACTCAAGGTACCAACTAGATTCACTTTCCTATCAGAAAATATACTGTTGAAGAAAATCTAAGCATTTTTACTGTCCTAAAAGGTGATTACAGACACAAAAAAAAAATTAACAAATACACATCATTGTAAAATCAATACATTAATCGTTCCACTGAGAATCTAAAAAAAAAAATATATCAGTGTAAAATCAATACATTAATCGTTTCACTCAGAATCTAAAAGATGTGTTTAAGTGTTTGTCGATCGGCTGTGCAGTAGGTTACAAGTAGGTCATTGTATAATGGATTTATGGATGGTATTAAATTTGAATTCAATGATATAAATATATAATATTGTATACGAAATACGATTCTGAGCGGTGACTGACGGTTTGTCACTTGTCAGCGTGGATATCTTATATTATATTTATATTTATTTATTTATTTATTCATTCATTTTACGGGACAAGCCCTTTACATAGATATAATACATAATAATTTCTAAAATAAAATAATATTATTTTGTTTTATATCACTATTTGAAACAGCATATTATTTTTATGTAATGGTTCTTTTAAAAGAATAGGTAGGTACCTACATTCATTAACTATCGTTTGATACCTAATAACATTTGTACTATTAGACGTATTCGAAATATTTTTATTTTATATTTTTTTAAATATTGTACTTCTGTAGTTCTGTGACCGGTTTTGAGAATTCGTGGATTCTCAACGTGAAGGGCGAGGGGGTTGATAGGTATCATCACCGTCGCACGAACACATTATGTTTTTTTGCACACATTATACGACATACCTCTACTGTAAAATAAATAATGGTTTGTCGCTTTTTCGATCTAACCCCCACCTATGGTGTTCCTAATCTGGAGGCACATCTTACATCGACGAGAAGTGGTGGTAAACGGCCATCAACCGTGATACGCCAGTGTCGAATCTACACAGTTCGACAGTTCACTACTCGACAAAGCAGTAGGATCACACGCACAAACTGGCACCGCTTTTTGTTTCGTTGTCGTCATTCGAAGTCTCGTGAGTCGTGGTCACTGTTGTCACTTACTCAATTTGCAGTTCAACTTTGTCACTTGTCAGTTGTCGATTGCCGTATACTCGCGTTTCGCACCGCCGTCCGCCAAATCCTCGATCGACCTCTGCTCCTACGCCCTACGCCGACTCAGCTACATACCACGTACCGACCGGAACGCGACTATAGGTAAGAATTTTGACGAAATTTGTCTAAATCATAGATATTTGCAAATTATATTAAGTTTGCGGGTAGGTACGCGTGTCGTATGCTATATACCGGCGTATGTAATCTACAAAAAATGACTGCTTGGGTCGTATCAATGCAGCTGTCGACGTGTAAAAATGTACTCTATACAAATTTGTCCTATATGTCTCTTTAGAAACTTACCTTTACAATATGTCTCCAAAAACAATAAATTGTTTGTGTTTGAGCACCTGTATGGATTTATGAAGTTTGATACGGCTGTGAAGCAAATTGTATAACCATTACTTCCTCCCCAATCTGAATTTTGTAATTTTTTTATTGCATTGATAATGTAGTAAGCCAGTTACTACTTACTACGGAACAATACCAATTTCATGACTACATAGTTATTATTATAATATACGATAGACCGGCATAACCAGATATTAAGGAAATTAGGGTTCAGAAATAGGCGGTTGTAACATTTTACAGGAACACTGGGCACGAATCCCGGAAAAAAAATCCCCAGACCAGGGCCGTAGACACGGGGGGGGGGGTTTAGGGGGTTCAAACCCCCCCTTGGAAAGTTTATAAATTTATTTAAAATATTTAAAACTACTAATATATCTTATATATTTAAAAAAAATTTTTTATCAATAATAGTTATTAATAATATTTTAGATGTTTGTGTTGTTATCGGTTATAAGTAAGGTATTTTGTGTATCGTCTAATGGTCGCAATGACAAATCACCATTACCATAACCGTTTTGTTACTGTGATAATTTATAATCTTATTATATGTTCATGTTGATAATACTGAAATTTAAGATAACATATTAATTAGGTATTATCAGTATAATAGTTAAAACTTTAAAAGTTAAAACCGTGCTTAAAAAAAAACATAGATTTGAGACAAATGATCAGTTTGGCCAATATCAGTATCAAGGTTCTTGACAATTTAAGGGAAAATGTAGATCATTAATTAAAAAAAATGTTCAAAGAAGCTCAAGTAATGAATGCCTTAAATTCAATTTTAATGTTCATTTTTTTAACTATAATTATATTTTTAAATAGAGATTGGCTGAGATGTTAGACTTTGAAATATCAGTCAAACAGCTGAAAAAGAGTCAAAATATTTTCAAAATTGTATGGTGTATAGGAAATTCTAATATAAACATTCAGTGAAATTTTCATGTATCTACAGTTATTCGTTTTTGTATTACAACAAAATAAGGAAATCGCTACATGAGAAATCGAGTGAATATCCAATGTTGTAAAAATTTGAATTTCAAACGCTCATAAAAATTTAATTTGACTTTCTTATAGACATTTTTTTTTTGATAAATGTAGATAATCTTATTAGGAATCTTGTATTACATTTTCAAATCTTAGATTTAAAAAGAAAAATTTTTACGAATTCTTAACTCAAAATAATTTGCTAATTTTCGTGATTTTTCCATATTTTGTCAATTTTTGAACTTTAAATGCTTATAAAAAAAAATTGTGACTAAGGATTTTTAATATTTTTCATCTGCCTTTGAAACAATATACTAGGAGCCTTCTCTTAAATTTTCAAGCTTTCGCAACCAACAAATAAAATTTTCTTGATATTTTTAGAAAAAAAACTAAAAAAAAATGGAAAATAAAAATGTGCCTAAACAGTTCAAAATAAATCAAAATATTTTGAAAATGTTATCGTGTATAGAAAATGTAAATATAAACAACCAGTGAAAATTGCATGTATATACGTTTATTTGTTTTAGAGTTACACTAAAAACCAAAATCGATTTTTTGGAAATCCGATTTTGCGTAAAAATTCCCGTTTTCCCTTAATTTTTATGTTGTTTTTCCCGGCGCTTGTGAAAACTACTATTTTTACTTTTGACCCCCAAAGTACCAACTAGATTCACTTTCCTATCAGAAAAGCTACTGTTGAAGAAAATCCAAGCACTTTTACTGTCCTAAAACGTGATGACAGACACAAAAAAAAAACAAAAAAATAAAAAAAAAACACACATCATTGTAAAATCAATACATTCATCGTTTCACTCAGAATCTAAAAGAAAAATAGATCTGATATTATAACTTATAAGACACTAAAATAAAGATATAAAAATATAAATAATGTGTTATTTTTTTTTTCATTTACTAGGTATAACATGTTATTATTAATATAACCCCCCCCCCCCATATAAAATTCCTGTCTACGGCACTGCCCCAGACTACAATATTACTCACAACCTCATGCAAATGGTTGAACAAATATTTTTTAAACGTTAATTAGTATCTATAATTAATATTTAATTACAAATACGTATATCATATTCTATTATAATATAATATATTATATTTTATTATATTGTTAAAAAAATTATATATTATAAATAATATTTTGTTTTCAATTACGATAATATATTATTTGTAATTCAAATTAAATAACTAACTTTACCTTGTATTATATATTATCAAAGGTACATACTATACCGTTTATCGTCAAATTGTCACAGAAAACTCAATATTTTATTTCGGGAATTCAATTTTTACAGAATTATACCTACATAAAATATATAGGTACCTATATTTTGTATAATATTTTTGTATACTATGTTTTTAACTGTATTATTAATTGACGTATCGATCATAATAAATATTTTTATAATTTTTTTAACAATTTAATAAAATATATTATATTATAATAGAATATAATACACATATTTGTCATTAAATATTAATTATAGATACTAATTAACGTTCAAAATATATTTGTTCAACCATTTGCATGTGATTGTCAGTAATATTGTAGCTGGGGATTTTTTTTCCGGGGGATTTTTTTTCCAATTACACTGGGCACACACAACGAGATCCAAAAATAAAAGAATAAGGTGGTTATATTATAATAATCATAGGGAAAACACTGAGTGCATACGACGAAATTCAAATAAAAAAAGGTGGGTAAGTGGATGTCGCTCTGTTGTACTGTAGGTTACAAGTGGGGCACTGTATAATGGATGGTATTAAATTTGAATTCAATGATACAATATCATTGTATAAGAAAAACGATTCTGAGCGAAGACGGTATGTCAGTCTAGGTTTAAGACAAATTATATACATATCTATAGTATTAAAAAAAAAAATTGACCTATAATAAATTCCAAATTAATCATATCACATTATCACAATATCCATTAGGTACTTATAACACGTTATACATCAACATCAATAACAAACCCTGATACTATCATAGATACATAATAGTACACTTTAGAAGTTTCAAGTAGGTACCCACGAATAATATTATATAATCACAACAAAATAACTAGGTTTTTTAATATGTAATTTCGTCCAAATTTGAACATAAAATGACTATAAAAATAAACTGTGATTGTATATTTTTTAGATTTCTCGGTAAGAGAATTAACTATTATCTTGTTTTAAATTTTCAATCTTCAAAATTCAATCCTAAGCTATAAAAACTGAACATTTTATAATTTATTAATTACGATGATTAATAATTTTCGAGATTTTTAAAAATTCTGTCTAAATTCGATGTTTAAATGCTTATAAAAAAAAATTGTGCCTGTGTATTTTTTATATTTTTCAACTGATATTGTAACAATATATCAGGAGCCTTGTATTAAATTTTTAAACTTTTTGGCCCATTAGATAAAACTTTATTGATATTCATACAAAAAAAAACTAAAAAAATTGAAAAATGAAAATGTCCGTAAACAGCTCAAAAAGAGTCAAAATATTTTCAAAATCGTATGGTGTATAGGAAATGCTAATATAAACATTCAGTGAAATTTTCATGTATCTATAGTAATTCGTTTATGAATAACAACAAAATAAGGAAATCGCTACATGAGAAATCGAGTGAATATCCAATGTTGTAAAAATTTGAATTTCAAAAGCTCATAAAAATTTAATTT
This sequence comes from Macrosiphum euphorbiae, assembly GCA_949089665.1. NCBI lineage: Eukaryota > Metazoa > Arthropoda > Insecta > Hemiptera > Aphididae > Macrosiphum > Macrosiphum euphorbiae. Next base: position 176,296,241 of record CARXXK010000001.1, on the reverse strand, counting down.
AACTATTCGGTAGAGATTTTTTTATTGATACAGGTAGACAAACTTATGAGTTATGAGTAATCTTGTATTACATTTTCAAATCTTAGATTTAAAAAGAAAAATTTTTGCGAATTCTTAACTCAAAATAATTTTTCTAATTTTCGTGATTTTTCCATATTTTGTCAATTTTTGAACTTTAAATGCTTATAAAAAAAAACTGTGACTAACGATTTTTAATATTTTTCATCTGCCTTTGAAAAAATATACTAGGAGCCTTCTATTAAATTTTCAAGTTTTTTTAACCAACAAATAAAATTTTATTGATATTTCTAGAAAAAAAACTAAAAAAAAATGAAAAATGAAAATGTCCTTAAACAGTTCAAAATAAATCATAATATTTTGAAAATGTTATCGTGTATAGAAAATGCAAATATAAACAACCAGTGAAAATTTCATGTATCTACGGTCATTTGTTTTAAAGTTACACCAAAAACCAAATTCGATTTTCTGAAAAAAACGATTTTGCGTAAAAATTCCCGTTTTTCCTTAATTTGTATGTTGTTTTTCCCGGCGCTTGTGAAAACTATTGTGAATTTTAAATTTTGACCGCCCCAATGCACCAACAATATTCACTTTCCAATCGAACAAGATACTGAAGTCGAAAATCGAAGCATTATTCGACTACTTATCGTGTACACAGACACAAAAATAAAAAAATTAAAAAATTAAAAAAATTAAAAAAAACACTCATCATTGTAAAATCAATACATTCATCGTTTCACTCAGAATCTAAAATAGTAAAATGATTATTTTAATAATAGTCATAGTTTAGTAATACATTCAATCGTAAATGCGTGAGCTGGAATGACCACACAAATCACATCCGTGAGAACCAAGATACCTACCGTATCTGTAGGCGAGGGGCACGGGGAACTTCATATATAAGGGAGCCCGAATAGGCCTGTTTTCAGACGTGTACTACTGTACTACCACCCATTAGTGCAAGCACCTTCACGGCACTCTGTACAACAATATTTGAACTTAGTAAAATTATCGAGTTTTATAATAAAATTCACAATTATACAACAACTGTTATTTTATTCATTCACCAACCACGACTATATTATCTGAAGAAGTGTCTGCGACCTGCAACATTAACGTTCCGGTAGCCACTTATCTACTATTATCACTACAATAGTAGGTACCTAGATACCACATACGTTAATATTGTATATAGTGCTCAATTCCTGTGAATTTCTGACCAGCTTTTTAAAATTCCTGCTATACCTGTGTACCCAGAAAGTAGAACTTAAACTGGTATGTGGTCTGGGGCAATTTTGACTTTCTAGGAAAACAGGTAGAGTAGGAATTATAAAAAGTTGACAACGTGAAGGCGAAATTCATAATATTATTCTTTAGTCAATGCTAGGATATTGTATTCTAGTGTCTACTGTATAGTCTTCAGGGGTAATGAGTATAACCAACTTTTGTAATATTATAATATATTATTATTAAATAAAAACAACAAAATACAATATGCTCAACATACAGTACATGTGCGTTGGATAAATTTAGATATAATCAACTTATTACGACTTACATACAATTCCCATCTTACATTCTTACCTCACAACTTCTGACTTTATCTTATCCCAGCTATCCCTACCAACATCGATTAGATATTCTGTATATTAGCCCATATTTCAATACCATACCTTTGTCTAGAACTCACTCATTGATATGAATTCAACTGCAGTAAGTAAGAAAAAAGGTCTCGTACCTATTCAATATACTTATTTTAATTCATTAATATTTTAATAAATCTAACCAATAATTTAATAATTTCTTAACATCAGCATTAAGTATGTTGTTTTTTACCATGTCTACATTCTAAAGCATCTAAATTTAGTAATAAGTTTAAACACAATGATGATAATTAAAATTAATCACAATTTAAAAAAAAAATTAAAGTTGTTAAGCACGTCAGTAAAAGAAATGGATACCATTCAGGCTTCATCTTGTGAAAATAACGAAAATAATCTAAAGCAAGTTCTGAAATCAAATGACTGTGGACCAACTAATTTTAGGGATGACTCACACTCTTTAAGAATACTAGAAGACTTACAATCCCAACGCAAGTATGTTAACAATGATTTTACTATCATTCAAAATAAATATGAGTAACACATTTTTGTTTTTAGAAATGAAGTTTTATGTGACATTAGATTTGAAGCAGATGATGGTAAAATTGTAATTGGACATAAAAATGTTTTAATTGCAGCTAGTCCATATTTCCGTGCAATGTTTAATAATTTTAATGAGAGCAATAAAGATATTGTTAATATAAGAGAATTCGATTCCAAAATGTTACTACTATTAGTAGATTATATCTATACTGGAGAAATTATGGTCACAAAAGAAAATGTAAAGGTATAATAAAATATTTTATTTGATATCGACTTCACACAACATATTATTTTATGTTAATTATTGTTGATTTCTTAGGTGTTGTTACCTGCCGCAAATATCTTACAGTTAGATTATGTAATTGGTGTATGTGCTGAGTTTTTACAAAAACAACTGGATCCATCAAATTGCATTGATATCAATGCATTTGCTGACTTGCATAACTGTACTGATTTGTTGTCAATTTCTGAAGCATATATTAAACAACATTTTTTGTATGATTAACATTTTTTAAATTCTCTATATCAAGAGTAAGTAGGTAATTTATTATAAAAATAATGATTATTATTTCCAGAGAAGTAGCTAAAGGCGAAGATTTTCTATCCTTATCTTCTGATGATTTGGTGAAGCTTATTTCCTCTAATGACCTTGCTGTTCCATTTGAAGAAAAAGTAAGCAAACTAAAAATTGTATTTTTAATATTTTGTATGGAAAATCAACTTATGAAGGTTTACAAGTTGTATATTACAGTTGATTTCTAGACTCCACAGGAATCACTGTACAGATGTGTTATATTTGAATTCAATGATATAAAATCATTGTAAACGAAAAACGATTCTGAGCAAATACGGTATAATAATATTACTAGACGTATATTTTATGATATTGTTAATAAACTAAATTATTTTACTATTAGACATTATTAATACTGTATTTCTGGAGCAGTTTTAATTATTTTTCCAAAAAAGTTGCATATGAAAAAATCATTGTGTGCATACAATATAACACTAAAGTTTAAAGTGTTATGTTCTTACAAATAATATTTTTAAATTAAATAACTAAAATCAATAAAGCTTGATTACCATAAAGAATAATTTTATTGACTGTTATTGATAATATACAAAAACATGTCTAATTTTAAATGTCTATAAATATTAAATAACTCTAAAATAGTTAAAATGTTATCATCAGGGCTCGTAAGTTCATGCATCTGCATGTTTTTTTTGCTACACAGGAAAACATGCTAACTGTGATACAAATCCGTTTCATAACAATAGTAATAATAATATGAAATTTGATAGTGCATGTTTTTACATGTTTTGGGTGTAAAGTCATATTTGGCATATAGTTGATTTTTTACAGTCATTAGTGCATATTATTTCATAAAAATATTTTTTAGACAAATATTTGAAAAGTTTCTTCCGATTTTTGATATCTTGTTCCAATCGTCCAATATCACATGGTAAATTATAACGGTTTTTTAAATTTTTTATTGATTAATTATTTAGCTAATTAATAAAAATATCGAAAATCGGGCTTCTTACGATTGTAAAAAAAGTTCTACTCTACAATTTTTATAATAGGTATTTTTACTGTAAGCTACTTCAATAAGCCGTATTACTTGAATTACGAAACCATGGTTTTATGCCATATTTTGTCTACTAGTGCGCCCTCTTAAGTTGGAAAACATAAAAAATACACTTATAGAATAGGTATATATTACTAAATTATCTCAAAATGAAAAACCTAATATTTAATTCCAAATGTTTTCATTGTTGGTGCAATGTGCTGAATAAGGGTGTACACAAATTAGACAAAAATGACTACCTAATTAAAATTTATAAAGATGTCAAAGCTATTTGAACTTCACAAGTATTAATTTTATTTTTTATAATATTAATTTTGACTGTTAAATATATAAAAATAAAAAGGAATAAAATACTTTTAAAATGTATGGATTAATTCTTATTATTTTAAAATTTGGTCATGTTTTTTTTACATAATGCATATTTTGAGTTCATAATTTAAAAATGTGAAGGGGTTATAAATGCATATTTTCGAACTTTTAAGTGCATATTTTAATGCATATTTTAACAATTTTTAGTGCATGAATGCATGCTTATTTATGCATTTTTTAGTGCATGAAGTTACGAGCCCTGGTTATCATGTATAAAACTATATACATGAATTAATTTTAAGTAACCATCTGTTGAAACTAGGTAAAATTATACAAATTATCAATTATAAAATAAAATAATTAGTTCAAATCAATTGTATCTGATTGATGATAATGAAGTTTTGCTGTCGGCTCCGACTGAAATTAATTGGCTATAACTTTCACCTCCGCGGACCACATTGATTAATCAGTAGGCCCAAAAAATGTTGCAAACGCAGCACATAAACTTTCTACTGCATGTCTATATTGTGATTTATGTGTATTTAAAAATAACAAATAATATATATTATTTAAGATCATGGAAATATAAGAATTATTAATTAATATTCCTTTGCTTGCTATAAAAAGTAGGAACCTATGATCTTAAAGATCTACTATATTTTTAGGATCCTGTGAAAATTATACACTATTGAATGGTTGAACACACTATTATTATATTTTAATCTAGTTTTAAATATTTGTTATTGTAGGTATTTGAATGTGTTATCAAATGGGTAAAACATGATTCAGATCATAGAATAGATTTTTTGCCAAAACTAATGGAACATGTACGTTTGCCATTACTAAAGCCTGATATATTATTTAATATATCTGAAGAACCTCTTCTAAAAAATAGTCATAAATGTATGTTATTTTCATAAATATGCCATCATTATGGATTTATATATTTTATGAATTATTATTATAATTTTTTTAGGTAAAGATTATATAATCGAAGCATTCCATTTTATTTGTCAAAAATCAGTTCAGCATTTCACCATTCCAAAAACAATTAGGTTTAAACCTAGACAGTTTGTTTGTTTTCAAAAAGTATGATTCCAAATTGATTGATTAATTTATCTTCACAATAATTTTGTCCATTTAATTCTATTAGGTTCTTCTAATGTTCAGTAAGTCTAATACATCGCCAAAGTGTTATACAGAATGGTATGACCCAGCAACTAAACTGCGTGAGAAAGCACCAGGAATAGAGGATTGTCGTCAGTTAGCTGGCCTAGGCGTAATTAGAGATCAGTTTGTTTTTGCTGTAGGAGGAGTGAATAATTCATGTTCACAATCTGTTAGTATGCTTGATGTATCTTTAAAATCTCCATCTTGGGTTCCGATGGCCGACATGGTAGTTGAACGAAGACGATTAGGAGTTGGTGTATTGGATGATTGTATATATGCAGTAAGTTAAATCAATATTTCACTTATTTTATATTAAGAATGAATTTTATTTGTAATTCTAGGTTGGTGGAGGAGATGACAAAAATTCATTATATAGTGTTGAGGTTTTTGATGTCATTACCCAAAAATGGAGAATAGTGTCTAGTATGACAATTGAGAGACGTAAATTGGGCGTTGGTGTACTCAATAATCGTCTATACGCTGTGAATAAATATATCATATTATTATTTATTTATTTATTTTACATTTTATTTAATTAAATTGTGTAGGTTGGAGGTTATAATGGTTACGATTTGAAATCTGTTGAATATTATGATCCCACACTTGACATATGGACTCCGGTTGCAGAAATGTCTGAGTCTCGTGATGGTGTTGGTGTAGGGGTTTTAGATGGTCTTATGTACGCAATTGGTGGCCATAATGGATATTACCATCTTAAAAGTGTTGAGGTTTATAGACCAAGTGATGGAGTTTGGTCTTCTATAGCTGACATGCATTTGTCCCGTTTTTGTCCTGGTAACTATAACAATTATATTTTTTTAGAATAACCTTTGTAAAAATATATTGAATTTAAATTACATTATCTTATAGGAGTAGCCGTATTAGATGGTTTATTGTATGTTTTTGGCGGAGAAACAGGATCTATTGTTGATACTTTTGAAATTTACAACCCTAACACTAATACTTGGACCTTGGAAAGATTGTCAAGAAATGGAGTACAAGTTTATGGTGGAGTAGTTGTTGATAGACCACATCATTATCATTAATCAGCTTACAGTAGTACTCATTGTTAATAGTAATATGAACAAATTTTTGTGTAAATTATGATGACACGTGTATTTTAAATATTTTTGTTATTTTCAATACGTATTTGATAAGAATGTTTTTTTATAATTTATAATAACTATTTTCAAATAAAAAAAATAAGCTATACTTAAATTATATATATAATCTACTATTTAAATTACATTTTTTAGTTTATTTGTGGACCTTTGTAGTGTGTACACATTAAAAATGTATTTGAAATTTGAAGCAAATGATTATTTCATCATTTTATATAAATGATAATATATTCAAAATATTTCGACTCGTATTAGGAGATTTATAGATGTTTTGATTTTTTTTTTTTAGTTGATTTTCTATAAATGTTAATAATAATGTTACTGTTGGATCAGAAAGCTTAAATACTTCATTATTTGTTCTTCATACGTGGTTATGGTAATAGTTTAAAAATGTTATTAATGTATGTTTTAATGTATGTTTTCAAATTGCAGGTGATACTTCACAATTATGTAAAGAATTATTCATGAGTAGGTAATTGATATTTTAAAGTATATTATTATATTTTTTACCCTTCATTGACATTTTCAAATGCAATTTTTTCCATTTAGGCTGATGTACCTTAACCCTAGATCACACGCATTTACAATATTCACGAGAATACACGCACACGGTCTTTTTAGTCACACACGCAGTATGGCGCAAACCATGGTCAACTAACCAGTCACAATGAAAACATTATAAACAATCAATTTTGTTTATCGAGCAGCAATTGTTGGAAACACAGTTTAAAAATAACCCATACTTGATTTTTGACGATCACGCACACGTTCTTTTTGACCCTATATTAATACGTAATGCCTGGTAGGTAATTAACTTTGAACACTTCTATATTACTGACATCAGATCGTATACATTTGAGAGTTGTATCTAATTTTAGTTTATCACCTAATTAGAAGTTACCTAGGTTGGATTAGGTTAATATTTCATATTTTTGAAACAATGAACAAAATTCTAAAATCCCGGTCTTTTTGACCGTGAAGCGTGTGCTCTAGGGTTAAATAATGTTTCAATTTAATCTAATTGATACACTTCTGACCATTGCGGACAGGGCCGGCGGATTACCGGGAACTTTCCTGGTGGGTTGTTGTTCAAAATAATTTGTTATTATGTATTTATAATAAAATTCGGTATAAATATAAATTATAAAAATTTTGTATTTTTGTAATATAACGCTTGAGTGCTCATTTTTGTTAAATTGATTATTTTAGGTTTTTCAGATTTTAGTTTTGGTTCAGCTGAATGTCCTCCCCCTTTGGCATCAATGCATCATCAGAAATTATTATTTATGAGTACCTAGGGCACGGATTTAAATATAAATTGTATTTTTTGCTGAATTTCTTAAGGCATTGCTTTCCTAGCAAAAAAATTTGTTGGCGTATGAAACGACAAATTTTTTATTAATAATTTTTTGTCCTTTGTAGGACATTTTTATGATTAGAAGGTATTTTTCGTAAATTGTATAAGGATAAATAAATTAGTATGAAACCCTCATTTGTTGTAAACTTTGGTACCATATATAAATTTTTACATTTTGTGATGACGAAATGGAATGGGCTGGACAAAATACAGATTTCACGGGCTGAACAGTCGCTCCAAAAAAAAATAAAAATTAAGGAAAAACGGGAATTTTTAAGCAAAATAGGTTTTTGACAAAATTAATTTTGGTCTTTGGTGTAACTCTAAAACAAATAACTGCAGTTACATGCAATTTTCTCTGAACGTTTATATTAGAATTTTATAAAATGTTCAAAATAATTTGACTTGTTCTGAATGGTTTACCTACGGACATTTTCAGTTTCCAATTTTTAAGTTTTTTCCGATACTTGATAAAATGTACAAAATATTTAGACCCGTTTTGAACATTTTAAATTTTAAATTTTTTTAGTTTTTTGTCTAACTATCAATAATATTTAATTTGTTGGGTCAAAAAGTGTGAAAATCTAGTACAAGGCAGAAGGCTCCTGCTATATTTTTACTGCAGCAGTTGTATAATTTTTTAAAACACATATACCTAAGGCAATATAAGTATTATATTATATAATTTTATTGATATCAATCGTAGCACATTACGATTTTGAGATAAGAGATTGTAGTTTTTTTTATATTATTCTTGTTAACATTACTAATTTTTTCAAACATTTCGAACATCAATCTTTTAGTTTGCCTCCAAGATGTATGTCCTGAAAAAAATAGTTTTCAATAACACAAAACGGAAAAGTTATCCAAAATCTAGGGGATTGAAATTTAATCTAAAATGTATTGAAAAAAGACTTTTAATAAACTAAAAAAAAAAAAAAAATATATATTATTCAATCATATTATGTATAGGTTCAAATAAGTTATAACACAAGCACTAAACATTGCACCAATAGTTATAATATGCATTAAAGTAAGGTAATTTTAATCATTGTGCAATGTATTGTAACTTTGCTCCAAACTTTTGGGAATAAGTAGGTAAGTAAGTCACTAGTACGACATTCGGATTTTTTTGTATTGTTCTTACCTCTCAACATCTATACATATAAAACAACGCGAACAGGTAATTTTTATCTTTGTTATTGAAGCTATTGTATAGGTTCAAACTAAAAAAGGTGGGTAAGTGGATGTCGCTCTGCTGTACAGTAGTTTACAAGTGGGTCACTGTATAATGGATGGTATTACATTTGAATTCAATGATATTATATCATTGTATAAGAAAAACGATTCTGAGCGGAGACGGTATGTCCTTCTAGGTATAAGACATATTATATACTTATCGATGGTATTAAATTATATGGAATTTATGAATAAATTATTCATTGCCCCTTAAAATATGCACAACCTAACCTACTATTATCATTGAGCATACTTCTTAGTTCTTATTCCTTATAGTATGGTAGATTGTATGGATAGTCCATAATAATTTGATTTTTCAGTTTCATATATCCCCGAATCAGGGGCGTGCTCAGCTTTTTTCAATGGGGGGGGGAGGATGAACCGTATTTTGTTTTGTTGATTATCATAGACACAAAATGTTCTTATAGGTATTATATACGTTGGTATTTTAGAAGTAGGTTGATATATATTATATTATATACATACCTACCTACTATTGTTATTCTAAAATTATCACTGAAAACTTTAAAACAATATTCTATATAGCTAAACATAAAATTCAAAATGTATTAATGTTTTATATATGCGGACATGTTAAAATTATGGGTCTAAAGACCTAAATTACAAATTCAAGTTTTCTTGGTTTCTTAGCTATTTCATCTAAGACTTCATCTGGCATTAATCCATTCAAACTGTCCTAAAATAAAATGTAAGTACCTATAGGTATATTCAATTTCGGTTAAACTAATAAGTTGAAGAGTATTTTACTTCAAGCATTGAGTTTCTTGTGTATGTCTTCACCCTCTTTAATGTTGAAAATGTTCTTTCTGGGGTGGATGTTGAAACGGGTAGGACACATACAATTTTTAATAGCTTATTCAAATTTGTATAAATAGAGGAACTGCAAATTTGGAGAGCATCTAGGCTAGTTTTAATGACTTCAGAATTTTCCAATAATTTTGTTCGCCAGATTTTTAGTTCAGCTAAACTGTTGTCTTTATTTATGTGTGGTGAATAAAAATCTGCCAGATTTTTAAAGGATTCAATTTCACTTGTATTTAAAAACTGATTTTTTGAAAAAATAGTCTCAAATCCTATACTATAGTACCAACCACGAACTAAGATATACTAGATATAACTAGATAAGATAATTTAGTTCGTGGTACCAACACTACCAACTATATATATTTTATATCTTTGATAATTATTACATAACTAACAAATTAAAACCAATTATGCATTACCTTTTTTTTTTCGAAAAAAGCGAATCAAGCAAGAAACTTAAGTAAATGCATAAAAAAAAAAGTTCATGGGGGGGATATGACACCCTCATCCCCCCCCCCCGTGAGCACGCCCCTGCCCCGAATAATATTTTTAAATTACAAAAAAAAACCAAGATCGTTAATATTGATTTTAATATGTAATTTCGTCCAAATTTGAATTTAAAATGTCTGTAAAAAATAACTGTTCATATATTTTTTAGATTTTTTAGTTACAGTATGAAATATTTATGAGAAAATTTGTTTTAAATTTGTAATCCTTAGCTATAAAAACTGAACATTTTATAATTTATTAATTACGATAATTGATAATTTTCGAGATTTTGTCATTTTGATAAAGTTTGTCAAAATTCGATCTTTAATTGCTTATAAAAAAAAACTGAATATATATTTTTAATATTTTTCAACTGATATTGTTACAATATATCAGGAGCCTTTTATTAAATTTTTACACTTTTTGGCCCAATAGATAAATCTTTATTGATATTTATAGAAAAAAAAACTAAAAAAATTGAAAAATGAAAATGTCCGTAAACAGCTCAAAAAGAGTAAAAATATTTTCAAAAATGTACAGTGTATAGAAAATGCTAATATGAACATTCAGTGAAATTTTCATGTATCTACAGTTGTTCGTTTTTTAATTACAACAAAATAAGGAAATCGCTACATGAGAAATCGCGTGAATATCCAATGTTGTAAAAATTTGAATTTCAAACGCTCATAAAAATTTAATTTGACTTTCTTATAGAGATTTTTTTATTGATAAAGGTAGACAAACTTATGAGTAATCTTGTATAAGTTTTAAATAGAAAAATTTTTACGAATTCTTAACTCAAAATAATTTCCTAATTTTCGTGATTTTTCAATATTTTGTCAATTTTTGAACTTTTAATGCTTATAAAAAAAAAAAAAACTAAGGATTTTTAATATTTTTCATCTGCCTTTGAAACTAGGAGCCTTGTATTAAATTTTCAATCTTTAAACTAACAAAAAAAATTGTATTGATATTTTTAGAAAAAAAACTAAAAAAAAGGTGGGCAAGTGGGTGTCACTCTGCTGTACAGTAGGTTACAAGTGGGTCACTGCATAATGGATGGTTTTAAATTTGAATTCAATGATATATCATTGTATAAGAAAAACGATTCTGAGCGGTGACGGTATGTCAGTCTATGTATAAGACATATTATATACATATCTATGGTATTAAACAAAAAATTGACCTATAATAGGTACCTATAAAAAATTCCAAATTAATCATATCACAATATCCATTAGATACTTATAAGGCGTTATACATCAACAAAAACCGTGATACTATCATAGATATATAATAGTACACTTTAGATGTTTCAAGTACCCCCGAATAATATTATTCAATCACAACAAAATAACTAAAATAGTTATTCTAGGTTTTTTAATATGTAATTTCGTCCAAATTTGAATTTAAAATGTCTGTAAAAAATAAGTGTGTTCATACATTTTTTAGATTTTTTGGTTATAGTATGAACTATTTATGAGAACCTTTGTGTTGAATTTGTAAACCTTAGCTATAAAAACTGAACATTTTATAATTTATTAATTACAATGATTGATAATTTTCGAGATTTTGATAAATTTTGTCAAAATTTGATCTTTAAATGCTTATAAAAAAAAATCGTGCTTATGTATTTTTAATATTTTTCAACTGATATTGTAACAATATATCAGGAGCCTTGTATTAAATTTTTACACTTTTTGGCCCAACAAATAAAACTTTATTGATATTTATAGAAAAAAAAACTAAAAAAAATTGAAAGCTGTAAATGTCCATAAACAGCTCAAAAAGAGTCAAAATATTTTCAAAATTGTATGGTGTATAGGAAATGCTAATATAAACATTCAGTGAAATTTTCATGTATCTACAGTTATTCGTTTTTGAATTACAACAAAATAAGGAAATCGCTACATGAGAAATCGAGTGAAAATCCAATGTTGTAAAAATTTGAATTTCAAACGCTCATAAAAATTTTATTTGACTGTCCGGTAGAGATTTTTTTATTGATAAAGGTAGATAATCTTATAAGGAATCTTGTGTTTCATTTTCAAATCTTAGATTTAAAAAGAAAAATTTTTACGAATTCTTAACTCAAAATAATTTGCTAATTATCGTGATTTTTCCATATTTTGTCAATTTTTGAACTTTAAATGCTTATAAAAAAAATTGTGACCAAGGATTTTTAATATTTTTCATCTGCCTTTGAAACAATATATTAGTAGCCTTCTATTAAATTTTCAAGCTTTCGCAACCAATAAATAAAATTTTATTGATATTTTTAGAAAAAAAACTAAAAAAAAATGGAAAATGAAAATGTCCCTAAACAGTTCAAAATAAATCAAAATATTTTGAAAATTTTATCGTGTATAGAAAATGCAAATATAAACAACCAGTGAAATTTTCATGTATATACGTTCATTTGTTTTAGAGTTACACCAATAACCAAAATCGATTTTTTGGAAAACCAATTTTGCGTAAAAATTCCCGTTTTCCCTTAATTTTTATGTTGTTTTTCCCGGCGCTTGTGAAAACTACTGGGAAATTTATACTTTTGACCCCCCAAAGTACCAACTAGATTCACTTTCCTATCAGAAAAGCTACTGATGAAGAAAATCCAAGCACTTTTACTGTCCTAAAACGTGATGACAGACACAAAAAAAAATATAAAAATATAAAAATAAAAAAATATAAAAACATACATCATTGTAAAACCAATACATTCATCGCTCCGCTCAGAATCTAAAAGATGGAAAATGAAAATGTGCCTAAACAGTTCAAAATAAATCGAAACATTTTGAAAATGTTATCGTGTATAGAAAATGCTAATATAAACATTCAGTCCAAATGTCATGTACCTACGGTAATTTGTTTAAGAGTTGCACCAAAAACCAAAATCGATTTTTTCGAAAACAGATTTTAGTGTAAAAATTCCCGTAGTTCCTTAATTTTTATTTTGTCTCTCACGCCGCTTTTGAAAACTACTGGGAAATTTTCACTTTGGACCCCCCAAATAGTACCAACTAGATTCACTTTCTTATCAGAAAAGCCACTGTTGGAGAAAATCCAAGCACTTTTACTGTCCTAAAACGTGATGACAGACACAAAAATAAAATTAAAAATTAAAAAACACACATCATTGTAAAATCAATACATTCATCGTTTCACTCAGAATCTAAAATTGACAAAATATGGAAAAATCACGATAATTAGCAAATTATTTTGAGTTAAGAATTCGTAAAAATTTTTCTTTTTAGATCTAAGATTTTAAAATGTGATACAAGATTCCTTAAAAGATTATCTACCTTTATCAAGAAATAAATGTCTATAAGAAAGTCAAATTAAATTTTGATGAGCGTTTGAAATTTAAATTTTTACAACATAAAACATTGGATATTCACTCGATTTCTCATGTAGCGATTTCCTTATTTTGTTGTAATTCAAAAACGAATAACTGTAGATACATGAAAATTTCACTGAATGTTCACATTAGCATTTCCTATACATTTTAGAATTTCGAAAATATTTTGATTCTTTTTGAGCTGTTTACGAACATATTCAGTATTCAATTATTTTAGTTTTTTTTTCTATAAATATCAATAAAGTTTTATCTGTTGGGCCAAAAAGTGTAAAAATGTAATACAAGGGTCCTGATATAGTGTTACAAAATCAGTTGAAAAATATTAAAAATACATAGGCACAATTTTTTTTTATAAACATTTAACAATCGAATTTTGACAAAATTTATCAAATTTAAAATTTAAAATTGGATAATTATTTTGTAGTTAAAAATTTATAAAATAATCAACTTTTATATCAAAGGTTTGAATTTGAAAATTTAAAACAAGATTCCAAGTAAGTAGTTAATTCTGTTACCAAAAAATCTAAAAAATACATACGCACAGTTTATTTTGTATAGTCATTTTAAGTTCAAATTTGGATGAAATTACATAAAAAATACCTATTTTAGTTATTTCGTTGTGATTGTATAATATTATTCGTGGGTACTTGAAATGAAAAAATGAAAAAATATAAAAAAAACACACATCATTGTAAAACCAATAATTTTATATAATTTATATAAAACATATTTGGATATGTGAATATTTTATTTCTTATGAACGCCGTGTGTATATAATAATATTAAAATAAAAAGCGTTTAAGTGGATGTCGCTCTGTTGTACAGTAGGTTACAAATGGGTGACTGTACAATAATAAATTGTATGAAATTTGAATTCAATGATATAATAGCATTGCATACGAAAAACGATTCTGAGCTGAGACGGGCTGTCAGTCTCTCTCAATATTTTATATTGTAAAAAACTTTAAATCGTTACAATTCTTTTATTAATTTCTATGGTGATACAAAGCATTAGAAATTAAGATCCAGTTTTTCGTGTTTTGTTGGTGGTTTTTCCCGTTGCATTAAATAACTATCGAGAAAATCGAAAAACGACCTCTCTCCATTATTTGTATCTAAATTGAATGTCTAATTTAAAAACCTCTCACCTTCAACACAAGCATTTTCTTATAGGAGGGGAGCAAACTTCCTACTGTATTTATAATTGAAAATGTGTTGGGAATTGTTTGAAAATAAAATAAAATTGTTATTTTAACGAAATTCTAATACTGCGGGAAGACGAGAACGATAAACATACTAGCTGGATAGTAACACACGCCGTCGTCTGGGCAATTTTCTCGGAGAACGGTCTATGTATTGAAAGATTTGTATTTAGCTCATTTCCAATTTTCGATTCAATCCTGACGAATGTCTCGTTCGTCTAGTCGCTCCTTTTCTATCTGCCATTGTTACCGTCGCCACTACAGCGAGTGGTGACGTACAGACCTCGGAGTAGGAGCCCGATGTCTCGAATTTTGGACCCGCAGGCGGAGAGGAGTTGGCCGAAGACGTCGAGGAGACCGTCTTCTCGCACGATTGTGGATTGCCGAGCGGCGACACGCTCGCTCCGATCTCAGCGACAGCACCGCTCGGTAACGACGACGCGGTCCGAGGAGACGAAAATTCAAAAGTTTCAGAAGTAGAGGACGATTCCATTTTACGTCCAGAAGACGATGTGGCGGAGGAAATAATCAAGGGGAGAAGTCTTCAATATTTTTGGTGAGCCGGTCGGTTGGTTGGACCCGGCGGCTGAAGCACTCAAATCTGCGATCCACCTCGTAAGAGGTGTAAAGGCGTAAGACGCTTTTTCCGCTTACTATGCTGCTTCAGTCGATGATGAAACGTCCGCAGCTCGCCCCCCAGGGCGAAGACGACGGACAGAAATAGGAATACGGAATGGCGGGGAGGATGCGGGAAATAGCATGCACGGTACTCAGTGGTAAGTCACCCACACACGTGGCTCGTTCGGTCGTCGATGACGCGCGAGACCTTCTGGTGGCTCGGCGAGCGCCCGACCGCAGTTACGGTCACGCGGAGCGACGAAAGACGGCCACGGCACGGCGGATAGTAGACGTACCTCGAATTTACACCGACTTGGTACGATGGCGATGGTGACTCGGTACGACGGCACCGGCGGATACTTCGGCACGGGGTGAGTGGTACGGAGATTTGCGTGCTAGAAACACGGGGACGTCAGCGGCGCTGGACTCTTAGAAACTTGACCGTTTCCGGGTCTGGCGGCGCGCGGCGGCCGAAGGGACAACGCCAGGGTGAAAATTACCGAAAGCCAAGGACTTCACTGAGGTCCGCTGACTCTTTCCTTTTCGCCCCGCGGTAATTCCACATCGGCGTCTTCGCTCGTCCACACCGGTTCCGCAGCACATAATCTCACATCGCTCGTTCCGCGTCTTGGTCTTGGCCGTCCATTGGCTTGATCGTCAAGCCGTCGACCGTCGAAACGAGCACGACATCGCGCACTAGTCGGCTGGGCAAGGTCGTCAAGCGTTCGAGCAAACACGATAGCGACACTCGTCAGGTTGGACAGGTCGGGGAACGTGCAGAGGTGACCAGTGGCCAGCAACACTGCATTTTCACACCAATCGCCATCTCGCATCCTCCCTCCTTGTTTATTGTGTCTATCCTGTCGGTCGTATTTTTTTTTTTAAATTTAAGTTATTTTAAATTCCAAATTGTTAAATTGTTCACTTATTTTCAGCCCTTTTCTTATAATAAACATATTTTTATGTGAACAAAAAAATATTGTTTCTTTTTAAGATAGCTGGCTAATTTAAAAAGGGTTAAATTTGTTTTTTTATTTATCAGATTTTAGTACTGTTGGCCTTAAGACTATTTTTCGGGTTGCCATTCGTACCACCACATGACATCGAAAATGTATTTGTTGAACTTGTATCTATATATTATGTATCCAAATATAGATTATAGGATGGTTATTTTCTTATTACCTATATATTGCATACCTACTTATATGTAGAAGATGATTGTTTATTTCCACCAACAATTTTGGGCTCAAGAGCTATGAAAATCCTCGGTAATACTATAATAACTAGGGCTCGGATTTATATGTAAATACATATTTTCTCTGCGACATGATAAACTAATTTCGGCAAGTGATAAATTCGTTTCACAAGATTTTTGATAAAATGAGCTATATTTGATTTTACATATTTTGTCATAAATACATGTTTTTACATATTTCACAATTGTTTTCACATATTTAGACAATTTTACTGGTTTAGCGTCTTTTCTTCAGACTTGGCTAAATAAGGGTTCCTCCGTGACAAACGACCGTCGAACTCAACCTGTTATATTTTCAATTATTTCTAGATACGATTTTATCGATTGAAATATCAGATATCTTATCGTAATATATTACGATTAACACAATATTTTTAAACACGTTGGACACGAACGAGTGAACACTGCGATGAGTGTGTAGTTTTTAATGTGACATCGTAGTGTGAGTTTTGTGGCCTCGTTTTTCGTTATATTTTACATGTTTATTACCAATAGGTTATGCCAAAAGTACGATCGTCTAAGACTTGCAAAGCAATAAAATATGTTTCTGAATATCCAAATGAACATTTACAAAGTGAAGGCCACGTTTTGTATTGTACCTACTGCTTGTAAAAAATCGATAGCAATTGATTATTTTTTTTTTTTTTATAATACCTACATATTTTTAATTCTTTAGCACATATTTTATGTACATATTTTCGTTGTATATAAATACATACTTTGGTTATATAAATATATATAAATCCGAGCCCTAATAATAACTATATACAGGGTGTAATAGAATAGATATTTTAAATAAAGTATAAACCTTTTGTTTTCATACATATTTTTTTATTGGTACAACATAATATAAATTATGTGATATTATTATAATTATTTTATACAAACTAGATTTTCATGAATAATATGCATGTATAATATAGGATTATATATCTTTGTTTGGATTTGTATAAATATTTAATATCATAGAACAAAATAATATAATAAAGTGTGATACATGTAAGTATGTAATATTATGTATAATAACTAATAAATGTTATACGACTTGCGAGAAAAGTTATAAGAGCCACGAGATGTGTTCAAGTAATCACTAATCATGTGTTAATAAATGGTGATAAACTAATAAGTGTTAAGTGTTAACTGCATATACACCGGCCCAACAGCCAATAAAATCGCATTTCAGACAAGCTAGTGTGGCAGAAGTCGTATATTATTTGATAATTCAGAATTCTGTCTTATAAACGCGAATATTAGTAAATGGACGACTTATGAATTGCGTGAATCACATTAATGTTTACAGTATAGTTACATGAATAGTTTTTGTAAACTTACATGGCTTTGTTTATTTAAATAAAGGTACAAGTCGTGTTCATCTTTAGCAACTTCAGTTATTTAAAATAGAAATACGTGATTCTTAATACTAACATAATTTAACAGTTAAAAACCGATAAAATAGCCCGACAATAGAATAACTTCAATATATATTTTAGAAACCGATTAAGTATTTAAAACTAACGACAAACTATAACTAATTAAATATTGACACTTTATATTCGTTACTACACGAGTTGCACCGGAGATTTTAAATGCTACCTACAGTTCCTAACATTATACGATTTGCCGAAATGAGCTGTAAAATTCACCATGGAAAAAATGTAATAATAATAATTATTATTATTATTTCATTGTTGAATATTTAAAAATTAAAATTTTAATGCTTAACATGATATAATAAAATATTTTATATATACATAGAATATCATATAAATTTAAAATCATTAAATTGTTGATATATTTAACAAACTAATAAAAAAGTACATAATTATAATATTTTTAAAAACTATTGTTATACGATCAAACTATTTTTCATCTATTTTTATTCATTTTCAATGGGTAAAAAATAATTTTTCTTAACAACAATGTGCTTAATCATTTAATATATAAGTAACCATTACAGTGAAATAGATAGAAAGTAAAAAAGTTAAATGTAACACCTACTCAAATTATTGTATATGAATTACAATTAAAAGATTAAAAACATTTAAAAATAATTTGTCTGACTGATGAATTTGTATGACATAAATTTTGACTGTAAATATATTATTTAGAATAGAACATAGGTAAGTACCTAATAACTATCGATACCTACTAAAAGATACAGTGATTATAGAAAAGTGACAACAATAAAAATAAAATATAAACCTGGGACGTTACCTTAATTTAATTGGGTACCTATGTAATTTCTATTAGATTTACTGAATTCGTTACCTATAATTATTCATTTATCTTTTTACATTATTATGTTGTGTTTATTATGTATAATTTTTTTTAAATTATATTTGTGTTTTTATATTATAACATTACGTATTAGCACTAGAAATTATTATTGGAATTTAAAAACCGAATTCCACAAGAAAAAAAATAGCATAATGCACTGTTTCTCGAATATAAGTAACGCCTATGATATCAAATATTTAATACGATAACCATAGGCAGTCTTAGGATTTTAATTTTGAAAGAAACATAATCTCGTACAAATTTTAAAAATATTATAACGAGTCCGTGGGCCTTCCGCCTGTAAATTATTTCACTAAAATCCGGTTTTTAATAAATCTGGATTATCGAATCAATCCTAATAAGTGCACCTATCGTTCTATAACCAATTTGAACAAGTAATATTAATAGTATATAAAGTATTATTAATACTCAAGTGAAATATAATTTAACTACATCCATACCTTTAGCATAACTTCGACCAGCTGCACATCTTAATATTATTGATTGACTTCACCCATGAAATTTAGAGTGCTAGGTTCTGTGTCGAGAGCTATTTTAAGTCGTGGACAAAAATAAAATTGAAAACATCAATTACTTTACTTTAATTTAATTTAATAACACTATTTAAAAACCAAAGTTAAAAAACTTAAAAACTTATTTGATACAATTATTAAAAAAAAAAACACTGTCGAAATATATTACAATTTACAATATAAATAAACTTATTTTATTCGATTAAACATTTACAAAGTGTTTATAGTCATCAAAAAATAAACAATATATTCACCAGCTCTCTACTATAATAATAATAATAATAATAATAATATTTATAGCCAGCACAGTATCGCACAATATAATATAATTTGTTTATTTAGATAATAGCCAACACAATATAATATCAATTTTATGTACAACATAGAGATTATACATCATAATAATAATAGTTACAAAGTAATGTTTATATAAATAAAGTAATGATATTCCTCATCGCTTCAACGATGAAACCTAATTAGCTGGTGACGACTGGATGTTAAACTTTATGTCAAAATACAATTTCAGAGTGAGAAAGCCAGAGGCTACTTTAGTTCAGTTGGTCGTTTAATGGCTTTTAATAAAGTTAAAAAATGTTTATGTTATTCTTATTATAGAACTTAGAAGTTGTTTTATTATTAATTTTTTACTAGTTAGGTAAATTCAAGACTGTTAAGATAAACCTATTTAGATACATAAGTTTTGTAAAATATATTTTAAATTGGTATTATTTTACCAGGTACCTACCTATTATTAACAAGGTTTGTTAAATTTTTATGTTATTCCTATTAAAGAAGTTGTTTTATTAATAATTTTATACTAGTCAGGTATATTCAAGATTGTTAAAATATATTTAGCTATACTTATAAGTTTTTTAAAATACCTATATTAATAGGTATATATTTTTAACTGGTATTATGTAAATAGGTACCTATTATTAACAAGGTTTGTTAAATTGTAATTTTATTCTCATTAAAGAAGTTGTTTCATAAATATAAGTTGTTTAAATATTATTATATATAATATTAAAAGTTGTTGGGTTTATTTATATGTATATGTCATCTTACCCCAGGTAAATGTCAAATTACCCCAGCTCATGGGTAAGATGACGAATTTCGGTTTTTTTTTTTTTAATTTAAAAAAAAATTGGCTTTAAGACAAATTTTGACACTGATATTTTTTTACAACTGTTCCACAAGTTAAATTTTAAATTGGAGTAGAATTTGGACTTGCATCATAAAAATTAGCCATTTGAGTACACAATGTTAATGTTAATCATAATGTTAGAGTACATCAAACCTAACATTCGTCCACTTGCCCTGGTCTCCCCTATCTATAGTATCACGGTTTGTTGTTGATATATAACGCGTTATAAGTACCTGATATTGTGATATGATTAATTTGGAATTTATTATAGGTAATTTTTTTCAATACTATATATAAGTATATAATATGTCTTATACCAAGACTGACATACCGTCTCCGCTCAGAATCGTTTTTCTTATACAATGATATTATATCATTGAATTAAAATTTAATACCATAAATTATACAGTGACCCAATTGTAACCTACAGTACAGCAGAGCGACATCCACTTACCCACCTTTTTATTTTATTTTATTATTATTTATTGTTTTTATAGTAAGTTTTTTATGCTGCAAATCCTATTATAATTTAGTATTTTAAATTTTTAACAAACAAATGTTTTGGTATGATGTAAACTATTTAATTGGTTTTTATATTATTTTATTATAATATTATTGAGCATTATTTATTCATTATTATAAATTAACGTGTCAACAAGCTAGTGGAAAATTAATTCATACAGCATATGTGTGTAAATCCTTACTATGTTGTATAGCTCTGTATAGGTATTGTTATGGACGCGCACTTGGCGATTCCACACAAATAAAATAAAACGAGTTTAAATTACTTTGGCTCAAAATAATATTCTTTATTTAATCGTAATAACGTTTAATTATATGAAATGCTCTGAAATGGTCTGTAATGGTCTGTTGTGACACCAACACTAACTCTACCTGCTACGTGTGCGAGCCCCGCATACGAGCTGGTCGTCCGTTCAAAAGGGTTTATTCAGCAGATTCCTTAGACCAGTCGTATGGATAAGGGAGTCCTGCTCACCTGTGTCACACACGTATCAGTTTACAATATGATTAAACAGAAATTTACATTTATACTACAAGAACTATAGAATAATATTACTAACAGTATTCAGGGGTTCTTAACAGTATACTTTTGGTTTATTTTGGACCAGTGTGCTGAAAATATTTATTTTTTTTATCGACATGTAAGGAAAAAAATAAATCAAAATATTCAATATGTCTATAAATATCTACATCTTTTAAATCTACTAAAGTATGATTTTACGTTTCAAGTTTTCAATGATGATCAGATTTAAAAAAAAAATGCTCCAGGACATTCGAATGTTACCTATTCCGTCTAACAAAAGTACAACATAGCAAATTAAAGTTTAATGGAACCAATTTTGTGTTCTTAGTAGTTATACCCGACTTTTGCGTCTGTTTCGCACATCCGGTTTTTGATTGGTTCTCCGTTTGTTCCCCGAAACCCCCGGAAGTAATCGCAAGGACAAGCGGTGGGGTGGAGGAAGTGGTTTTGCTTGCGCGACCACTCATCTTCTTATTCCGTGGCGAGTATAGCTTAAAATATTTTTGAGTGAATTGAATAATCATCAAATATAAAGGTACGAATAAAATTATGTGTTGTCCAACAAATCTCGTTGAATATATTTTTGAAACAGGATGTTAATTTTAAAATCGTAATTTCTAATAGTTTACATTCTTGTAACTTATAAGTTATAACTCACTTTAAAATTATAATATCATTAAAACTTATATTCGACTAGACCGTTTTTAAAGCGTTAAGTTTAGGCAATTTTAGATGTGTTCAAATGCTGGTTCGTGTAAAAGTGTACGTAGTAAGACAGTAGTATCTATTGTTTGTTCCTAATTCGTTTATCAGCTACCTACTTATAATACAGTGGATGTCCTGAAAAATGTCATTACAACATTTTCAATTCGAGTTCAGAAATAATTCAAAATGAAAATATGGCCGAAGGGCGAATTGTAGGTATAATGAAAAGATTTGAAAAATAATTGTCAATATATTTACCTATAAATTTAAATTATAACTTTTCTTTCTAAATGTGTTCAGATTCTGGATGTCGTTAGATCTTCAACTGGTATTGTCCATTACTATCGTTAAAGTGCTGTTGCCTGTTTGAATTCAACTACCTACTATAAATAAGTAAGAAAATAAATATTCTATACATTTATTTTAATTCAATGATATTTTATTTTTGTCTGGACGCACGATGCGTCTGCCATATAATATCTTATACAGTTATATCCATCATGGTCGAGCGTCTAGACACAGTGCATAATATTTTACTTACAATAAAAATATATACCTACCCCATATTTAAATAATATTGTGATCATGATGTAAAGCTACATAATAAGGTTGTTGTACATTTTTTGGGAAAGATGATCATATTTATACTTTTTGAAAAATATCCTTATTCCGATAAAATTGAAGAATACCAGCATACAGCTCATGATATTTACTATGATTATCATAGGCAATATGAAAAAAAAGTTTAAATAAAGATTAAATAATTACTTTTTTTCCAAAAAAAAAATAAAAATACAGTTTAATTTTTAAAGATTTGTTAATATTTTAGGAGAGAATTGAATAATTTATTTTGAGGGGGCTTAGCTCCCCAGCCCCCCTAGTTTCTCTTATGGCTTGTGATTGTAAGTCATTTTATTGTGTTATAATTGTATCTAGTTGGGTAGAACAAAAAATATATAATAACAATTAGGTATATTATATTATATCTATATGCATATAGGTATAGGTAATCGGGCAAATAGGTAATGGACACGTAATGTTTATCATTGATGACCATTACCCATTTGCCCAATTACCTATTAGAAAAGCCACCTGTAATGGATGGTGTTGAATTTGAATTCAATGATAATATAATATCGTTGTACACAAAAAAAAAAAAAATTAAATTTAAAAAACACACTTTTCTAAAAAAACAATACAAAAAAATAATAAAAAATTAACTGATGAAACATTTAAAAGTGTGTGGTGCATCATACAAAACATTTAAAGCCGAGCTAAGTCTCACATACACTTCTATGTTCAATCCTGTTTATAAGATAGTGACTGGGAGTATATTTCAAGTGTAAGAGCACCACACACTTTTAAATTTTTCTTCAGTTAATTTTTCATTATTTTTTTGTATTGTTTTTTTAGAAAAGTGTGTTTTTAAAAAAAAATTTTTTATTTTTTCCTCGGAGATGACTTTGCACACCCGTCGTCGCTGACCTGAAGGTCCGGGTCCCAAAATGACTACGGATTATTGTATTGTCATCCAAGACCAAGGTCTATACCAATTTTCAGAATTTTTCATCGTCAAAAAGTGCCTCAAATCGAGCGCGCAAGATTTGATTACAGACAAACAGACGTGAAAGCGAATTTAAGAAAAGTGTGTAAATACTAAATAGGATTCTGAGCAGAGAAGATGTGTCAGCCAACGATATCTTATATTATACCTATTTATTGTACCATTATTGTATTATACCTACTACACGGTCTACGGAACCTAGCCATTGAGTTGAATTAATTCCTATAATTTGCATAAAACAATGTATAATAGTATATTACAACAAGTATTATTAATAATACTAATATTTCAACAAAATAAGTTATAATATATTATAAATATTATATTATATAATTATATAAAATATAATGTGTCATCAAATTTGAACTTAAGAGATATATGTAACAAAACACTGTGTTTATAAATTTCGATTTTTTCAGTGAACGTATAAACTACTTATGGTATACCTTGTTTTTCTAAGCTACGAAAATTGAATATTAGTGTAATAAGCCTGGGTGCTTGGTACCTACTATCGTAGTACTGACAGTAGATAAGTGGCAACCAAGTTATTATTAGATCAGGTCGCAGACACTTTATTTGATGTTGTAGTCGTGGTAGACAATGAATGATAAGACAGATGTAATATATTGTGAATTTTTATTATAATGTTCGATAATTTTTCTAAGTCCAAATAATATTCAACAGAGTGACGTGAAGGTGCTTGCACTAATGGGTGGTAGTACACGTCTGAATACAGGCCGTTTCGGGCTCCCTTATATATGAGGTTCCCCGTACCCCTTGCCTACATATGCGATATCTCCGTTCTCACGGATGTCACTCGTATAGTCACCATTCTAGCCCACGCATTTGACGATTGAATATTTTATCCGATTGAATGTATTACTAATTTGTGATCAGTCATTTTACTTTTTAATATTTAAATTCATCGTATGCGTCCAATTTTCCTGTCAAATATGACAACCGCTTATTTTGATCCTATTGTACTTAATACCCGGTTATTCCGACCTATTATATATTATGATGACTTTTATGATTTTGGTAGTGGTTTCTGTCAAATGTTACAACGTTTATTTTTGAATCCCTTATTTTTTTTATTACCTGCAGGTTATGCCGGTCCATTGTATATTATAATATTTATGCACCTGTGGAATCTGGTTTTATTGTTACTGTCAAATGTTACTACGCCTAATTCTGAATCCCGATTCGTCGTATGTTATAATAATAACTATGTACTTATGAAATTGGTATTACTCCGTAGTAACTGGCTTACTACATCTCCCCCTTTAAAAGTTGATTTTTATCGTCTAAAATGAGAAAAATTAACTCAAACTTCCCTCCATTAGGCCAAGCACTTTCATGTGGTTACAAGTTACATATATAAATTATTTCATTACATTCAATTATTACATGTTTACATAATATGATGTTTGTTACAGATATTTAGTTACATTATTGAATTATATGGTACATTCCACCATACTTTTCTGGTTATATTTATTAAATGTTATTGACAATTACAAATTATATTCCACAATATTACAGTATATATTTTACTTATTATCTAGGTTAGTATATTATGTGATTAACAATATATTTTTTTTTTGTTTTTGTTTTACAACAATAATCTTATCTTAGTGTTAATATAGTATAAATTAATCCTTTAATATAATATGAATTCTTAAAATCTATTACAATATATTTTTTTTTTGTGCAATATATATATATGATAAAATAGTGGTGTACTGGTGTGTTATATATTTTTTTTTTTTCCATTACCATGTTAATTATATTTTAAATAAATTAGATTAATATATTTCTTTTCCCATCACCATGTTAATTAAGTCCAATATAATATGCTAATATGTTCCTTTATGTATTTGTATATTTTTCTATAAAAATTTAATCCTAAATTTTCCCCTTTTTTTTTTTCATTTTGTTTTTTTCATCATTTTTTTTTTTTTCCTACGCTTACGTTTGTTCCTATATATATATTTTCCATTAATCGTTATATTATTATATTTTATATCTAGTTAATATTACTATTCCTATACTGTGATTTGATTATATCTTTTTACTACGGGTCCAGACCAAGCAATTAACTATTGTAATTAAGTTCCATTACATGATCGAGACAAGTACTAAATTGATTTTATTCTATTCTATTTTCGTTTGTGTTTTTATCTTGCTAATCGAACCCGTGACGTTAGAGTGTGCTGAAAATCAAAGCACTCTCTTTCGACACAGGCTAAATTAACAAGACCTTGTCCTTGTAACTTCTTATTGAGTTTTATTGGCCATTTGATCCGTTGGTGTTTCCGTTAAAAATCCGTTATACACACGATTTTCGAACCAACCACCAAACGATCAAACTCCAATATTTTCCTTAAGTTGTCAAACCGTTCGGTATATAATAGCGTAACATTTATCTATTCCCAATAATAATAGATTAAATATGTCCCTATTATGTACCGCTCGATTTCTAGTCGTATTTTTTTTTTTCGTTCCTATTCTGAAATTAATTTATTTTAGATTACTATTTTAGCTCTAATTTAATTATTTACTAGTATCTATCGTTACTTCCTGTTCTTTTATTTACTTTAATGTGTTAGTTAAGCTATTTGTTAGTTTGCTATAATAAAAATTAAAATTCGTTAAAAATTTACATTTTACAACGTCGATTTATGTACGTGGTATTGTTTATAATGGTTGGAATTGCTTTACTAAATTTTGATACCCATATTCCCTAACCATTTTGTTGAATATACACTTTGTAAATCTTACATCGGTTTTTGGATCGTGAGCATACGTTATTTTGTGCTTATGTGTACATATGCCGCTATGTGCTTCCGTTAAATTTAATAGCCTACCATTCTTTTGGATTCTACCTACTCTAAATTCGAAAATTCTTTCTGTTATCTTTCCCCTTAATTTTTCCAATAACATGTAAAAGTCCCCATCGAAATTTAAATCATAGCATCTAATATTTAGTATTTGTATATCTCCTAACCCTAATCTATTTAGGATATTTCTGTCGTATGATCCCCCAAACAATACCACTACATTTATCTTATTTCCATGCAAAATATAATTTCTTATGAATTCTGGTGTTAAGTTATTTAATTGAGAATTCAGACTTTTATTAAGTTGCGCTAAACAGGTCGTCTCCACTTCCTTCTTGTTGTGAAAAATCCGCCTTATTGATTTCTCTGCCAACTGTGTTTCACGAACAGTCATAACTCTTACCTGTTCATGAAGTGGCAAGAGAAGCGGTTTCCCCTCGAGCTTACGAATCTTACATTTGTTCAAGCTGTTCGAAATCGCCCCTGATATTAGCACAATATCAGTTTTCCTCATATTGGTGAATTCAAAATCCATGACAACGAACTTGACTTCCCTTCTAATTCACAGTCGTTAATACATTTATTATTATTAATAATATTAATACGTGTTCTATTTCTAATTACTATTTCTAACTACTTATGTAAATATTTTTTTTCTATATTTTTCTACTTAATTAATTATACTTATAGTAAGTATACTCTAAATAATAAAATAATCCTATATAATTTATTTTATTTGGGGTGGTACATCCTCCCCTTCAAGTGGATTTCGTTCGTTTACCTTTTTTAATTTTTGTTCAATTTGGATATTATCCGCGCAGAGTTTACTTTTACCTACTCGTACCATTTCATATTGTGGTCGCCTTAATGAAGTGAGCCTGCATTTATATGTTATATATATAAAAATGATTAGCATTATTGAGAATACTATCAAGCCCAATGTTAAATAAAATAAATAATTACGCGTATCACTCGCTTCTAGCTGTCCTGATTGTGTTAATATTTCATTATCAATTTGTTGTTGAACATGGTCTAACGATTGTGCTATTTCGTGTATTTTTTCGAGTTTATGTGAATCTGGTTTAATTATTACTTTAGGCAAGTTCATACTTTTTATTCTATCGGATACCTTAAATGATATTTTTCCCTGTCCTACTTCGGGTATAAAGTTAGCATAGTGTTTGGACTTTATTTCTTGTGTCGGATTTAATATAATATCGTTCCCGTACGCTCTACATTTTGAACTTAACCAAATTAATCCTTGTTTTCGTATTTTCGTAATGTATGGTTCCGCATTTTCCCTACACGCGATAGTTAACGTTTCTCCCTTTGTTGTATATATCCAAGTGTTCGCATGTTTTAATTTGTAGAATATGTCTTTCGATAATACTAATACTCCCGTCTCGCATGTTTCTGGCAAGACATCAGGATTTTTGAATAAAGCTATTTCACATGGGTTTTTGTTGTTTGAGTGAACAACTGGTGAAAATTCTGGACATATCGTAAATATTTCTGTTTCCGTACAATGCAAAAGTTGAGTTTCTGTAAACGTGGTATATTGTTCCCTATTCTTTGTAATCGCTACATATTGGAATTCTGGTTTTAAAACAATACTATGATTTTTATTCTTTATTCCATTAATCATTGTTTCAACCGGTTGTGGTATTGGAAGTATTCTGAACAACGTGAGTTCTAATTCGGTAACCAGCGGAAGCTTTATTACGAAAACGATTTGACTGTCTTTATAGAACACTGCCATTTTTGTAATTTTACTTAATTCGTAGATTTCATTCGGATTTGTACCCATAGGCAAATTTAAATTAATCGGTAAATTTAATTTAATCTGTGTTAAATGATTTGCCAGTTCACGCGGTGTCATTAAACTTGGATGTATTACTCCTGTCCTAGCCGTGGTTATAATAGCGCCTATCGATTGTGTTTCCATTGAATACTGCGATAATAATGCTGTGAATATACCATGTATCTTATTTGATAAAATTAATGATTCTAAAGTGTTTGTCTTATTAATTATTTCGTTTATTATATCTTTTTTGTTTACTAATTCATTGTATAATTTACTTATTTCATCAGATGTGGTACTAATACCTTTTACAGTAGATTTAACTACCGTGGTTTGATCCTTAAGTATGTGTAACATACGTTCGTTAGTTTTTTCTATTTTTCCTATTTCTTCCACTGATTCTTTCGCACATTCCTCGTCACATACCCCGAATAGTGTTTTCATAGCCGAACCTACGAAATTTATTAGACCCCGTCTTTTCCTACTTGGAAATGTGGTAGGTTCCGATTGCTCGGCGTACCTTCCTATCGATTCGTACATTTTCTCGCGTTGTAATGAAATTTCCTGAAACATTACTTTAAAAATATTGTCTAGCCTAGAACACATTTCTAATGCTGTCGCGCTATTCTTGCAAAGATCAGTTATTATACTTATTTCCGTTTGTAATTTGTCATGCCTAAGGTCGTAATTTTTTAATGGTAAATACGTGATCAGTTGCCAGGTCGCTCCTGTCAATCGAACCGTACCATAATTTTCATAATACATCAATGTTTGATTTCGAAATTCTTCCACCCTATATGGATTTTGACTTTGCCCTGCCGTAACCAGAGACAACCTAAAACAATATATATACATTTTAGTTCAAACTCGTTATAACTTGTTGAAATAATCTCTAATATATATATTATTTCGTATCATCTCGCCGGCTCGGACAAAATTACGCGCATTTATCGCGTTTAAAATTGTACTAATTAATTTATAATTCGTTGTCAGTGAGTTCCGGTGGTTGCTTGTTCGTTCAGAATATGGTGGCAACTCCCACCGTTCCTATACCGCCAACTATCAAAATTAATTAGTATCATTTTTTTTTTTTTTTTTTTTTTTTTTTTTTTTTTTTTTTTTTTTATTGGTTTTCATTATTCCTATTTATATAATATCTATTTTCTACTTCATTAAGAATACTTTCTATAGTTAAATTATTTTCTACATTAAGTAAATCCATAACATCGTTTTCATAATTACTACTACGTATATTCCTAATATTGTCAATATTACTATCGTCATCGCTAAAATCGTCCACCTCGTCCATATTACTAATTGTACTATTAGGTGCTATGTATCTTAAATTATTACTATTACTATCACTATCACTATCTGACCACCACAGGCCAGCTGCTTCAGTCATATTTCTAATACTATCATTATTACTAATACTACGTAACATACTTCTATTACTAGGCGTCCTACTATTACTAGCCAACTCCCTATTAGTGCTATTATTATTACTAATATTATTATTTCTAACATTATTTCCGTCATTATTATCATCTAGTAATCTACACAACTTATAGCTATTAACGTTCAAATAATGTGCCCATGCTTCCTTGTTTATCTCCTTATTTAATTCCCAAAACTCATTGATGACCCTTTTTGCCAGTGCTATATTGTTTTTCAATTGTTGTTCATTTTCACTTCCCATGAGTGCAGGTGGTTCCGTTCGGTTGTAGACTATACTTGCTACGCCTACGGGCTTAGCTCCGCCTACTCCCGGTATCCGGTTTACGTCTAGGTGGTAACGAAATGGCGTTGTCGATACATTACATGCATGAGGGTCTCGGAACCAACTCCATAACCCCCGACATAGTTCCACCATCTCCGGTTGTGGAAACCTACCGGGAAGAATGTTACCTCGATCTCCATAGTAAACATCAATCAATGTCCTAAGGTTATGTGTAACTTGTCCCATAGGTTCCTCCCCTGTATAGCGAAACAGTTGTAACTCGCATATGTAACTATCATTTTTTTTTAACACCATTACCACCAGACGACCTCCCGCCTGCACACTCATTATCATTTCATATTCCGGGTCTTCATTTGCATTTCCGTCGAATTGTACTAGCAGTCTGGTCCCATCTGAATCAGTGATCACCAGTGCCGTTATCTCCTCTTCCCTACAAGATCTTTCATTTTAATAATATGCTTTGTTATTCTAAAATAATCCAAACTACTATTGCGTTAACTACTTCTATAAAATTAATTTCTAGCTACGTTATTTTTTCTACAATGAAGCTTGTACTAGGTTAATTTGTACTAATCTACTAGGAATCTATTACCATGCATATTTTACTCTACAGTAAAATTTTTCTTAGACTATGACTATTTATTATATCCTATCATTAGTTCTATTCTATATTTTATCCTATCATTTGTACTATTCTTAATTCGTATATTAATCTACATATTCCAACAATATTTCTGGTTCCGGTATATACTCCATGTGTTCAACTAATTCTTGACAATATTGGTTACCGACTCTGCCCTTCGACATGTCGTAGAGAAATGTTGCGATGCTTTGTTCCATCCTTCTTATTTTGTTGTCCGAGAATGGTTCAGCTAGTTGACTGTTTGCTAATTGTATATGTTTTGTTAAACATGGTGGTATATTACTTCCGTCGCCTATTGTACATTTTTCATGTTCCCCAGTCATAATAGCGAAATCCAGTTCGATACAGAATAACTTGTATGTCTTCCTATAATTAGATTTTTCTATTATTTAATTGTATATTACCTAACACTATCTAATCTTAATTTATTTTAATTTTAGTTTTATTTAAAAAAAATATTTTTTTTTTTAAAGTCGTAAGTTTGCTGTGTCGTCGCGGGCTCGTATTGTATCCATTCCCGTAAAGTCTAATGTTCGTACGAGGTATCTATATCTCTCCTTCCTGACTAACCTATAGTGCTTCACTATAGTTGTCATTATCAACATCATTATGATTACAATTATTCCTAGTATTCCACATACTATATATAGGTAATTAATTATTCGTTCATCAGGAATGCACACAACTGTTTTTTCATTATTGCTCACATAATAACTGCCTTGGTTTGTTTCGTAATTTATACTTTCACTTTCTGTGGTACTCCAGTATCGTGTTGATGTTTCGTCCGTAATATTATTCAATTCGTAATTCGATATTGTACGTCCGGTTCTTGCTGTCTGTGTAGTGTGACCTACTGTGCTAGTTATGTTTGCATAATCTTTGTTTACTTCCGTGGCGTTGAACTCGACTGACCCAGTTGTCGTTGCTGTGATATTTGTGTGTATTACATTGTCATTGTTTACGTTGTTTATTTCTTTCATTTTATTATAACTTATAAAATATTCCGACTCCATTTTGAATTGTTCATAATACGATCCATTTTTATTTTTTAATTGTATTGTACATGTTTTCTCTAAGAGGTACATACGTTGAAAAACGAATGATTTTGATTCGCTTCCTTGATATGGGGTGCTACATATAATTTGTAACGATTCCATATTACATTCATTGTGCTGAATTTGTGGCAAGATTATTGTGTCAGCTTGATAATAGTCTATTCCTATCGCATTCCTTGTATAATTATAATAGATTCTTATTTCTGATTTCCTGCTGGAATTTGAATATTCCTGGCTTTTTACTGTTCCTATTGATGTCGTTATTAATGAAATCCACCTATAATGTTCATATATTCTATATAATTTTTTTTTTATATATAAAATGCCATCGCGAGCACATCCCACGCCGACTTTATCTTTTATTGTTATTATTTTTCTTCTCTTTTTATTTGTGTACCTATTATAATTATTTCGTATTATATACTATATCTATATCTATACTATATATATATTATACTGCGTTTGTAATGATATCTTAACTATCCTATCCTATTATTATTTAATTACTTATAATTAAAACTTCGTCATGTGTTTGTGATTTCTTCATTATCTACATTATTATCTTCGTAATACAGTTTCACATCGTTTTTGTGTACTGTCACTTTCTTGCGATTTCGTGATATAACTACATTTTCCGAATCTAGTACGTCTAGTACTTCGTATGGTCCCTTCCAAAGTGGACTTAATTTATTTCTTTGAGTATGATCTTTAAGTAAGATCATATCATTGATTTTTAACTCTTCCGTATTTGTTTTCTTATCATAATATCGTTTATTTACTTCTTTATTCTTTATTAATCTATTCCGTGCAATTTGATGAGCTTCCTGGAATTTTTGTTTAAGATCGTATACGTAATCATCATAATTGTACCTAGGTTCCGGTTTTGCTTTCAGTTTAACTGGTATATTAATATTTTTGCCATACAACAACGCGTATGGTTGGTACCTTGTGGACGTATGTTCCGTAGAATTGTATACAAACATGGCGTAAGGTAAAAGTTCATCCCAATTGTCTAAACTTTTACTTACGTAGTGTCTTAAATATTCTGCCAATGTCTTATGTGAACGTTCTAGAGCCCCATTGGTCATCGGATGATAACCGGAAGTCTTAATCTTGTTGATTTTTAACAATTTACATACGTCTTTGAAACAATTTGACATAAATTCGGTGCCCTGATCGCTCAAAATTTCGTCCGGTATCCCATGTATACAGACAAAATTTATTACGAACGCTTTCGCCACCACGTTAGCGGTGTGACAAGGTATTGCTACCCCTAGGCTGAACTTTGTTAAATCGCATTGCATCGTGAGTATATAATTGTTACCTAGCCCGGTTGTAACCAACGGCCCTACAATGTCCAAAAATATTTTTCAAATGGTTTCGTACTAGTTGTAGTAATCACCATCGGATATTGAATATGTTTGTTAGTATTTTTATTCATTTGACATGCTGTACAATTCTTTATATATTCTCTTACGTCCTGCTTTAAGTTCGGCCAGTTAAATTGTTTCTTTATTTTCTTTACGGTTTTGTTGATTCCTAGGTGTCCACCCAAAACAGAATTATGTAATTGTTTGAAAATAACTAATTTTTCTTCCCCACTAAATTCTAATTTGGTACAAATTATTATTTCTGTATTTGTATTACGAAAAATGTATCTTATCATTGCTCTGACTTTCGTCCAATCTAGTCCGTCTTGTCGTCCTAATTGGTTCATTGCTAATTTAGTTAATTTATGTTTTTCGCAAAAATATTTAAGATTTAATAAAGCAACGTGTAAATTTTGGTACGTAGCTAATTGTTTCTTTTTCGTTTTTGTTATTAAAAATATTATGTATCTATCTCCACTTTTGAATTTTACGACATCGCCTAAATCTTTATGAGATTTTAATTGTTTGTCTCTACCAAATCGCTTTCTTAATTCGTAATTAATACCTGATCGAAAATTATAATATTTTTCAATTTCTGATACTATGTGGTACTCCGACGGACTGTTTATTAGTTCGCCGTGTACTTCCTTTACGTTTTTATTAGATATTAATGTTGTTTCGAATTTTTGCATAAAATTATCATAATTTTCGTCTTTAATTTCCGTAATATTATACATACGCGATAACGCGTCGACATTGGTGTTCAATTTACCCATTTTGTATACTATCTCATATTCATATTCCTCCAATTGCAATCTCCACCTTGCCAATCGGGATAATGGGTCTTTTAAATTAAATAGCCATGACAAAGGCCTATGGTCCGTAAGAATTGTAAATTTTCTACCATATAAATACGGTCGAAATGT